>RPFO01000648.1:1228020-1365520 GCA_009746045.1 Mesostigma viride | reverse complement strand
CTATACACAATCACACCGTAACAGAAACTGGCGTTCATCCAACACAGAAAACGCCCGCCACAAATTCCAAGCAGGATCTGAGCGTAGACTTGGCCGTGATGCTGACCATATCAAGCAACTATCAATTACTGGCAAGCAATGGCGACCGTAATGACAATCACCAGCACGCAGCACCTGCTAGAAGAAAAAATCCAGCAACTACTAGCAAAAGTCAGGTGGGTGACAGGTGCCAGGGGTATGCAGCCAAGATCAAACAGTGGAAAACATGGGCACAGTAGGGCTTCCCATCCCACGAACAGCCAAAGTCTCCCTTAAAAATGTGTTCTTGATGCACGTTTGATGCACGGGAGCTAATCCAAAGATGTTCCCCAAGGAAATACAGGGAGAGCCTGTGGGGAAAACAGGGGGGAAGCTGCATTGCGGGTAATGACCCACTGTATATGCTCCCGACCCGTTGCCGACGGAAAGCAAATGGTAAGAAACTACCTGGACGGTAATGATGTAATTGAAAGACGTAAGAAGCTTTCCCGAACCGACGGAAGGACGACAAAGCGCAGCGTGTAAGGCAGAGGCAGTTGCGTGTTGCTGAAAATGACGCGACCAAAACGGTTGCCGATCATGAAAAAACGGACCTCCATCCCGTTGCTGACGGAAACACAGTGTAGAGACGCGGCCTGGCTTGGAAGCAGGACAGTCGATGGAAAAACGCTAGACGAACTTCCCAACCGAAGTACTTACAAAAAAATGCAGCGGTAGAGACTGCAGCCTGCCTGCAGTGCAGGAACGCCAACCAGAAGCGAAGGGTTCCTGCGAAATAGAAGGAGACAGGCCGGAATACAGAGGGTAACGTTGATGACGTTACGACTCGAAGTGGGTAAATGGAAGTGGCCGACTGAAAAGTCGCTGGCATTTCTGCCCTGGATGGAAAACGCTGGGTAAGCAAATCGACCCGTTAGCAATAAAATGGGAAGAGCGCCCAGACGAAACAAACCGCAGCTTACCCAAGCGATGAACTCTTTCTTGACAGTCGTCCATGCCAACGTCGGCCAGCCCGGGCCAGGTAGCTGCCGCGGCCATGCCGCACCAGAATTTGAATTTTGTGCCCGGCAACGTTCCTAAAATGCAGGAATGGCTGGGCCGACGGCCGACGCGTGGCCCGTGGCCCATGGCCCGTCGCCCGTGTTTTTACGTGCCTGCGCCTGGCCTGCCTTAACGCTGTTACGCCCGAGCGCCGCGCCCAGCCTTTGTCATGCCAGCCTTTGTCATGCCAGCCTTTGTCATCGTCTGATGAAATCAGAATCTGATGTTTAACATTACTCAGTCAACAAGTTTCATCGTCCAAAGTTACTGTACTGTACTGTAGCAGCATACACCCTCCGCATTGGTACAACCGCCCCCCCTTGGTGTTTAAGAAAGGGGTCCGACCAATCCAGGGCTCACAATCTCAAATAATCTTACTATTGTGATTCGATTATACTAAGTTCTACTAAATGCTACTACAATTATACTACTAGTAGAGGTCGAATCCAGGGTCTCATGATCTGAACCTGAGAATCTTAGACATCAAAGGGGGGGTGTAGTTTTACTAAATAATTATGAGGCTGGGTGCCGGCCACTGGCACCTGCAAACGGGGGGGTGGCACCTGCAAACGATAAATAAAACAAAAGATTTTCAAATAACTAATCATGATTCCTGAGTGTCGGTACTCCCCTCACTGTAGTTCAGTTTTGTAGCTACCAACTGAGGGTCTCATGATCTGAACCTGAGAATCTTAGACATCAAAGGGGGGGTGTAGTTTTACCAAATAATTATGAGGCTGGGTGCCGGCCACTGGCACCTGCAAACGGGGGGGTGGCACCTGCAAACGATAAATAAAACAAAAGATTTTCAAATAACTAATCATTCCTGAGTGTCGGTACTCCCCTCACTGTAGTTCAGTTTTGTAGCTACCAAACAAACAAAGAAAGTGCCGGTGTCTCATGACCTTCCCGGGGCAGCGATGATCGCCGACATGCTCACCAAGGCACTACCCGACTAGGAGGGGTGACATCAAGCCAAATTTGGTCGTTCCCTACCCTGGCGTCGTCGGCAAAAACTTGGACGGGAAGGAATGTTTTGGTCTTACCAAAATGAGCCCGTCGTCCAAATTTGCAAAAGAAAGGAGCAGTTTGGGCATTCCCGGGACATTTTTTACACCGTCGTCTATCTTTTTGGCCGGAAGGTATTCCCAGAATATCGTCCGTCGTTGGCACATAGATCCTGCAGGAGCGTCTAGACCAGGCTTATCAGCCAGGCGGTGCAGGCTGGCGCCACGCCGCCGGCAGTTCTCATGACGGTCGAGCGAGCAATAATTGCAGGACAGCTGTGAGCCGACCGTAGCTGCAAATAATAGAAGTCATTCAAGTCAAGTTGGGTCTACTGAAGGAATCCCTACCTTGATATTTGTTAGCCGCGAACCGTAAGTACAACGTTGAGCAATCGGTTGCCGACGGCAACAGCGGCACAGCATAGAGAAGGTAGTCCATTTGAAACGTCGATCTCCCGCCAAGGTGCTTCTTGCTGCTGGGCCATGGCTGGGCAGCTCCCTTACAAGCTCCCGTATCAAGGAGACAACCAGCCGGCAGGCCAGCCCCCACCCTTACAAGCTCCCGTATCAAAGAGACAACCCGTATGACCATTAGAACCCCCAAAACGGAGGCCTTGGCCCTCGGCATGGCAGGGCCCCCACCCACACTCCGCCTCTTAGACGACACCGAGGTCAACTACCCTCCTTCCGGCCGCTTCAAGCTGCTCGGCAGCTGGCTTCCCGACTGCGAGGACGACATGACGACACGGATCGGCATGGCGTGGGCGCACCTCCATGACCACCGCCGCTGGTGGAGCAACCCCGCCCTACCTCGGATCGTCAAGCGTGACCTCTTCAAGGTCGTCATTCTGACGATCCTGACCTACGGCGCCGAGACGGGGACACTGATGCAGGAGCTGGAGCAACGACTCAACGGCAACGTCACCAAGATGCTGCGCAAGGCCCTTAACATCCCCTTTGGTTTGCACATTAGTAATGAGGATCTGTACGCTGATTTGCCGGCCCTATGTTTCCCACATTATTAGGCACAGGCGCCTTGGCCTAGCCGGGCACCTGGCCCGCACAGATCAGGTAGATACATCAGATAGACTAGCTGGCACCAAGCCCGCCCAGCCTGGGCGATATGTCCTCACCTGGCGTGCCCCCGGCCGCGCGCGGCAGGGCCGCCACCCGTGGACGTTTTTCGTGATAGACTCGGCATGGACATGTACGTGCTACACTAGACGTGACGGGCTCACCCCCGGGCAGCCTCCTGGTTTGTCTGTAATATGGAGGCAGATGGTGCGCAAGGATAGATGGCAAGTAGTGATGAAGGAGACCACCCCCAAGCCTGTGGGGGCTCCGCGTGTGACCAAGTATGGCATTCATAGCGATTCGGGCCGCGGTGCCCACACCCCTGTAATTAGGACCTAGATAGCTTATACCATCCATTCCATCCTATGTTCCCCTCCCACCGAGGACTTATATATGCAGTTATGCTCACGTGACGCAGTCACGTGTCTATTAATTAATTAATTAATTAATTAATGACCATTAGAAGTGCCGCGCCTGGCTCCCAGGTTGTGCGCCGGGCCGGCTACCTGTAGTGAGCGTACACCGGTGCTCCTTCCTCCGTTCTTGCTACCGTCGTCATCCACACTGCTCGGAAGGAGTTCCCAGTTTTGCTAGTGGAGTGCCCACCCCTCCGTCGTCGGCAACCCCCCGGGAGTGTGGGAGTGCTCACCCAGAGATTCCACAGTGGGGATGTCACCCCTCCTACTACCCGAGCCACGTTTTGTGGAGCTCATGCAGACACAAGTTGTTGGGTATTTGAGTTACTGGCTATTCGTGATGAGACAACATAAGGACTGACACACTTGCAGACTTGCTAGACTGTGACAGTGGTCCCATACTCAGTTCTTTTAGTGAACATTTGTTCTGCATGGCTTGTTTTCCGACCTGTGTGCCGAGTAAGGGGGGTGTCTTAAGTATCGACACACCTGCCTGTTCAAAACTAGTATTTGTAGTTTAGTGCTAGCTAGCTCTGGACTGCATGGACGGGCACGTGCCGCATGTTTAAGTTCTGTTCCATAAGTGACCCAGTCATTATGTGACTGACCTTGAACTTTGGTAGTGAATGGTTGGCTTGAGATCACGTTATGATTGTAACTGCCACACAGTCAGAAAAGACCCGGTTTGGTGTGGCCACCTTGTAGTTAGATCATAACTGCTACCCAGTAGCTGAGCCTGGAATCGTTTAAAAGGCGAAGCTACGCACCTTGTTTGCTCGGCTCTCAGTACCTCACACCTCACACACCCCTGTGGTGTAACTAGCAGCCGGCCAGTTGCCGACTGAGACTTATTTTTATCTGTGTGAAATAAAGTAAAACTTTGTGGCAAACATTGTTTTCTCACTCTTGACAAACTCCTCCCGCCGGTCCGGCGCCTTGTTTTAGGAAAGGAGTGCGCTCTGGTGATCCCGCTAGCTCGGTCAGGCGTTTGATTTTAAGTGCAGGAGTCCGCTTTGGCCCTAGCTGCTGTACTTACAACTTCTAGATTCAGGTGAAATGGGTGTTATTTTTATTTCCATAACTTCTAGATTCTCTGCTGCCCTTGGGCGGCGTGGGACACAACAACAACAACAACAACAACAACAACAACAACAACAACAACTTACAACTTACGCTGAGAACTTACCAAGTATTCTGATTTTCTGATTTGGCACGCCGCAAAGCTAGGTGAAAACCATTTGCGTTTAGTGCCGGTCCGCGGAAAACGCAATCTGCAAATGAATCCAGGCCGGAATCGAACTGGGGACCTCTCGCACCAACTTTTGCTGACTATAGGACGGACGTCGTATTGGTTGATTCTAGGAAGACGTATCAACTTTCAGGCAGGCGTCAGGTTGTTGTTCTTGATTCTGACACCGGACCTGGCGTCAGGCAATAGGCATCGAATTTCCGCCGGCTTGACGTCATTCTTGAGTTGCAGACCACCGTTGCACCAACAACCAGCCTGAAGCCGGAGCACTGCAGTACAAAATGTTTAACCCAGGGGTTAATCATCATTAAACTGCTTCTACTTTGAGACTATGCTAATAATATCGCTTACTTACAGAACCCGACCCCGCTGCAAATACAGCCACACAAAAAAATCCTAGATGGGATTCCCCGGCCACCGCCTCCTCCGTCACAACAAGCTCTACTAGCTAGACGCCAGCCCCACAATGGAAGAAACATCTCTAGTAGCACTCCAACATCTCAAAACCGGCGGTAGCGCACCTGGTGCAGATGGCCTTTCTGTAGAGTTTTTTAAAACGTTTTGGCCCCTCATAGGCAAGGATCTATACCAGTGCATCTTGGAAATCTGGAACACCGAAACTGTTGTTGGCCAGTGGTCGGAAACAATTCTCATCCTCTTATACAAAAAAGGGGTAAAACCAGTTGGAAGAATTATAGACCCATTCGCATGCTCACCGTCCCTTACAAATTAACTAGCCAGCAAACTCTTGCAACGCCGCTTCTACAGTGTACTAGATAATCTGATCGGCCCAGAACAAGTTGGATTCCAGATGCAGGTCCAACCTACACATCAACGACAACATCACCATGATCATGGACATTGTTGATGACGCCTGGCGTAACAATATTATAGGTATCATTTTATTTTGGGATTTTGAAAAGGCATTTGTTACGTCGCGTAACAATTCGTTGTAGTTACGGACGTAAATTAGGTCTTTTGCCTCGGTTGTCCCTAGGTTTACGTGTAGCTCCTACCGGGACACTATTGTCCTCGTAACAGTACTGCACATGGTACATTGGGTGCCTTTGGGCGCCGCGCCGCGTACTTTACTAGTGGTCCTTATCCTTTGGTATAGAATGTAGTGGACCAGCGTGCATCTGTAGGCGAGGGCCATGTCGGCCCGAGCGTGTTGGACCGTTGGTGACCATTTATGCACGTTCTACCCCTCGTGTGTGCACTCGGCGTGTGTTAAATGAATTAACACATATAGGCTTGGGTCACGGCAGTGTAGTATTGTTTCCTTCGTAGTACCCTGGTTTTATTCGGTATATGGCGTATTATAAGGGAATGCATTGAGAAGCAGCGTCGTCGCGTCCTAGGTCTTAAAGCCAATATAGCTCCTCACTCCTAGGTAGGTGCCTCATCACTAGTTTAGGTAATGTTAGGCGAGATGTTTGGGATAGAGTCGAGCCAGGACGTAACAATGGTAGCGGAGGTTTAGGTAGACGCGACGAAGTTCCCTTGCAACCCTATACGCCAGAGGCCTTCCGCGGCCAGGGCACAGAAGAAGACAACCTCTTGACAGGTAATGGGCGGGTCGCCGTCAAGCTAGGGGGTAGTGCTGCCCGATTCGGGACACGCCCTGCCTAGAAGTTAGACCTGCTCAAAGCGGATGAACTCCTCACGTAGCTAGTTCCTTTTCCTTTTCCTTTTCCATCTGTGTGTGCATTTCCTTGCTGGGTGCTGTTTGACGTTAGATAGTGGGTTTGACGGTTCAATAGGGATGGATAGTGGGACGATTAGCGTCCCTTTAGACTACACCTCTTTTCCTTGCATGCTGCTGCGTTTTCTTATATGCTCGTTAGCTCTAGGCGAGCATCATAGATGCTTTGTGGGGGGGGGAGGAGAGGTAGGACCTCCTCCACCTCAAGTGCCTCCTATCCGTTCATTAGGAATCGGCTAGAATAGGAAAGTGCCTAGGAATAGATTCGGCTAGAATAGGAAAGTGCCTAGGAATAGATTCGGCTAGTCGCCGATGCTAGAACGTTGTTCATCGCCTTCCACTCTCTTTTACGCTTGGATGTATATGCCTTTGTTTAGACCCTTGTGGTTGGTGTTGTACCCCACAGCAGGAGTTCCTCGGCTACGGCGTTGGTCATCGACGACCATTTGGGCGCCATCTTTCAACGACTCCCATATCAGTGCCTACTATTGCCTATGAAACCTGATCGGTCTTCCCCTACCCCTGCCTTCAATGTACAAGGTAACCCTACTGATACCCCTAAGGTTAGGGCTGCCCAGCAACGGGCCAGTGAGCCAATACGTCCTCCCCCTGTCACTATACTTCTACCCTTCCTGCAGCCCCTACCTCAGGTGCTGTACCCCCAAGACGTTCTTTTCCTTCTCATTCGACTAGTAATAATAGCTTAGCAAAATAAGTACTACGTAGTTATTACCCCTCAATGGGCATCTATTTTCTTATCGTGGGCCGATGCTAGGAAGTTCGTTGAGTCGCGTACATATACTGTCCCCAAATATAAGAAGTTTATGTCCTTTGAAGAAACTCAGACCTACCTTTTAACTCATAGTGAATCAGATGTAGGCCTCCATTCTCGTCCTGCTCCTCTTGCTCGCCCTTCGGTAGATAGCCTTGTTTTGGTTACACCACCTCCATCTCCCCCTCGTCCTACGGTGTCATCCTCCTCTAGTGTAGATACTCCTCTCACCTTAGAGTTTGGCTCCCTATCCATTACTGTTATTAAAAAGGATTGATTTTACTTGTTTTCCTCTCTTAGGACATTAAAAGTTTTTCCTTTTTGCTTTCCTTGCTTTAAATTAGGGCGTTGGACATCCTCCTCCTTATTGCAACCTTAATTGTTTTTCCTCAAACTGAACATGGATCTAGTGGGTGGAAAGATGTCACCTATACCTACCACTAATAATTCTAATAATACCAACACTACTACTATGAATAATAATAATGATAATACTAACAACAATAACAACACTCGTGGTAACCGACGGGACTCACTTGAAACGGTGCACCATCTCACTCCTCAAGGTAATCTGCGTACCTCACCTCCTTCTCCTGTTACTGGTGGTCGCCGTCGTCCCTCACTTACCCCTCCTACCTATGAACAACGTATGCAAGTCAGATTTAGTGATGACCCTTCCTTTACTTTGAACCAGGCCCCTGCCCCTCCTGCAACCTTGGCTCAACCCCCCAGCAGGTCCTCACTAACTAACAATGTTTCTAGGCCTCCTTCCCACCCTGTGCCTTCCATGCCTGCTTTTAACACGGGTCGTACCTCTGCCCCTGTCGGCCCTTCTGGGCGCCCTAGTGCAGTTCCCTTTTACCCACCTGCTTCCTGGTCCTACCCTGAGACGGCCTATGAGGCTGCCCAGGTCCCTACCCGTGTGGCTGATTTAGAAGTTAATAGTGATTTCAGCACCATGCCTCTAGATGACAGAAATTATGATCATTTTGCCTACTCCTCTCTTCGTGAGCAATATACTGTACCCTTCTCCTATGGGCACCAGCCTGAAACGGTGGCCCCTTCTAGACCCCTACCCAAAACCTTTCCTCTTCCTTCCTTCTATCCCGCTTATGTAGCAGTGGAAGATAGTGGCCCTATGGGAAAAACTGACTCTTCTAATCCCCCTAAGCCCCCTGCTCTTCCCCTCTTTGCTAACCTTCCCAAGCTGGATGTCAAGTCTACCCCTCAACAGTTTTTCACCTTTATTATGTTGCTTACCCAGAACACAGAGTCGTGGCAGAATCATAATAGATGGCGTCTTTCTGATGCTGTACTAGTCCCTCAGCTACCCCTAGTAGGCTGAATGCTGTGCAGACAGGACCCCCAGGGTTCCCCTATGATAATCAGGCTCCCGCACCCTCTTCGATCCCTCGTGACCCTCCAGCAGTGGCTTTTTCGCCAGGGTCTTCTTCGGGGTTAGTTCCTATGGATTTGGGGGGGGAGGGGGAACAGTAGGCCTGTCAGCCGGGGGTAACCTGGACAGGTCCTTAGATAGTACCCCAGATAAAAATTTTTGCCTGCCTGTTTTTATAACCTCTGTATGAGCTGAATCTGCCCTACCACTACGTGTGCGTCCTCTTATGTTCTTGAATGGTGGTTTAACCGTTCCCCATACTGTGGTAGACCCTTTCTTGCATGCTGATGAACTTTTGAATGTCTCTGTATTGGTAGATAGCGGTGCGGCTAGCTCCTTTGTGAGCGAGGCCCTAGTTAGGCGTTTAGGACTAGTCCCTACCCCTCACACCAAACCTGTCACTGTTCATTATGCTGATGGTCGCACCAGTCATTCCCCGGGTACGGTGTCCCTTCCCCTGGCCGGTCATACAAGGACGTACTGTCAACCTGACGGCCACTATAGGCCCTATCACTACCGCTGATGTATTACTAGGATTAGATTGGCACCAGGATAATAAGATTACTATTAATTATGATACCATGGTCATTTGGTTTCCAGATAGCTCTTACTGGGTACCGGAACGTCATTATAGATTGGAAAATTTATCCTTGGTAGATATTACTCCTCCTACACCTGTTGATCCTCCTGTAAGACCTATACCTGAAGTATTAATGTCCAATGATGAGTTGCGTTCTGAATTAAAGGAATATGGATATTTATTATGTATGTTCCTTCAGTTAGAAGTACAGGAGATACCTATCACTAATAATAGTGTGGATATAGATATAAACACAGTGGATACAATAGGAGTGGGATTTACTGAAAATGAAATAGTAAGATACATGGCTGTGATAGATTCCTCAAAAGTTTTTGAAGAAAAGACTCCTTCTTATCCTCCTCCTCGTTCTGTTTTACACCGTGTAGTTATCAAGGACGGTGCAGTTCCTACGCACTCTCCGATGTATAGAATGGGCCCTACCGAGTTAAAGGAACTAAAACAGATTTTAGTGTCACTATTAGAAGCAGGATTGATAGAGCCTAGTAACTCCCCTACTCAGCTGGTGTCCTGTTAGTTCCTAAGCCAAATGGCAAGTTTCGCCTAGTTACTGATTATAGGAAGTTAAACGATATTACTGTGAAGTCTAAATACCCTCTACCTCGTATTGATGATATATTTAATAAGGTTAAAGGTTCTACCTGTTTCACAGTACTAGATTGTGCGGATGGTTTTTGGCAACTACGCATAGCTCCTGAGGATTGCCACAAAACCGCCTTTGCTACCCCTTTTGGTCATTACCAGTTTAGAGTAGCGGCTATGGGACTCTGTAACTCTCCTGCCTCTTTCCAAATGTTAATGAATGAAGTGCTTAGACCTGTTATGGGAAATTCTCACCTTCCTCAAGTGTCCTCTGATTTAAAGGATCCTTCCTTCTCCTCTGTTTCTTTATCTGAGCATGACCGTTCTTGTGCTCAAGCTTACTTAGATGATATTCTTATTTACTCTCCTGATTTTGAAACGCACCTACGTGATTTAAAGAAAGTATTAGAAATAATGGCTGAAAATTCTTTGTGGGCGCGCCGTGCTAAAGTTCGTTCGGGTAGAAGTGTCCCATTTTTAGGGCACGTTCTGTCAGATGCCGGGGTCGCTACCGACCCGGATAAAACTAAGTCAATAATTCAGGAATGGCCTACCCCTACCGACGTTAAAGGTGTACGTAGTTTTCTAGGAATTGCTTCTTACTATAGGCGTTTTATCCCGCGTTTCGCAACTATAGCAGCCCCTATTAATCATTTATTAAAGAAGGATATCCCCTTTGTTTGGAGTAGTGAATGTCAGTCGGCTTTTCAGTGTCTAAAATCCCTACTCCTCTCTCCTCCCGTACTCATCCTACCGGATACTACTAAACCCTTTGTGGTAGCTACAGATGCTAGTAAGGTAGCTATAGGGGGCGTCCTTCTCCAGGATCAGGGTCAGGGCTTACAGCCAATTGAGTATATCTCTAGGACAATGCTCCCTGCGGAGCGTAACTATCCCGTACACCAGCAGGAACTCTTAGCGGTGGTGTATTGTTGCCACGCGTGGCAGCACTTTCTTAAAGGTGCTCAATTTGATGTCTGCCTGAATGAACCCTGTGAGCTAGATCCTTATAGATTAGTTATCCAAACTGATCACCGCCCCCTTACCCCTCTTCTCTCCCAACCCAACCTTACCCCTCGGCAAGCGCGCTGGATGGAATTTTTAGCACAGTTTTCCCCTTTTAAACTTCAGTATGTTAAGGGTGTAGATAACATAGTACCAGATGCACTCTCTCGTCGTGCAGATTACTCCTTTTTCGATGACCTTGATGTTCTCAATACTACTCTAGTCCCTACTACTATGGGTGTGACCCCTTATGGTGAACTACCTGATGATGAATCCTATGCCTACCTCTTTCATACAGCTGTTCGCATGCCGGATCTCCTTTCTCACGTAGGACTCTCTCTCCCGTGTGAGGCCCTTCCCGTGGCCTCGGTGGGGGGGGAGGGGGAAAATAAAATTTCTATACCGCTTAGCCATATAGCGACTAGGTCAGGAAAGTCTTATGAAAACATAGTCCCTCTAGGACCTCCCCTTCTCTTTGGCAAGGCGGTAGGAGATCTCTTTAAACCTGTTCTGGATACCTCTGTAGCGATGCCTACCTCTGATCTTGAACGCCTTATTAGTAGGTTTACGGCCACTGAGCCGGAAGCATTAGCTGCCATTGCTGCCCATCCCCAACAATTAGGCAAGCACCCTTGTAAATTTGTAGGTGGATTTTTATATGTGCAGATAGCAGAGTCTCCCCCTCAATGGCGCCTGTATGTCCCTCCTATCTGTCGCTCCTCCTTGCTCTTTGAGTTACATGACTTAGCTGCTCATCAGGGTGGTAAACGGGTACGGGACCTAGTAGCCCGCTCTTATTACTGGCCTTCCCTTTTTAAGGATGTAGATGAGTATGTTAGAACTTGTAAATCTTGCCAGGAGATGAAACCCAATAACGTAGGACAGATAGCAGAACCTAGGACCTTGCCTGATCCTATCATGCCGTGGGATTCTATCATGATGGATTTTGTAGGACCTTTTAGAAAGAATGATAGAGGCAATGCCCAAATCCTTGTGTTCATAGATCGCTTTACTCGTATGTGCCATCTCGTGCCGTGTCCTTTAGAACTCACCGCACGTGATTGCGCACGCCTATACCTTAACCCTTAAACCGTGCTGACTGATATTTGCAGCGGACAGTACCAACTGTCCGCTACAAATAGCGGACAGTTGGTAGTGAGAATAACGCGAATGCCAGTAGGTATTTCCGTGATATTTTTAGCCAGGCGTCTTCAGCTAGATGTGTACTGCGTCCCGTACCTAAACATCACTATATTCTGACAAGTACACAGGGACTAATTATTGACCCAAGTACAAGGGGTACCCTTTTTTTGGGACGAAAACGTGAATGTAAAATATTGACGTCCGTGCAGATTTGCGACCATGGCGGTGCAGAAAACTGACTGGCGCAGGAGCATTCATGCACGGACTCGTTCCAAATTTTGTAGGCACACTTTACACGTCATAAAGATGCTATAGACCTAGTTGCGCAACCTCTAACGAGGCGCGCAATCATCTCGGGCTGGTTTTTATTGCGTCAACACGCGTTTACTACTACGGGGATGCCGAGAAGCTAGCACTTGGTATTTGCCCTTTTATCATTGAATATTTCGCAACGATTAACTTTCTTATGATTATATCGCATAGTTCATCAGCGCTGTGGGCCAGAATAGCCTCGGGGCATCGTTTCTGTCATGAGCTTGCTACCTGTCCGCCAGCCTTTTTTGCTGTAATTGGACCTGGCGCAGTTTGCAGTCCCTGCCGCTGCCGTGAAGGAGGTAAAGTGGTTTTATCGCTCGGTAAGTAATCCCGGACTTATTATTAAGGTTTCGTGGTGTTAAATTTCCCTCCTTACTACTTTTATGTAATGGTTTGTCGTGGTGGCTGCGTACAACCATTTCGCCCAGTTTATCATCCGTTTTGTTCATGGTTAGCTGCGTCTTGATCCTATATACTAGAGTAACGATCAATGTAATGCTTAGATATGTTGTGCATGGTATTGTGATGGGTTTTCTTGCCTACATTCTTTGGAAAGATGGTATCTTGGCCAGGTTTTGGTTAGCTTTTTGGTTTTGTTAGTAGAGGACACCCCATAGCCAGTTAGCAGCTACTATAATAAAGCCCAGCATACAGGGAGCACTAGCTAGCACTGTCATTGAGCTAGGCTTACTTGCACTTGTTTATTACAGCATCAGCACAAGAAAAAAGTGAGCATCGTGTTTGGCTTGTGTGGTTTCAAGGGTGTGCCCTTACCATGCTATGATACGTACAAATGTGACTGTGCATAGGCGTGGTTACCTATCTTTATATGCTATGATGGATGTTCTGCAGCCTGGACAGGATGTAATTAGCATGTTTGATCATCCATGATGTTTTTTGTTGCTACGGGATGAGAATTTAGCTTTGTAATGCTAGGAGGCGTCACCATCCAAACTGTCCGCTATTTGTAGCGGGCATTTATTTTTAGAGCTTGCAGCTGGGTCCCTGCTCCACCCCATGATGTCAGTGTTCAGGAGCCCTTTCTAGCTTCCTTTCTCACTGCCTTGTTCAATCCAGGACCAACAAATAAGATTTGACATCCAATATTGCATTATATGTGTCTCTTGTCTCGCACCCTGCGCACCCCCTGCCAGGGGGTGCTATATTTAGCACCCATAGGACATTGCAATATGACCAATGACATGACCCCCAAGGAGGTCCACATATGTGTGTGCTTTGGTCCTAGTATGGGCCATTAATAATTATTAGGTTGGTTTGTGGACATTATCATGGAAAGTGCCAACTGCCCGCTATTTATAGAGGGCAGTTGGACACGGTTTAAGGGTTAATAATGTATACAGATATCATGGTTTGAGTAGGCAGTTTATTAGTGATAAAGATAAGTTATTTACCTCAGATTTTTGGCAGCAGTTTTTCGCTGCCATCGGTACCAAGGTTACCTACGGTACTGCCTACCACTCCTCCTCCTCTCATTTAGTAGAGCGTCTTAATAGGGTAGTGGAAGAAGCGCTTAGGCACTATGTTAATGGCTCGGGAAGTGATTGGGAGGATTATTTATTATGTTTGGTAGAGTTCTCCCTCAACAATTGCCCCCAGGCTGCGCATGGATATACGCCCTTCTTCCTAGATACTGGTAGACAGCCTCTTACCCCTACCTCTTGGCAGACACATTCTAACACCTTCCATAGAAGCCAGCTTAAACTGTACCACCCTAGCAAGTTCGCTGGTAGAGAGCTAGCGCCTGCCCCTTTAGAGCATAACCCTGACACTGGGGAGGTAGAAGACGAAGTAGAGAGCATCGTGGCCCATAGAGATATCAAAAAGGGCCGCGGTACCCAGCGTCAGTATAAAGTGAAGTGGATGTATGCTCGTAGTGAGGTAGATAAGGTTTGGTATACGGAGAGTGAGCTAGATGGGTGTAGTCGCCTGCTGCAGGAGTATAAAACCCTGCATAAGCTCTAGTTGTAGACCTTCTCCTCTCTTATGTTATGTCTGCTGTCGACGGGTGGTTGGTTGTCCCCTCCCCTCCGCAGCCGTCATGTCAGAGCCTACCCCTCCGGCGGAGAGCCCGCTGCCGTCCCCGCCCCCACCGGACCCTGAGCTGTACTTCGAGGCCCTTCCGGGCCGCTGGGTGTCACGGTCCAGTTATCCGGGTGGCATCGTGCAGCCGGCCCTCCAGGCCCAACATGCGAGTTTAGTCAGGGCTGCTCTCTTTGGGGTCACGTGGTACGGTCCATCCCCTCATGAACCGCACCAGCTTGTTTTGCACGGGTTCGACGATGCCGGGCACTGTCTGTTAGGATGTGGCTCCCGCTGTCCAGCCTTGGGACAGGTAGCTGCGGTTCTCCAGTGCCCCCGGGTGTTCTCCTACCTTTCTACCCCTGTGGGCCGCTCCTGCCTACGGGATGTGTTCCCCTGGCTTCCGGGCGAGGGTGATGTAGAAGTAGATGAGAACCCCTGCGACCTTCTACGGGCAGTAGAGTTCATGGAGATCGCAGACCAGAAAGCGGGCGTAGTATTGGGCGACCCTACTCCTACGGACGCGCCAGTCGAGGCACATTATACACTCCTGAATATCCGGCCTCCTCTGCGGCGTCCTCCTCTTCAGTGTCGGCTCCTTCCCCTGTCCCGTCTTCACCGAGGTCGGTCCTGCGCGCATCGGTGGAGCCTACCCCTTTGGGCTCTGGTCGTGAGCCTGATCCTCTTTCGGCGACAGTTTCTGCGATGCAGGCGCAGATCCAGTCCCTGACGGCGGCCTTCGGGGCCTTCATGGCGGCCCAGGCGCACGCTCCAGCCACGCCAGGTGGGGTGTCTGCTGTATCTGTGCCCCCTTCCCCTTCGGTCGCCTCGACGTCTACGGGTCCGTCTGTGCCGCGCGAGCCCTCGGCGGCTGCGGTTTCCTCTGTTGCTGCGGCTCCTACGCCTTCGGCTACCTCTGCGCCTGCTACTGACTTACCTGCGCCTCGGCGCGAGTCCGCCGTCCCAGCAGCCGCGCCCGTCGCCGTGGCGTCCGAGCCGCCCACCACGTCAGCGCCGCCCTCGCGGGGTTTCTTCAGCGACCCGGGCGGTCTTCCCAGGCTGTGGGAGGGCGGTCCTCCGCAGAGGATTCCGGTGCCTGACTGGAGCTTAGACGGTAACCAGTCGTATGCCGGATTGCCTGTCCCCACGGGCCCTGTTTTCAACATGTGGCCTGGTGGTGCTCCGCCCCCAGAGACCGGCGCGCCAGCTGTGGAGGTGGGTCCGTCGCGACCCCCTGCGGCATCGGGTCCGACGCGGCCCCCTGTTGTACCGGCGCCGTCTGCGTCTGTGCCGGTTCCTACCCCTTCTTCGGCCCCTGTCCCTTCGGCCCCGCGGTCTTTGGCTGCGGTTGTTCGGTCCAGTGGCTCTGATCCTCGCGCCACCCGCGCTGCTGATTCCCTTCGGGAGTTGTCAGAGGGCGATCGGGATCGGGCCCCTTCTGTGGTGCATGCGACTCCGGAGTCGCGCGACACGCCTGTCTTTGGGTACGGTATGTCTGCGCTCGCCTGCCGCCAGTGTGACCTGCCGCGCGCCTCCGCCGAGCTTGCCATTTCGCCCATGTCCTACGGGTTCTCCCAGGTGTGTCGGGCGCCGCGGGACCGTGGCCTACCAGTTGAGACTGATCGGCCTCCTTTCGATATGGTTATTTTAGCTGATCCGGTGTTCCAGGGTGAGATCCTGGTTCGGCGCGTCCTGTATCGCTGGGCTAGGCGCCACAATGACTTGGACACCTACGGCGGGTTCCAGTGGGCTTACCCTCCGCCTCTGGGCATTATGGCCTCAGATGCCCTTACGGTAGAGTTTCCTGCGGTGCCGGGTGCCACGTACAGCACGGTCCTTCAGCCCATCCTAGAGTGGGATGCCCGTCGTCCAGCGCCCATCCCGGGCCAGGGTTTGGACTCTCGTGGTCATCCTCCTCCCCGGGCTAGCGACTACCTCGAGACGTTCGGGTCGCGACAGTGTGCCCGTCGGTGGCGCTCCCGTGAGATTCGGCATATCCGGTTGTGGCCGTCCAACGTGGAGCCCCTGGTAGATCTGTTTTTCCCGACGGGTATGCGCCCTCGGATCCGGTACCATCGCCTGCTCCTGCGGGCTCTCTGCCTGATCGCGGTAGAGCCTTTCCTACGCCTCTTTGCCTGTGGTTTCCTGGACTGGGCCCGGGGCCAGGTCGTTCTTACGCAGCATAGGTATTACTGGCCTTCCTGGGTCTTTTTCCTGACGGCGTGTGGGCCGATGTTTTCCTCACTGTAGATAGGCACGACAATGCTGAGGATGTGTCTCACTACCAGGCGTACCTGGATGTCCTGCTGGCCTCCCGTGGTACTTACCAGACGGATGGCCATTATATAGAGGGCCTTAGGCCCGACCTGAGGGTGTTGTCCCTCCGGTATATAGAGTCGCCCTCACGTTCTGGCCAGTTGACTGGTCGTTCTTGGTCCTTGGTACTGATTTGTTTACTCTGTGTGTCCTGCCCAGTGCCGTTCCCCCCGGCAAGGACTTTGTTCCAGGCAGTTAGGGGAACCTACCACCAGGCTTGGTGCTGGCTAACCCTACACCTCCCGGCGTGGTGGTGGAGACCGAGTTAATACGTTGGTGCCTTGTATCTTGGATGGTCTGCCGATTGTGTTGGTGTGTGCTGGGTGCATTAGGTTCCCTACCCCTTGTTTTCCTCCCTGTGCGTAGGGAGAGGGCTCCCTACCTTTGTGGGGGGGGAGGTGTTACGTCGCGTAACAATTCGTTGTAGTTACGGACGTAAATTAGGTCTTTTGCCTCGGTTGTCCCTAGGTTTACGTGTAGCTCCTACCGGGACACTATTGTCCTCGTAACAGTACTGTGGTACATTGGGTGCCTTTGGGCGCCGCGCCGCGTACTTTACTAGTGGTCCTTATCCTTTGGTACCTAGAATGTAGTGGACCAGCGTGCATCTATAGGCGAGGGCCATGTCGGCCCGAGCGTGTTGGACCGTTGGTGACCATTTATGCACGTTCTACCCCTCGTGTGTGCACTCGGCGTGTGTTAAATGAATTAACACATATAGGCTTGGGTCACGGCAGTGTAGTATTGTTTCCTTCGTAGTACCCTGGTTTTATTCGGTATATGGCGTATTATAAGGGAATGCATTGAGAAGCAGCGTCGTCGCGTCCTAGGTCTTAAAGCCAATATAGCTCCTCACTCCTAGGTAGGTGCCTCATCACTAGTTTAGGTAATGTTAGGCGAGATGTTTGGGATAGAGTCGAGCCAGGACGTAACAGCATTCGACCGCATATGTTGGAAATACCTCGAGGCTATACTACACGGTCTTGGATTTGGACCCAAACTCATAAAGGTCAGCCTAGGCATGATCGAATCCCTCACTTGGCACCTACTTATTAATTAATGGACGTAAATCTCAAATAGGCCATAGCACACGCTCTCTCCCACAAGGCGACTGTCTCTCTCCTCTTCTCTTTCTGCTCGCTCACGCTGGCCTTTTTGTTAAAAGGCATGGTGTGATTATGGGGACTTAAATTAATAATTTGTAGGTGGTGAATCATTGCCAACTTAAGCGTCAGGAGCCAGGAAAATTATTTATTACGTCCATAAGGTGTGGCTTTCCATGGCTACCTCAAGGTAGCGTGAACATTGGTAATTATGGTAGGTGAGTGGTGGCGGCGGCCCTGGTATGCGCATGGGCCGACAATGGGTCGATAACGACAGCTGGTATGTTGGAACATGGTGCATGCGCATGCATGACTCGGTACGGCATGGTATGACATGCACATGACACAATACTATAATCTGGTGAAGATAGTGACCAATGGTCCTAGTGCCATTGTACAACTTGGCACATAGTCATAGTGTCCGTTCACGTAGGACAAATCCCACTTAGGTACTACTATCCGAGCATATCTATTTGTTAATTAGGGCTCGAATACAGTTGCCCGTATTATAGATTTCTGCACGGTCAGCATAATGGGCATATTCAAGACAGGATTCTTGACACCCTCCTTGCACATGATGCTGTCTATAAATACAAATGCTAGATCCTGGGCGAGGGTAGTCGGGTACCTAAGTGGATTCCCTCCTTACACGACACCCTGGTCTTGATATAAAACAGCAAGAAAAATGAAGGCAAGGTTGTGTAGCCCCATATTGTCACATGGAGTGCGCCACACGAGGGTGGAGCCAAACTGGAAACAGGCTCTTAAACTGTAAAGACTGGTTGCTCAGTGTTGAGTCTGGATGCAGACTGTAGCCGGTACTGGTTGATGCCAGGGTTGCAGCTGGAAACGTTGAGTACTGTACTGGTAGCTGCTGGTAAACCGGTGACGTCAGCTGTTGTGTGTGCACACACGATCTATGCTGTGTGTGGGTACAGTGTCTTGTGTGGTGCTGGTAGTGCTACTTTGACTTGTTTGCCAACAGGGTTTGGTGCAACTTACTGCAACTACTACAAGGTGAACTGTGACGTGAGGATGTAGAGCTGGTTGCTGGACTGCTACTTGCTAGCTAGACAAGTGCGTGCAGCTGACTGCAGCTACTATCTACTCTACGCCTGTGGTGGAGAGTCATGCATGTGCTGCTGGGTGCTACTACTTCTCCTTGCTGGCTAGGCAAGTGTGGGTAGCTGCCTGCATGGACTATGCAGTGTACTCTGTTCCTGCTGGTGTTGCCTGCTGTGCTTGTTGATGCCAGTGTGATGGTGCTGATGGGACTGTGCTGTTACTGCTGCCTACATTACAGTATGGGGCAACTGGTTGCTAGTGGGTGTCTAGTGCTGGCACGTGATAGTGCAACTAGCTGTTACTGCTGCTAGTGGTGCCTGCAACTAGTTAAATGTGACTGAATTATAAAACTGCAACTAGTGCTGAAAACAACGTGGGGGTTAGTGAGCACCCTCCTTAGTGTGGTGTGCAGCTGTGTCAGCAGGCTGGCCTTGAGAGCAGGACCCAGGGAATGTTCCCCTTTTTCTTGGAAACTTGGAGCATGGCAGGCTCTGGGCTCTTGAAGTGATGACCGTTTAAAAAGAATTCCGGTTTAAAAGAATGCGCCCAAAAGAATGTTGATGCCACGCGAAATGGTGCCGGTACAGAAAGAAAGACCGGTTCTCATGAAAAATTCTTGAGGTAAACAGCTCCGCCGATTTCTCGTCGATGCTCACAGCTCGCGCAGCTCAGTGGGAGCCCGTCAGTGACCCCGCGCCGATTGAACGCACTGCACTTGGCCAAAAATGTGCTGCCAGGTAAAAAATCACTGGCGCTGCCTGGAACCAGAGCCGGCACCTTTTGAGTGCCAGGCTTCAGCGCCGACGTCCCCATCACCGAAATGTTGGCGTTTGATCAGTTTCGGGCATATATAAGTATAAAAGCGTAGATCTGGCCTGCGCACCGGAGCTTGGGAAATTCTTGACGGATTTTAGCGACGGTAGGTGTCACCCCGAATATTTGGTGTTACCACACGTTGAAGTAAGTCGATTGAAAGCCTTGAATTTCACGGTAGCATCTGCGCCATAATCATGGTCGTATCAAGTACAAGAATTCGACCAAGCTGCTCCGTATATGAAAAATATAAACTATGATCAAGGCGCTCAATAAAATGTGAGCTGCCGCTTAGAGGTTGGTTAATTCCGTTGAAAGATCTTGCCCCGGACCTCCGATGCCATGTTAAAAGGCATGGTGTGATTATGGGGACTTAAATTAATAATTTGTAGGTGGTGAATCATTGCCAACTTAAGCGTCAGGAGCCAGGAAAATTATTTATTACGTCCATAAGGTGTGGCTTTCCATGGCTACCTCAAGGTAGCGTGAACATTGGTAATTATGGTAGGTGAGTGGTGGCGGCGGCCCTGGTATGCGCATGGGCCGACAATGGGTCGATAACGACAGCTGGTATGTTGGAACATGGTGCATGCGCATGCATGACTCGGTACGGCATGGTATGACATGCACATGACACAATACTATAATCTGGTGAAGATAGTGACCAATGGTCCTAGTGCCATTGTACAACTTGGCACATAGTCATAGTGTCCGTTCACGTAGGACAAATCCCACTTAGGTACTACTATCCGAGCATATCTATTTGTTAATTAGGGCTCGAATACAGTTGCCCGTATTATAGATTTCTGCACGGTCAGCATAATGGGCATATTCAAGACAGGATTCTTGACACTTTTCTTTCTTCATCAACAGGACAACAGTTGTGAGAGCGTGAATGCCACGAATTCAGCCATGGTTCTTGCAGGAAAGTTGTCTTTATTAAGAATAAGGAACACAGACGTAAGTCACGTCACTTCCAAGACTGCACGCAGCACAGACGACAGGGTCGCAGTGCCAAGAGAGCGTGCACGCAAGAACTGGCGTCCTAGAGCTACCAAGTCACACATATAGGTTGCAAGGGACGCGTCCAAGTATTCAGCTGCACTGTCACAGCTGAACTGTCAATCAATTGATTACACAGACTCTGGCACGCCTTTGGCGCGCAGATCTATCAATTGTCCATACGGCTAGTCCTGTGGACCTATCCGTACACTGATCAGCATCAATTGTCTCATAGGTCCTGGCGCGCTACAGCGTGCCTACCTATCAATTGACCATCAAGTCCTGTACAAGTCCTGTCAAAGTCCTGCGGACTATCAAAGTGACACTTGTACATCCTGTGTCCGTACGCGCCCACAGTGGCGCGCCGGGTACTGTCGGCACAGCCTAGGAAACGTCATAACTTTTACGTTCCTTAACCAAATGAGGCGTTCAAGGTGCCGCTGGAAAGAGCGTAACAATCTCTATCCATCTGACGTAAATCCTTTACGTTAACTCCAATCCCTTCTTTTCTTTAGGGATCACATCCCCTGCCAGGGACCCTTGAAGTAGCTTGAAATGTCCTTCACTCCAGCTTGAAGCTTGAACAGATGTCTTTAATGGCCATTGCCATTCCCCCAGCCTTTTCTTTTAAGGAACTGGAAAAGAAACAGATCTGCCACAGGTAAAACCATTCCATGAGAAATGGATAAAAACCTATGGAAGTGGCATTACAGAGTACCACCAGATATTAGGAACAAACAAAATTAAATACATACAGGTTAATTCTATGAGGTCTTCTCCAGGAATTAATCCCATCACCTCGGTAGAGCCTCCAGTACAATGACCTTCTGGCGGTGAGTTACATTAATCCCAGATACTAATCCCATAAAACCCAGTACATATTCAATATAAGTACAATAAATCCATGACAATTTTAAAATACCACTTGACAAAGTAAGGCGTATTACAATAGTTTGCCTGTCATTCTCTCAACAGGGGTCTATTGGCGCCCGTCTTACGGCGCCCGTCTACTTGCCAGATGGTAAACTGCCACAGCAAACAAATGACAAAATGAAACACATAGGCAACAATAAAATCCTGCCCTGGGGAACTAGGGAAGTCTGAACAGGCAAACACCTGAACAGGCCAGCTTGTAGAAACATAATACCAGGGAATCGAACCCCGCCCTATAAACCCCAGAATAAAGGTTCCCAGACCATTGTGAGAGGTATGTACAAATATACATTTCTTTTAAAATAGTATACATGGTCTGTAATGGACCTGTCAACCTTGTGTAGTCAACAGCATGAACCCCAGCCAAAACCTGGCTGTATCCTGATTAAAATCAGAGTGAGTGTACCATGGTCCATGAGCCTTAGTACAGACTAAAATACAGGTATTATGCCAGTCACAATGCTGACAGTACCACACAATCTGCTCTCCAATGCCCTATAACCAGGCACCAGCTTAGACAGCTTGCTGAGATGGGTCCATCAGAGACTGAAGAACCTTGTATTGCACTGCTGCCTTCTGGACTAGCTTGGTCAAAGCATCAGCAGGATTGTCAACCCCAGGGATGTGCTCAATATTGGCCAAGGAGGACAATTCCTTAAGAAGGAGATAATCCAAGTCCCTACTTCTGGCCATCTGCCTGTGCACAAACTGCACCATCCCCATGGAGTCTGTTTTTAGAAGAGTGGTAACCTGAAGTGGCCAAGGAGTGTTAGAAGTCATCTGATGAAGCAACTCCTTCAGATAAAGGCTTGTGTGAATGCCTTCACAAATAGCCCTGCATTCTGCCACATCACTGCTGACAGCCACCCGTTTGTGCAGGCGACTAAACCAGCTCACCAAACTCCCCAGGCCCTCCTGTCTGAGCACAAAGAGCCCTGCAGCCCTGCCCCTGACCTTGGAGACCTGCCTGCTGTCCATTGAGCTATCCACATACAGCTCCATGCAAATGGGTTGTGATAAATCCACTGCAGACAACAGAATGCCAGATGAAGCCTTGACCTGATCAGCCACCTTGGCAGACCCTAGCTCCACCAGCATGTCATCAGGCAACCTGGCTATGACCATAAGGTCTGGCCTGGAAATGCCTGCCACCCAAGCAACCATGCCCCTGACCATGGGACACAGTGCCTGTGTGATGACTGGAGGAAGCTTGCTAATGAGGGTCTCTTGATAATCATTGCCCCCCACCAGCAGCATACGCCATTCCCCCCTTTTCTTCACCAGTGTGGCCTCCATGCCCACAAACAGTAGAGGCTCATTCTCCACCTGCCATTGCTCCCTACCCAGAGGAAACTTGGACTTAATGATGGAGATCAGCCACGACGTGGGAGCTATCAGATGTAGGTCATCCCCGTGCAGCGAAGCATACACTGGTAGGCCTTCCCATTGCCCCAGAAACAGACAGGGGTCTACAGGAGAGACCTTCAAGTTGCAATGCTCCTTCAGGAAACGGTTGAGAGTCTCCCTCCAGATTATTGGACTTGACCTCAGGCCCTCCAGGCCCTTGAGGATTTTAAGGAACTCAGTGTGAATGTCCCTTTTCCATACAGCAGGCACCCTGACATAGAAAGGCGTCTTGCCCTCCCACTTTTCCTGTGCCACATCTGCATCCCCCTCCAGAAATGCCCTCTTGAAGTCTACCACCACTGAGCCATAGTCCAAGCCCTTGTTGAGAAGGCCTAGAAATACACACAGCAGCAGCCTCCAAGTGTCATGCAGCATGCCAGGGGTATACAACTCCTCAGCAGTGCACTCACCAGTACCCTTGAACTCATTCAGCACTGGCCTGACATGTGGTACCTTGACCCCGTCCACCTCCTTCATCTTGATGACAAACTTGCATGAGCTTGAGTAGACGTCGTGCAGGAGGCAGGTCATTGACAGGTTCCACGCATTTCTTGGAGATCCAGTCCTCCCCAGATTTAATCAGACCCAGTGTGACCTGGGGACACATAATGGGAGAGGACATGAGCTTCACCAGGCCTTGGTAGTTGATAGTGCTGTGTCCAGCAAGTGAGTGAGGACCAATGCCCAAACTGCTTGGATGATTAGCAGCTGGCAGTATGAGGTCATCAACCAAGGGCTCCTGCCCCTGGCACACTTGCACACGCTTAACCGACCTGGTTACTGCACGTGATAGGTGAGTGGTCCTGAAATTAATCAGTGGGACCTGACCAGCCCCTTCCTTAGTCAGGAGAGAGGACGTGATCACTACCCCATCCTGGCATAGGAAATTCTGCCCCAGAAGAGCAGGTCCCTGATAGCCCTCCAAGACACAAAATGCAGTGTCCTGTCCAAGGATAGGAATAGATACCTCACCCAGTACCTTCACGTGTACCCCGCCACTGAAGTCAGACACAAACTGATAGCTGGGTTCAGTCATGCTGTACCCTGCTGCAGCTCTGGTCCCAATGATGGAAACCTGAGAATTAGTGTCTACCTCTAAGGCAGTGTCCAGCCCTAGATTGCCATGCCACCTGAGCTTGGCTACCTTGGGCTGCTTCTTGGCTCTTTGTAGAGCCCCAATCAATCCAGCCAAACTTGTCCCCCTGGGCTTGGTTAGTGCCTTGGGCTTGACAGTTGACTCCCCAGCTGTTGACCTTGCAGCCTGTTCAACAAGTACCTCTGCAACCTGGCCAGGGCTGACAGATTCCCCTGCAACAGATGTGGTCGTTGCGTCAGTGATGTCACTTGGGACCTGAAAATCCTGCAGATCCTGTGAGCCTTGTGCCTGACTGCCCTCATTCATCAGGTTAGGCTTGACATATGACCAACTCAGCCGGTGCACATGCTTTGGTTCGTCCTCCATGCTGACCAAGCATGCGTGGCTAGCTTCATCAACCTGGGTAACCACCCCAGGACTCCAGCTACCACGTTTGCCATAAAGGCTAGGTTCCTTCCAAGCTAGGACCTTCTGACCCACTTGTGGCTCCAGCATCTTCCAACCCCGGTCCTTCTCCCTCAGCTTGGCAAAGGTGACATGTGCAGCATGTTTCCAGCCCTCCAGCACATGTGGTGGGCACAGGCCATGATATAGACCCATTGGGCTGACAGCAACTCCATCATAGTAGAAGTTAACCCTGCTGTTCAGCTGCTGCTCCACGTTCCTCAGCCATGCACTCCTGACAAGTGCAGGTGCAGACAAGGGTACCCAGTCTTCAGAGATGATCAATTTCTTGACCTCCTGGATTGCCCTCTCGATATAGCACCCTGCTGCCCATGAGCCTCCCTAGGTGTGACCAGCAACTCAGGAAGGGTGGGATCACCCTTGAGATGCTGAAACTGCATGTCCACCTGGATCCTTGTGGTAGGAAACTTGGCTCTTACATTCTGCAGGGCAGCCAGCAAGTACCTGTTCTTCATAGAAGGTAAATGCTCTAGCACCTTGTATTTTGTGTACCTGTCCACGCACACCAACAGTTGCATGCCCCTGATGTGTTGGATATCACACTGCAGATCACCAATGCTCTGAGGTAGAGCTTTGGCATGTGATTTCCTGGGCTTGTTGGAGGACAACTGGCACTTACACCGTGAGGCAGCTTGCTGGCACGCCTTGAGAAGGGGTGCCTTGCCCATACGGAAGGCAAAGTTGTTTGACAGAGAAGTGGCATGCCCAAACATGTTGTGGATTCGGGCACCCAACTCCTGGTACACAGAGGAAGCAGTCCCTGGCACAGTCAGGACTGTGCTGTCAGGTTGTCCAGCATCACCATGCTGTCTTCCATCCTGTTCTGACTCAGAGCCTGAGTCACCCTGCTCATGCCCAACACCTGGACCGCCAGCAGGGACCACATGCATACCACCAGAGGCCTTCACACCCCTCTGTGGTTGTACATTGGTTTCTCTCAAAATGAGAGGTCCACCCTCGTGCCCAGCACGAGGATGCATGGGGTCAGACATTCTTACAGCTGCACCAGCTGTCAAGGACGTCTTCATAGGAACTGTTAAAATCGAGTTCGAATTTTATTAAAGGATAATTTTACGGTAATCAGGTTACAAACTCAGAGCCAAGCCCCCAGCTTAATTTACCAGCGCAACCATAGCCATTGCCAGCATAGCAGCAACAACCGTTGGACCGCCGCAACACAATGCTGGCTTTTGGATCATCATCGTCTGTCAGGCGGCTAGGCTAGCCTGCGGCGCTAGGCACCGACGCAAGCCTGGGAACGCATCTCCGTTACACATCTCCGTTACAACACACCAGCCGAGTACCGACCAATCGACACACACCAGTATCTCGCCACTTGTCACGCCAGCCGGCAGTACCCAGAATCCTAGTCCGCACCTCAGTACCGGACCAGTGCCGCACAGCCAAAGTCTAGGGCGTAACTCACGAGGCATAACGCACACAGCGTAACTTAAATCGTTGTGGATCACACAAGCCAAAATTCAGCCGAACCTCAAAACGGCTAAGTCCCAATGCGCCGAATTAACCCGAACGCCTCGAACCACAAAATGGCTAAGTACCGGCACACAATCATTAATTATTTCCATGTGACTGCGAGCTGAAACCTATAATATAACACCAGCCGCTTTTTCCCGAGCAGTCACACATCCCACCAATCATTATCTCACTCAGCTCGAGAGTAACCGACAGACACCTCACCAGGAAGCACTAACACAGGACGCTATGTACTAGGGGAGTCCGCACCCCTCACTTGGCGCCCATTCACGCCCTGGTAGTACAACCAGCATCTGTCAGTAAGTCAAGTAAGCAAGCGAGAATACAAGACTGATCAAAAGACCACCCTCGGCTCCAACACCAACCACACCCTGAACCCACGGACTTTCACACATCACCAACCACAGTCCCCGCCTCCGATCAGGTCCTCAACCCAGGACCATCCCATCGGGTACATCCCCACCAAGATAGAGTTATCCAACCGTACTGGGTCATCCTGAGATGGGCTCGATCCAGGGGTCATTCCCAGCCCACATGTAATGCGTCCCAACGCCTGCCAGCCTGAAATTCTCATGCCACATGGTCCATTGCCCAGATCTACATCAAACCCTCCAGCAGTCCTTGCAGATCCCCGAGAGAGCCCCCCATGACCATCCGCAGGAGGCGATACTGGTCGCGCGCCCCAGCGAACAGCTTGGTCAGCGCATCAGCCGGGTTGAGCTTCCCAGGTAGATGAAGCACGCTCACTGCGTATGACAGTTCCTTGAGTAGTAGGAAATCCAGGTCGCGCGTCCTGGACAGGCTGTTGAGAATGAAACTCACAAGCGGCTGACTGTCGGTATGCACAGTCGTGGTCAGTACCAAACGAGCATCCAGCCACTTGCCCATCCAGCGCAGAAATTGCTCTAGATACAGGGACGCCTTGATGCACTCACACACCCCGCGACACTCATTGGTATCCGATCCAACTGCCACCCTGCGGCACAACCTAGAGTACCACCCACAGAGCGAACCATTGCCCTTGGGGTTGGAGAGCACAAACAAGCCGCCCATGCGAGCTCTCGTCTTGGTGAGCTCCCTGCCCTCGCCAGACGTGTCAGCAAAGCAATGCAACACAATCGGCTGAGAAAGAGACAAACCAGAAAGTACTACACCCTGGCTCTCAGCAACATACTGCTTGATCACAGACGGAGAAACGAGAGCCAACACCTCATCCACAGTCCTACTTAACACCAGCAGGTCAGGCCCACACACCGCTGCCATCCAGCCGAGCTTGCCACGCAATCTGCTCCACAAACCCTTGGCGCACAACTCCTCCACATCGCGCATGAGCTCCTCCCTGTACTTGTCAGGAATACCCAAGTGCATCCGGTGCTTACCCGACACCACCCGCAGGGTTTGCACCACCCCGCAGAACACCCGTGGCGTCTGCGGCCCCAATTGCTGCAACTCACCCACTGGGAACCGCCGCCCAATGTCAGCATAGAATGCATGCAAGGCTGACCGCGAAGCAATGACACGCAAGTCATCCCCATGCAGTTGTACAAACATAGGACCAGACGGCATCCGCGCCACGAACAACGATGGGTCGTAGGGAGATACCTCAAACTCTGCGATCTCACCCAACGCACGCATGAGGGTTATCCTCCAAACAATCGACGCGCTCTGCAGACCCTCTATAGCCTTGCACAGACCCATGAACTCAGACGTGACCACCTCCTTCCAGAACGGCGGCGTCTGCACCACTAGAGGCGGAGTACCCTCCCACACCTCTTGCGCCACTTCCTCGCTAGAGTTAGGGAATGCGCGCTTGACATCAATGGACGCACACGCGTAGTCCTTGCCTTCGTCCAGAAAGCTAAGAAAAATCATGCTAACCATCCTGAACGTGTCCCATGCCATCCCTGGGGTGTAGAGCTCCTCCTTGGCCAGCGGGCTAGTACCTGCAAACTCTTGTGATACCGGCCTCACGTAGCAGATCTCCACACCTGCCTTCACCTTGTGGGACAGCACCATCTTCAGCGGAAGCACCCTAGCCCCCTTCGGCACCGTGTCAAGCGGTTCATACACCCCGTAGCCCTGCCACTCCTCAAGTGCCTTACGGAATGCACACCACCAGCTCGAGAACCCACTAGGCGTTGACATCTGCAGTACAAGCTCAGGGAATGTGATCGGGGAATGTGCGGCTATGTCCCTCTCAGTGATTCCTAGGCTGTTGGGATGCAGTAATGCAGGCATAACCAGGTCAGCAGCTGGCGGGAGATCAGCGCCCCACGCTACACCCTCCGTACCCGACAGTGCTGCTAGCCTAGCCACTGTGCTGCAAATGCGACTGAGAGGCTCGACTGACTTGTAAGACTGTAGCTCTATCGACCCGTGACCTACTCGGGTTAGCAATGAGCTCTGAATCCGCACATCAGGATGGTCCAGGAAAGGAAGTCCCAAAATGGCGGGTCCATCATACCCCTCGAGCACGCAAAACGGCGTCTCTCTCCCCAAGATCGTCAGCATTACCTCACCCCGCACCGGCATCCTCACTAACCCGGAGAAGTCCTCCACATACCTCCACCTGGACGCAGTGCACGGCAGATGCCTGGCTACTCCCTCACCCAGCAAGCACACCACCGCGTCAGTGTCCACTTCCAATCGACAACTACCCAGCCCGTCCGAATACCAGTTGGCAAGCTTAGAGACCGCAGCCACCAGCTCACCTGGCTCACCTCTCTCCTCGACAGCCTCGCTGTCGTCCATGGGGCTATCGCCCTCACTCGGCAATATAGGCCCCGCGTCGGCCAACCCGCCAACGCCACCAGCCTGCTGCCCCGCACCTGCGGTCAATGCCCCAGCATCGCCGGCCCGTGCAACCCCACCTTCGGCTGGCTCACCCGCCTCACCGGACCGTGGTACCATCCCACCTTCGGCCACCCGCTCCTTGCCGGCCCGCGAGATGTTGCCCCCCAACTGCCGCTGCTCGCCCACCGTGGCAGCGCGTCGAGCTTCCTGCAGGCGCTCCACTAGGCGGGCTAGTACCGCGGCGCGCTGCTTCTCCTGGTCGTCAACGGCTGGGGCAACCCCCGAACCGCCCGACCCCACGCTAGCGGGACCGCCCTTGGAAGGTGGCAACCCAGCTTCCGGCGAAAGGGAGCGAGTAGGTTGATCAGGCCCACCCCCCTCCCTCACCCCCCCTGCAGCCCCGGGATCCCCCGCCTCACCCCCAGCCTGCACACTGGGGTCCCTAACACCTTCCTCAGCGGGTGGGTCTGGCGGCCCCAGCCCGTCATAGTAGGGGCGCAGGTGTTTCCACGCTAGCAGCTTGTCGTAGCAACTGTCCTCTAGCGCTACCGAAGCAAGCATGTGATCAGGATCGATCTCCTTGACCACACCGGGACCTCTCCATAGGCCCCGTTTTCCATGACTGCCCTCCGCGTAGGCCCAGACCCTGGCGTTCACGCACGGCACATAAACCTGTCCACGTCGCAGGTCCATCTTTACCATGCGCACGTAACGATCGCTCAAATAATCCCTGTACTCTTCCACAGCCTCAGGTGACAACAAGCCCATCTCCACTCCCTTAGGCGTGACTGCCACCTGCCCACCCAACACCTTGACCATTACACGGTTGTTGAGACATTGCTCTATCTCATTGCAGATCACCAGCCTCTCACGATACGAGCCTGTTCTCATCTTCTCCATGCATGCCATCACCTGCTTCGATGTCTGTATGTGGCGCTCGACAAGACCCTGGTGCTCGTGGTCAGCTACCCCAGCAAGTTCTATCTTCCCCACACCCGGCTCACCCACACAGCACTCAAACTGCTGATCGCACTCCAACACAGATGCCACACCAAACTTGGACCTGAGGAGACGCAATGCATCACACAAGTGCTCCTTCAGCTTGCGCTCAAGTGGCACCATGACCTTGTACCTGGAGAACCTGCCCACTGCAAGCACGTAGTCTCTGTCGTCATACATGAATACATCACACTGCACCACACCTCGCTCAAACTCTGGCCTACGTGCATGGAACTTGTGCGGTTTAGGTGCCCGCTCCTGACATTTGCGACACCTTAACCACACCTGCTTGCACATATCCACTAAGTCTGTGAACCCTAGCATGGCTGCCCACTCCTCACCCGCATGCCCATGCCCTAGTGCTTTGTGTAACCGTGTGGCCATGTTAAGTACACTGAGCGACCCGGCTGCCTCACCGCACGCCGCACCATTCACATGTGCTGAACTAGGGTCTGGTGAGGTACCACCTACCGGCGGCCCGCCCGCTGCGGTGTGCCCCCCTGCAGCGCCTCCAACCCACTCATTCCCCATCCCCTGAGACACTGCCCTTCCCCCTTCTGCAGCTGTCCCATGCTCCAGGTGGCCCCCCTTCTCCCTAGTGCCTGCTAGCACCGCCACCTGAGCACCCAGGTAGGGTGAGTACACCTGGGGGGTCGAGCTGGCCTCCCCTGCACCAGCCCGCATGCCAACCTCACCTAGTCACCTACGGCCACCGCCCTGGGCCGCTGGGCACAGGTGAGTGTCCCTCGCAAAGTGCCCTGGCTGCCCACACCTGTGACACACCGCTGGTGCTTGCGAGTTGGCGTTGCTGCGTGCCTGGAGAGTGTCCTTGTGCCTGTGATAGCAATTGGCTGCCATGTGTCCCGACTTCCCACACACAAAGCATGCCCCATGCACCGCCGGCTGTGCCGCTGCTGCTGCTGTTGCTGCTGCTGCTGCTGCTGCTGCTGCGAGCGCTGTTGCTGCTGATACGGCGACGCAGCTGCAGGCTGTTGTGCATGCTGCTGCTGCTGCGGGTATGGCTGCTGTCTACCTTGCTGCCATCGCTTCCCAGGCATGCGCTGCGCTCGGCTGAAGCTGCCCTTATTGCCCCTACGCATCGGGCCCCCATTGCCCCGAGGCCCGCTGGGCCCCGCGCCGCTAGAGCCACCACCGCCCGCAATGGCGGCCACCTTGCCCCCATCCGGCGCTTTAGCAGCACCACCTTGGGCACCACCAGAAGAAGGAATGGAATTCACAGCGACAGGCGGTAATGCAGGGGAAATCAGACCCAGCTCATTGAGCTTACCTTGGGCCCGCAGTTGGGCCACCATGTCCCTCTCCTCACCCTCGACAATGCCCGTGATAACCTCAATCGCCTTATTGAGATCATCCTCGGCTTTCTCACGCTTGAGAGCTGCCATGGCATTCTGGAAATTAAGGTCCTTGGCATTGCGAACATAACGGTCCACCACCGCCAGTTCCACCACCGGAATGCCATCCTTTACACTCTCGTTTCTCGCATTTCTCAAAGCGAGAAGGTCGAGTGTGTAGGGACGCTTCGGCACCCAATTATAAATGCCAACATGACGAGACTTGGCAGATGCTTTCGATTCAAGAAGTGCTGCACGCAACCTACCTCCAATTGCAGCGCCCTCGATTTTCTCGTCACGGCAGGAGCGCAGGCAATTTACTAGAATGGCGTTGTCGGCTCTAAACATTCCGGCATCCCGGAATAGCCCATACAGATCCTCGGTTTTATCTGCATGATCCGCCACAAACGCCTCAAACCTGTCACAGAAATCCTCTACCAATGTCACTGCCGCATCAAGAGGAATTGTCCCGACTCGTGTTTTGCACAGCTCTATCAAATTCTTCTCATTTCTTAAATCCTTCCACCCAGTACGCTTTCTCGAATCCGTCTCTTCTTGTTCTTGATCCGACATTGCTACGTTTTTCCTTATTAATTAACCCCGTCCTAGTACATGTTAAAATCGAGTTCGAATTTTATTAAATGATAATTTTACGGTAATCAGGTTACAAACTCAGAGCCAAGCCCCCAGCTTAATTTACCAGCGCAACCATAGCCATTGCCAGCATAGCAGCAACAACCGTTGGACCGCCGCAACACAATGCTGGCTTTTGGATCATCATCGTCTGTCAGGCGGCTAGGCTAGCCTGCGGCGCTAGGCACCGACGCAAGCCTGGGAACGCATCTCCGTTACACATCTCCGTTACAACACACCAGCCGAGTACCGACCAATCGACACACACCAGTATCTCGCCACTTGTCACGCCAGCCGGCAGTACCCAGAATCCTAGTCCGCACCTCAGTACCGGACCAGTGCCGCACAGCCAAAGTCTAGGGCGTAACTCACGAGGCATAGCGCACACAGCGTAACTTAAATCGTTGTGGATCACACAAGCCAAAATTCAGCCGAACCTCAAAACGGCTAAGTCCCAATGCGCCGAATTAACCCGAACGCCTCGAACCACAAAATGGCTAAGTACCGGCACACAATAATTAATTATTTCCATGTGACTGCGAGCTGAAACCTATAATATAACAGGAACCTGTACCTCTCCAGGTGACCTGGGGCCACCCTGAACCTGGAGATCACCCTCTTGTTGCCCAGATATAAAATCTGCATTGGAGCACCTGGCCTCCCCCTTGGGTGAATTAAGGTGTGTAGGGGTTGCCTCAGACAGTCACTGCTCCTTGTTGTCTTCTTGCTGACTGCCCTTTGAAGGCTGGCCTGCCTGGGACTTGTTGTTGTTCTTGTTGTTGTTTTTGTTGTTATTCTTGTTGCTGCCCTGGCCCTGGGTCTTCTTGAAGCTGGGACACTCCTTCTTGATGTGCCCCCACCCCTTGCACAGGTAGCATTGTATCTTTGACTTGCCCTGGCCACTGCCCCCGTTGTCAGATGCGTTGCCCTGCTTGGGCTGACCACCCACCCGCCTGATCGAACACCGACTTGGAGTGTGACCTCCCGTCAGGGTCGGGTGAATGATTGGCCTTCCGCTTGTTATGGTTGCCCCTACGCCCTCCTTGGCTTCTGTCAGCCTCGGACGATTTGGAACCACCCTGGGTACGCCCACCTGCCTGGGTAGCCTTCACTGCTGGCACTCCACCCTCAAACAGCTCCTCTGCCTCGAGTGCTTGTTTGATTATGACCTTGTAGGCCTTGAGGGTAGAATGTGGGGCACACATGACCTTTAAAGAGCCACGTGTAGCCTTATCCAGCCCAGAGACCTTCAACCAGTTGGTCAGGGCTATGTTATCTGCCACGTTGAAACCGTGGGCCCTGCCTTCCTCAACCATTTTGCAATAGCTAAGGAAATTCTGGATGAGATCCCCCTTGACCTCCCACCCTTGATACTTGTCTTGCCAATGGATGCCGACCTTCTTTCGCTGGTCTTCAAGCAACTCCTTCAGCTCAGCTACATACACTGCCCAGGCCTTGTTGGCCTTCTTACATTCCCTGGTTAGGTCCTTGATCTGATCAGTGCACTTGCCAAACGTGCTGCTGCCTATCCAGATCTGATAGTAGTTGGTACCCCCGTACAAACTAGGAAACCCTTCCAGCCCTTCAACAAACTCTTCAGCCTGCTTGGGCTTGGAGTCTGATGTGACAGGTTGCAGCTGATTAACAATTAATAATCCCTGAGTGGTAAGGTCAAAACCATGAACAGCTTGTGTATTATTAGGGTTGTGATGAACATTGGTAATTTCCCCGGTGACACCCACGTCATCTACGTGAGCTGTCCCACTACCAGCACCACCATTATTCCCGCTGGCTGGGGCACCTTTGCTACGTCGCCCGTCTGCCATTATTCACTACAAGCTATCCAAAAACACCTCAGCAAAGCAGCAAAAAAATATGTACAAAAAACTGTCTCAATTGCCGCCTGCGCCGGTGTCGCCGCCGCCCCCGCGAATCGCCGCTGAAAAATCGACAAAATGCCGACGTGTACGTGAAAACGGGCCGATTTATTCAGTAATCGAGGCCGCGAAAATCACAGTACTGGTAGGAGTACGCTGGGTCCTCCATATCCGGCGTGTGTGCCGGACCTGCGCCCGTATGGATCAACACCGGTGTGTTGGCTGCGTTTTGCGTCGGCTCGAAAATTTCAATTCGCCGACGCGCGACGAGGCGCAGTGGATGTGTAAAGATCGACAGCAACTCCCAGCCTGCGGGAATCCACTCTCGCAAGGCTGCAAGAAAAGCCACCAGGTTAATGAGAACCTGGCGTTCTCGACTGCGTACGCCGCGGGTGAGCAGCGACAGCAATGCGAGGTCTTGAAATAAGTTGGTTGTGACCACCGGCGCGCCCCCCGTGCGTGTCGATGCCCAGTTTTGCAGGTTTCTCTGGTAGCCGGTCAGCGAGGAAATGGCGTTATCGATCTCCTCGATGGCGGTGGTGACCTCAGTTACCGACCGCAAACCGCCACGGACCTGGACCGTGAATTGCGAAAGAATATTTCGAATGGTGTCCAGCGGCCCGCGAATTGCCGGCACCAGTTGCGGCAGTTGGGGGTCCTCGGGAAAATCCCCGAGCAATGGAAGAGCTGCGCGCTGCCGACGATGTAGTTCGTCCAGCGAAATCGTGACCTCGTCAAGTAATTGTTGCCACGATGGCGCAGCCGGCCTGGGCTCGCGCGAACGCGGAGCCGGTAAGGGGTCAGCCGGCGGAGCAGCTACCTCCTCATCAGTTGGAATTCGGAATTCTTCAGAATTCGGCATGTTTGGAACGAGGCGTGTAATACGAGTTGTGAGAGCGTGAATGCCACGAATTCCGCCATGGTTCTTGCAGGAAAGTTGTCTTTATTAAGAATAAGGAACACAGACGTAAGTCACGTCACTTCCAAGACTGCACGCAGCACAGACGACAGGGTCGCAGTGCCAAGAGAGCGTGCACGCAAGAACTGGCGTCCTAGAGCTACCAAGTCACACATATAGGTTGCTAGGGACGCGTCCAAGTATTCAGCTGCACTGTCACAGCTGAACTGTCAATCAATTGATTACACAGACTCTGGCACGCCTTTGGCGCGCAGATCTATCAATTGTCCATACCGCTAGTCCTGTGGACCTATCCGTACACTGATCAGCATCAATTGTCTCATAGGTCCTGGCGCGCTACAGCGTGCCTACCTATCAATTGACCATCAAGTCCTGTACAAGTCCTGTCAACGTCCTGCGGACTATCAAAGTGACACTTGTACATCCTGTGTCCGTACGCGCCCACAGTGGCGCGCCGGGTACTGTCGGCACAGCCTAGGAAACGTCATAACTTTTACGTTCCTTAACCAAATGAGGCGTTCAAGAAGGTGCCGCTGGAAAGAGCGTAACAATCTCTATCCATCTGACGTAAATCCTTTACGTTAACTACAACCGTATTCAAGGCTACCCCCTCCCTCACCGCACACGTGGCCTGTTTCAAACTGCTTACGCTGATGACACTACTAACATTTGCACCTCCCTGCGTGATGTTGATGCTGTGCTTGACAACATATCTACATACTGTACCGCATCCCAACGTACAACGTTGCAACGTGCAAAAGTCCACGGGCTTGCATATTGGCAGAACAACCAACCCGACTCTCCAACCTACTAACCCGGCCTGGCGGTGACATGGGTCCCGCCGGGAGGATATACCACCTTTTACATAACTGCCCTATCGGCCGGACAGCCGAAGGGAGGTTATTGGAAGTCAAAACCTTTTTATACGACGAATCACAACAACTGGGCAAACTTACTGCATGGTGTACAAGAGGTGGCCAACCGATGGGCTGGCGTACACCGCCTCAGCCTCCGGCCGGGGCAAGGTCCTCGTTACGAACCAGCTCAGTGCTATTCTCCAAGATGCTGTACTTCGGTCAGGCCCACCCACCGGATGAACACACCGTGTCGCTTATTCAACGATTGGGGCATAACTTTGTTTGGAAAAAATTGAGCGATCTCAACCGCCAGGTACACGGATAGATCAGAGAGGCAATGTCTTTTATGCCGTGGCCTCTTGGAGGACTAGGCTTACACAATATGCAATGGCGGTTATTATCTGTGTATGCCAAACAAGTTATCTCTGCCCACATTGGTGTCAACACACACCCTGGATGCCTTCTGGCCCGTGTAACCCTCTCACGTCTTACTCATAACTCAAATGGAATGTCCTGGCACACTGGAGCCGCACTGCTTACTGCTCGCCCCCCCTCCCCCAAACTCACCAGAGGTCTTCCTTGGTACTGGGCTCGTATATGGCAAGGCTTTATGGCACTTAAACCCGACCGCCTACTATTCCCCACACTACGTGAGGAAGTTGCGTGCGCCAACCCCTATTCTTCAATGATATATATACCTCAACCCCCTTAATCGACCCTTTGGATGCTTAAGTAGCCCTAACCCCTATGAAGGCTTCATAACATCCCCCCACCCTGTAACCACTATCCTCCACCGGTATATTCTCCACGGTGACTGCTACCGCCTCTTAATAACATATAACGAACTGGCTGCCTGGGTCCCCAATATGCCTATACTTATGCTGCCTGGGCCGCGCTAGTACAAGCCATACCCCCCCGTTGGCACACACTCATGACTTCCCCCCGTGCCCCCTATCAAGTTGGTGAATGGTGCTGCTTAATTTTGTCCCTACAGCACGACCGCAACATGCTCGGGGAAGGTGATCGCAGAACTCCCCCCTGCCGGAACCCTGCACGTTCAATTACTGGCGCCGCTCAGTGGCCATAACGGCTGTCTCGCTCAACTTAAAACTGCAATTTTGTTCCTCCCCACTCAGCTATGCCACCGGATTCGGGTTGTACCTTGGTCCCTTGAACAATCATGTGTATACCAACCCAACCCCAACCTTCCAGACGATGCTATTATTTGGCTACATGTGGGAGCAACCCGCCTTGACATGTTGTCATTGGATCCAGTGGAATTTGGCCGGGTGCTAAATCAGGGTGATAGCAGAATTGTAAAAGGCCTTTACGAGTACACGGCAGATTGGGGCTACACAATGCTCTTGCATAAAAACCATCAATTCCACCCCGGACGGACACGTTGGGGCGCTACTGAGTGGCCTGGCCACACCTGGGTCCGCAACATCACCCTCGCCGCTGACCACCCGCTACTAGTAGACCGCCGCCGGCGCGACCGACGTACAACTGAACACCTCTTGACGGATGCACAGGTCCATCGGGGTCGGGGAGATCCTCCAACGGCGATTTCAACACTATCCTGCCACATGTTTATGTACCAACCCTAATGAAACGGTGGAACACCGATTTTTATGGTGTAACCTCCAGGGAGTTTGGACCTGGCTGATTGGTTTATGGGCAGCCTGGACGTCTGAGCCTATCATACCGGTGTCTACCCGCTCAATTATCTTTGGCATCACTGGCCCCCCTGGCCTTGAGCTCACCTTCGCACAACAAGCGTGGATATGGCTCCGCACCTGCATGTTGTATACAATCTGGACGGTGCGAAATGATGTGGTGTTCAATAGGGGCACAGTGTTCGACAAAGACGAGGTTCTCTCACGCTTCATTTACCTATGGAACTCTGGCATCATGATGCGACGCTATTGGATGGTCGCAAATGAACAAAACAAAATCTGGGACCCTGGGGCGGACCAGGATAACCCCAGCCCACTTGAGATGATCTTTCAGTCATGACCCGGCCTCATGGGCAAAAACAGGATCTTTACCCACATGCCCAATGACAAACCATTAGAAGTCCAATGGCTAATTCCGTTCCGTGGTCTAGCAAGGCTCCGTCCGTTTTAGCCACTGACATCTTGATACCGCTCTTGATCCCTGCTAATGAGCCTAGGGTGACCCTAGGCTTAGCAGGGATTAACTATTGGATAACTGATATTTGGAATAAACGTACACCTATTTATCTGGACCTTTACCCCAGTCAACCCGTCGCCCCTCGGGTTGGGGACAACGCCTCCACCATCCGACGGCCCCCATCCCTCGCGTCGCGTCTATGTGGTTCCGTAGTTTGCTTGTTTTGTATTGGTTGTTTATGTGTAGTATTTTGTAGTATTTTGGACGGACGACCCGAGCCGCTAACTTAGCGGGTTTATCGCGTCCGTTGGATCCATCATCGGACGCTCCAGATTGTCGGAGGCTAACGTTTTAACTTTTTTCATTTTGCCTTCGTATATCGCTTAGGCCGGGTTTATACGACTTTTATTAAAAAGCTTAAGGGCACAAATTTACACGTGGACGGCTCGATCTTGCCAATTTTTCATCTTGCGGTGCTCCTCGAGGCAAGCCATCAAGGCGGGGATCGATGCGGCCGTAGCAAGATCGGATCGCGTAACGCTAACGTAACTCCCATAACCGCCCGAAAATTTGGTGGTGGAACCGCTGTGTACGAACTTGGTACGGCGGTACCTAGTTCAAGTTAAAATGGGTCCGATTTTTAATAAAACGGCCTAAATGGGTGCGCACGGAGCGGAGGGGTCTGTTAAAAATTACCGACCTACTGCAGGGCTACTCGGCAACATAAAATAAAGTTGGCGGGAGAATCTCGACTGTAAGATTTTGCCGTCCACCTTATAACGTCTTCGTACTGTTCCCCACACGCGCCGTATGCCTCCGTCCACGGTGACTTGAGCCCAACCTTTTAATAAAATTCGCATAAACCCGGTCTTACTAAGAGCTTCTACTAAGCTGCCCTTGGGCGGCGTGGGAATCAACAACAACAACAACAACAAGAGCTTCTACTAGGAGGGGTGGCATCCAGCCAAGGGTCCGCGGTCACAAAAACCACCACCGCCGGACAAAAAAGGCCGGGCCCGCGGTCCAACCATGACGCGTGGACCGCAACCGGCACCCAACGCTGCTGGTACCACGGTAGCGTCCAGGACCATGGCGGTACCCGCCGGCCGCCGCCGGCAAGCCCGAGAGCCGGTACCATGGTTACCCCCTCGGACTCCTATTTGCGGTAACTATCCCTACTACCCACTAAACTGAACATTCTACTACTATTCTTCTCTCTCCGTACTCCATTATTCTGCCACGTGGCAACAGCCCTCAAAACAAACCCATATGATGCACACACCTGACGCACACATGATGCACATGATGACGTGGCATGCGCCTGATGGTTCAAGTGACTTCGCACGTGGCGGCCAGTAAAAGCCACGTGGCAGGCACAGGTACAGTACCTATGTAACAAGCAAAAATGACTTTGTTGTTACATCCTTTGTTTTGTGAATGTTTGGCTTTTATTTGAGGACTTTTGGATCAGTATTGAGAAAGTTATGAGGTTTCTAAGACGACGGTACTTGGAGCTGATACTTTGTCAACCAACTGATAGGAACCCTCATTGGTCGTGGCCTGATCCACGTAGGGTTGTAGTTTGTTGGCTGATACTACTGATAGGAGCCCTCATTGGTCGTGGCCTGATCCACGTGGGGTTGTAGTTTGTTAGTTGGTACTATTGAGTCTTAAATGCTCCTTTGGGACTTCAGTGCTTACGACAGATTTAGGATCTCATGGAAAGATTCTGCCAGGCTGTGTGTGGTGTTGTTCTGTTCTGTGTGACTAGGATGGATACGAAGATCTTGTATAGAATCCCATGGTTCTGATTGGTTCTCTTCAGGCTAAGGTTGGAGCAAGTTCGACAAGCACGTCGATATCAAGGACGTGGGGTCGCCATTGTTGCTACGTTGGTTTTGATTCACCATGGTATAATAAAGCTTGGCTTTGTTGTCCAATCCATAAGAGCCCCTTGGCTATAGACGTCCTTCAGTTCCACAGAGGTCGTCTACACACGAGCTTGTCTTTGTGTCTACAAGGGGTGTGATTCCCTAAATCACGTGCTGTGGAATTTCCATCTCAACGTTGCTCGGATACTTGAAGTTCTGCAACTCAGGAAAGCAACCCAGGTAAAAGATCTTTCATATTGGACTGTGGATGATGTGATGATCATTTTTAGTCGTTACATTGGTATCGGGGATCTCTACTTTGGTGTTTCTCTTGAAGTCGTAACCTTCCGGGTAGTACAACGTTGATCAGATGTCTGTCATCCGAGAAGATTCATAGAGTTGCGGAAAACTTACGGTGTTACAGACTGAGACACATCCTGATGTGACTGTCTTGCTCTGTAACACTAGAAGTCAGCCGTAACCGTTGTCTCTACTAGGCAGACGATCGCGACTCCATGTGGAAGTATGAGTAGTTCGAAGACACAATCACCTTTACCCCCTACTAATCAAGGTTTGGGAGATCCGTCATCATCTCTGAACCCATTGCTAGGGAAGGTGCTGAGACAACTACTCATACTCCACGGCGTCAACTTAATTTCAATCGTACTTCTATGACTGAAGTGAGGCGGGTTACACAATCACCTTCATCCCTACGGAACCAGGTGTGGGCGACCTTCTTCTCCTTCACCTCTCCCTAGAAAAGGGTGTTGCATAAGCCATTATTAACGCACCACTAAGTCACCGTCCCTTTCTTTAAATTCGTGCAATATTTCATTGACAAGCGTCCTTACTTACGGGCTTTCGGCTGGCTGGCCGCATCGTGCTGAAGTCCGACCACCGCCCTGTCTGTCGTGGCTGCTGACGCCGCAGTCTCTGCCTAGCTCCAAACATCTTTATATATCGGCATTACGCAAGTGTTGCTACGTTTCGAGCAGGGCATGCGGAGTGTTGGGCCAGTAGCTCAGCAGGTCCGGCTCCAGAATCCTGCTAGGAGCTGTCTTTTTTCCCTGCAGGCTCTGTTTTCGGCCAGGCTGACATGGCGCTACGGGTTATGGCTGAGCCGACGCACTGTTGCTGCCGACGGCACCTATCACCCGGTTTCCGGGTTGCGGCTGCACGCACGACCACCACCGCGACCGCCTGACGACGTCGCCGTCTAAGGTTGTTTTTTTTCCCGGTGCTGCTTTTCTTTGACGACATTTTTACGGTGTGGCTCAGGTTACACCTCGTGTCTTTTGAGGGTGGCTCCGGATGAGCGGACAGTAGGGATTCATGGCTGCCTTTTTACGCAAGGTTCCTTTTGCACTCACTTGACAATCTTTCAGGATCCTTTTCTTCGGTGCATGGGCAGCCTACCCTTGCTGTTTAAGGACTGTGGCACGTCCTTAATTCACGCGTCGCCAAACATTTGTTTCAGTTGTGGGGGAAACTCTTCCTTTTCTTGTTGAGCATCATGACAGTGGAGGCGTTCTAGGTTGAGCTTTGGTTCCTCCCACGTGTATGGTGGTTTGGTTTTGGTGGGGAGGAGAACAACGGCATTTGTGTTGTTCCCACTATCATCATGGTACTATGGGTAGGGCGAGCTCCCTAGGAGTTGTCCAGATTGGTGGCAGCTACGTCTGGTTACCCTGAGCAATTTTTTGCGGGGGAGTGGACATCCTGGATGTCTGCAATGTAATTTCCAGACGGCATCACACATGCCAGGGCAGAACAACAGCATTTACGGGGTTTCCACTATCATACTTGGACAGCTGTGTCTAGTTACCCTGAGAAAATTTCTGCGGGGGAGTGGATATCCCAGGTCTGCCAAAGGGTGCCAGATGCTATCATGGAGGCATATGGCATGGTAGATGCCACCACATCAGGGGACATCGGGATACCTGCAGTGGGTTGTCCCCTAGAGGGTATCACACGTGCACCCATGAGTTGCCAGGTGTCTCTTGCATGGGTTGCCCACTTGCTAGACGGTGTCCTTTGACACATGTTCCCAGAGGGGGTGGACCACTTGCTTGACAACGTCCCTTTACAAGTGGGGTGTGGGTCACTTGCCAGTTGGGGCCCTTACCTGCGCCAGACCATTGTGACCACGCATTTACTTCTCCCAGGACATGATGGTTACCACTGCTTGTTGGCAGATGGTCCCTGTTGGGCCTAGGAGGTGCACTAGGACAGCAAGTATGGACACCAGGGCTGCTGTCATAGTTCTTATCTGTGAATATATCTGATATAGTTCTCAGATCAGAATTTTTGACACTGGTCAAGGCGTTTTTAGGCCCATTTTTTCGACTTTTGGGCAATTCTGCTGGCTGTTGGACCACCTCAGGCCCTTGTGCTCCTCCGGCTTAGGAGTTCTGGCTACCTGGCACTTGGTAGTAGCCCTGTTCGAGTCTGCTATCTTAATAGGTTGGCAGTCTGTGGCTTGCCTACTAGGCAGTTTTCTGAGTGCCATAGTGAAGAGTGCTGGCTCCTTCCTGCAGCCTGATTGACGTTTAGTCCGGGCAGTTGACAGCATGTGGTCCTTCTTCCAAGCAGCTTCTGGAGCCAGGCTCATTGGTGTCCGTCCCAGGCCTCCATAAAGCAGCTTAGTCACTTCCCCATAGCGTGATCGGCGCAAGCAGCTAGTCTTGGTTGTCCAGTCAGGCAACAGCTGTGTTGGATACCCACATGTGGGGGTGGTCCAACGCTGATTGGGCGTGGTGGCAGTAGCCTCTTGGGGGCTTGAGGCCAGTGGGGGATTGGAAACATGTCTATGGCGGGCATGGTGCATGGAGGCTACGTTGGAGAGTACCCTGGTAGTGGACTAGTGCTGTTGGTGGCAACTGCAAGCACTCATGGTGACGAGTGCCAGCACTCCTGGTGGCGACTACCAGCACTCATGGTGGGGCCTGAGAGCACTCGTGGTGGCGACTGCAAGCACTGCATGGTGGCCGCTGGCGACTCTGGTGACTTGGGGACGCCCAAGTGACGAGTATCTGTAATGCTGGTGCCTGCTCCTGACGCAGTGCTGGGTCCTGCCTGCTGGTGGACATCAAGCCAGCCTTGTGCAGATGAGTAACCTCCTACCCTTGCTTTGCCCTGCTATGGACTTATTCTTGCTTGCATGGTGCCAGGATGGCTTGTTGTCTTGATAGTACACCATCCGCCCTTGAGCTGATTGCTTGCACAGCATGATGGTTGTATGAATGGGACTGCTTGCACGGGGGGTCTGGCATCATGTTTGCGTGGGTAGGATGTCCTTGTTGGTTGGATGATGGGCGGGATCAACGGAGCTACAACTGTGGGGCAGGCTGGAATCTTTGGCATGACAGTGATGACAATGATGCCCACTCCGTTGACTCTTAATTGAGGAGTTGGACTACTTGGTGCTGGGCGGGGGCTCACATGAGCTTAGAGGTGTGGGTTAGTTGGGGGACCCATTCAGCCCTCTACCACCCTTACAACCTGCCTCATGTGCATCAGTATCCGTGGTACACTGACATTAATACCATTTGGCAGTCTACGTGGTCCACGGACATGGATACTACTTTCCATGCTTTGACTAGGGGGACATGGTTCAGTCTACTTGCTAGGGCCCTGCCAAGCTGAGGGTGTATCTGTTTGATGACTGATGGCCTCATCCAGCATACCCTTACGCTGCCCTACTTGTGCAACCTTGTCTTGGGCTCCTTCGATCCTAATGCCCACATTACCTTGCATGGTAGTGCCACCTGGATGGATGCGGGGAGTGATTTTTGTTGCTGGGGCCCTGCCAAGCTTGGGCACATCAGTTGGCTGATTGGTGATTGCTTTCAGTCTGCTCTCAAGCTGCCTTGTATGCAACTCTGTCTTGGATGCTGTAGTTCCCACCCCATCTTTAGTCATGAGGTGCATAGGACGTCTTAATAGAGCGACCCTGCAGGCCACCAGTGGTTTAGTGGGCTGAGAGACTTGCCTCCCCCACCCTTCTCTGGTTGGCTGGGCCTCTGTCTTCATGCGTATCCCATGGCGTTTGTTCCTGCTAGGTCATGCTGTCAATCTTGGGAAGCTGATACCAGGATTATTACAGCTTATTCTACGCAGAGGGGTGGAATTATTAGGCATGCTGGTAGTCTCCAGTTTACCAGTTATGCTGAGGGGGATTTGTGTGGGGAGCAGGGCGTGCAGGGGATTGGGCTGCACCTAGCCCTTGCATGGGGGTAGCGTGTGCTACGATTTACAAGTTGGGGCATACCGTTCATAATGCTGGTGAGGCATTACTGATCTTCTGCTATCCCTCTCAAGGCTGTGGATGGTTTTCCCAGGCATCTTATGGAGAAATAGTGTGCCTTGTGATTATCATAGGCCACTGGCTATGGGTTTGAGTGTACTAGCTACTAAGGAGATGTGGCTTTACCTCACTCTCACTCCTTTGGTGCGACTGGAGGGGGGGAATTTTGTTCTGGTGGGGAGGAGATCTGTGAGGATCATAGCGTGGATTCACCCTGGGATTTCAGTTCATCCTGTCGGGCTCACCTCATAGATCCCTGACTATGTGGTATCCTGGTTTCGCTGGCCATCGGTGGGCTATTTTGGCTGTGCTTTGTGGCACCTCCCCAACCTGCTGACGGGTACCCACTGGTGACAACCCTGTCCACGGCCTCTCTTCATCATGGGTGTACTTCTGAGATACCCTTGATCTTCCTGAGGCGACCCTGTTGGCGACGTCTTCCTGCTGGATTGCTCCTGCCTCTTGGTGACTGCACTTCCACCTGGGGCGCTGTTGACGTTTCCTCGTTCCAGTTTGCGTGGACTGACGGGTGTCAGCAGGCCTTGGACTTGCTGCAGCAGAAGCTCACGCCAGCCCCTGTGTTAGGATTGAGCATTCTTGGAATCCACCCAGCCTGCTATGACCTGTTGGTGATCTGAGGGAGGTCCCCAGTTGGGATGGATTGGGGATTTATTATGGCTCGGTTACCTGCCACTCTGTTGTGGTGATACAGCATCTGTCCCTGACTACCTCTTCCCTTGAGAAGGGCTGGAATCTTTGGGTGTGCTGTGGTGACTAGCTTTGATGAGCCTTGGACCCTGGCAGCCCAGTTAGTTTGGGGGTTGCTGTATAGAGGGTTAGCCTTGCTACATGACACTCTGCTTCCTGCCCTGATCAAGCAGTGAGAGTTGTCAGTATTTCGTGGCATGGATCCCTGTGGATGACCCGTTATCCCTGGGAATGTCAGGCTTGTCTTTCACCCGTGGACTCTAGCTGAGGGAGGGTGGTGTCCCAGAACATGGAGTGGCCTCGCCTTGTTTGGCTTAGGTGCCTTGATCCTGTTTACTCCTTCTTGGATTCATGTGGACTCATTGAATCCGACGGGGATCTGAGTTGAGTGGGATGGACTCTGGTGGGAGTTTGGTTGGACTAAGCTGAGATGACATCCAGATTTTGGTGACCAGTTTCTGAGGATGGTTGAGGGGATCTGAGCTTGGATGGCACATGGAGAGTGACTTCTGTGTTGTACCCTCGACATATGGAGTGGTTCACCTAGGGCTTGATTCCTGGTATGATTAAGACACGTGGGTCATGTTCTGCATGCACGTCTTCGTGTACCAGACCAATAGTATATACCTGGAGGTTTCTACCTTGGTGCTGCTGAGTGGCCTATGTGGATCATAGGAACTGCACGGGCCCCTGTGACCACTATGAGACTTTGGCCAAGGCGTTGGCTGCACTCAACAGAGAGGAGGGGGAGGTGAGCTCTGAAGGCTATGTGGAGGAGGTCCTATCTCAGCTGCACACAAGCCTGTATGAGAGTGGCTCCCCTTTTTGTGGCTCATCTGCTGCGTAGGATGTATGCATTGTCACCAGGACCTGAGATTGACATGAGGCCTGCTGAGGGGCCGGTCATGCTGGCAGCCTTACCTGAGGCCTTGAAGGAGGCATTTACTCAGTTGCAGCCAGTGAGTATGGGAGAGGCTTCCTACATGGAGCTGTTGGAGTTTTCAGTTCAGAAGGGTGCCTTTGATTTGGTTCCTTCTTCCTCCAGCTCTGCCAGAAGGTGTTTTCCTTTGGAGACTTCTAACCTCTTTTGCATCCAGGGTTGCCCAAGTACACTGTGGAACTTAAGATCCGTCAGACGCCACTAAGGGTGCTGGTGCCTCTGATAGGTGCTAAGTGGTCGGTGGTCAAGACCTTTCTGCAGTTCTGGTGGGCGTACAGATCATGGGTGAGCAGGCACAAGACGTCCTCTACTTGGGTGATGGACCCTGAGAGTCAGTCTGTGGTGCTCTTCTCCTATCCAGGGGCATGCCTTCGCTATGCTGCCCAGATGGTGGCAGGAGCTGCTGAGACTTGCGTGGTGTTGCAGGTCAGCAGGGACTGGCCAGAGTTGGCCCACATGGTGGAGCAGTTTCCCATGGTGGACTCAAGGGCAAGGATGGCCTGAATGGGGATTGGTATAGCCTGTGAGGAACAGGGCTGAGAAGGAAAGGGGGCTTTGGATTGTGGTGTGAGGGGGGGATTCCAGGATGGATGATGGGGGGGCTCCAGTCCAGTTCTGATGTTCCAGTCCAGAGTTCCAGGTTCCAGGATGCTGAATGGAAGACCTTGTATTATGAGATGTGTTTATCTGGATTTATAGTAGATAAGGTAGTGACTTGTCTGCTGTAGAAACCTGTGACTAGATGTTTATGAGATAGGAGGCCCTGTTTCCAGGGATGTAAAAACCCATCTGCTTTTCCCAAGAGATGGTGGATTTCTGTTCAATGTTCCTCTGCCTTCAAGAGTTGGCTATTGGACCTGGGAGGTCCAGTTTTGAGGGGGAGATATGTAACAAGCAAAAATGACTTTGTTGTTACATCCTTTGTTTTGTGAATGTTTGGCTTTTATTTGAGGACTTTTGGATCAGTATTGAGAAAGTTATGAGGTTTCTAAGACGACGGTACTTGGAGCTGATACTTTGTCAACCAACTGATAGGAACCCTCATTGGTCGTGGCCTGATCCACGTAGGGTTGTAGTTTGTTGGCTGATACTACTGATAGGAGCCCTCATTGGTCGTGGCCTGATCCACGTGGGGTTGTAGTTTGTTAGTTGGTACTATTGAGTCTTAAATGCTCCTTTGGGACTTCAGTGCTTACGACAGATTTAGGATCTCATGGAAAGATTCTGCCAGGCTGTGTGTGGTGTTGTTCTGTTCTGTGTGACTAGGATGGATACGAAGATCTTGTATAGAATCCCATGGTTCTGATTGGTTCTCTTCAGGCGAAGGTTGGAGCAAGTTCGACAAGCACGTCGATATCAAGGACGTGGGGTCGCCATTGTTGCTACGTTGGTTTTGATTCACCATGGTATAATAAAGCTTGGCTTTGTTGTCCAATTCATAAGAGCCCCTTGGCTATAGACGTCCTTCAGTTCCACAGAGGTCGTCTACACACGAGCTTGTCTTTGTGTCTACAAGGGGTGTGATTCCCTAAATCACGTGCTGTGGAATTTCCATCTCAACGTTGCTCGGATACTTGAAGTTCTGCAACTCAGGAAAGCAACCCAGGTAAAAAGATCTTTCATATTGGACTGTGGATGATGATGATGATCATTTTTAGTCGTTACATTTGTCAAATATCTAGCGATGTTTCTCTACTTTTGTCACGCATTATGTTATCACGCATTATATGCGGGGAAAATTGACGCCGTCAGCTAGGTGTTTATTTACACGACTTGTTGTTGGGTTTGCATCCCTATTAATTGCACCCACAGGTCGTTGACTAGTTTAATATCATATACAATGTTTGAGTGTACTAAAATCCGAATGATGTTGCTCGGAATACAGCAAGCGTTACCTGTCAGCACCGTTACAGGTGCCGTAATTTACATCGGCTCTCTCCGGATCAGATCAGGTCCGCAGTTTGTGGTGCCGCCCTGGAGGCGATAGGACTTTGAGCCTATCAGACCACACACACAATGTACCATGATGTGGACAATAGATTAAAGGCTGCAAAGTCGTTATTATCTAGTGTTCTTTCCGTGGTTGTAGAGACGCTAAGCTGCAGTGCCGTCAGATGTAAATCAACGGTGCATAATGCATTAGCCGCCACTACTTTGTGTGCCTAGAGTTGTTTGCTTGCCTAGCCGTGTGTGGCCCCGACCCAGTGTTGGTCGTGTGACCCTGCCCAGTGTTGGCATTGTCATTTGCCCTGGCCCAGTGTTGGCTATGGTAGACTGCGCCCAGTGTTGGCCGCACCGTGTTTTCCACTCTCAGTAAACGTATTTTAATACAAGAAGTCTTTTCCATACACTTGTGCAATATCTGGGTCATAACAGGCAAAAGATCTTTCCTCCGAGCCCCGGTTTCTGACATGGTATCGAGTAGCGAGTGATGCCTATGAACCCATATTTTCCAATTCCCAACGACCGCAACCTGAGATCTGGAATTGAGCTTTTTCAATTTCCCGAAGAATCTTGCCCAGACTACCTCGCAAGAGCAAATCTGCTTTTTGCCCAAGTTGAAGACATCTTCCCGGGCGTGTTTCCTGAATCTGCCTACTGCCGCTGGCTCCTGCGTGGCATTCGACAAGAATTTTTCAACTGTGTGTGTTTCAGCGAACTTCCAGACTTTTCAATCAGAAATCTACAGGATCTGCTCGACAACAACGCAGTATCTCTGGAGAGATTAAATCACACTTTACTTCACATTACAAATCTCCAACGCAATCAAGAACATGTCGGGAGGTGCGCCAGCTGTGGCACGAGAAGTCAAGGAGAGCAGCGTTCTTAGTGCTCTCAAGAATCTCAACTTTGATGGGAGCGACCCCAAGAAATTCACCGGATTCCGAATCAAGGCGGAAGGGCAATTCGACGCCCTCGGATATTCAGATGTACTAGCTGGAAAGGATCCGATCGTGGTAAAGCAGCAAAAAATTGGTTACGCTGCCCTGATTGCTGGCCTCGACGGCAACGCGCTACTGCATGCCGCTACGGCCCCCAACAAGTATATGCACGAGGCGTGGACCGTCCTGGTTGACGTCTATGGACGTGACGAAACGACATCCACCCATCAGGTCGCGACACTTGAGGAACTGCTGTCAGCTGAGCAGATTCCCATGGATTCTGTTCCTGCAAATGTCAATCTCACTGAACGATTGTACCTGCAATATAATAAATTAAGCAACAATAAACTCCATGATTCCATCCTGGTGACATCACACCGCCGCAGACTTCCTGCCCAGTATGGCCCCGTCCTGGCGGCGTACAACCTTCCCCCCGACTTGACGTGGAAAGACTACAAGACCGCCGTCCTGAAAGTGGACGACCATCTGCGTGTGCACCGCGCGGCCCAAGCTGGCAGCTCAGATTCCAGTGCACCAGTGTATCATACTGCTGCCTGCCCCCACTGTGCGGGTACTATCGACGAATCAGTCTTCCTCACCAAGGGTGGGAAAGTGCTGACCTGCAAGCACTGCCACCGTACCGGTCACACTGAGGATCGCTGCTGGTCCAAGAAGGCGGAGAACAAGTCCAAGAAACCTGAGGCGCACTTCACCATGGACGGCGAGCCACTGGCTGACGACGTGGCAGATGTTCCTGCTGGTTTTTTCATTGACAACATTATCCATGTGGCATACTTCTACTGGTCCATAGGCTACCACGGTCCTGAGCCAACCCGGCGTGACGTACAGCCCTAGTCTAACATATTACACGTGGCAGATTTCTACTGGCACGTAGTAAACCACGGTTCTGATCACCCAGGGCCCACGAACCGCCACCGGCAAGTTTTTGACCCTCAAACCCCGCGGTTAACCATGGGCCCCGCGAAAATCCACCACCGTCAGCCCCTGGGACAACCCTCTCTGGTACCGCGGTTCCAGGAAATTTTCCCCGGGCATGCCACCCCTCCTGCTTCTACTAAGAGATGCTACAATAAGTGCCACGTGTCGTACAAGCCACGTAGCACGTAGCACACTCCCAAAGTTGCCGTTTTCGATCCGGCGCAGCCTTTTGGCTGACAGAGCGCTCTCAGCCATTTGTCACTTTGGCTGGCGCCGGGCGGCGCGGTAGGCCAAACCAGGGAGTACGCTCATGTACGATTTTAGGGGGGAATGTCCCCCCCTGCGGGAATAAACCTCAACTCAGCCAAATTGGACTGCAACGACAACTGGTTTCACGTTACAGACTCTGTAGACGTGGCAGGTTTTTGTTCACTCTGATCACAATGTCAGAGATGTCAGCAGCGGAATAATTTCAGCCATCACCCATATTGTGGCAGAAAGATGTATTCCGGCCATCACCACCAACAACAACGGCCGCTATACGGTATAGACTCTCTGCCCATGTGCGGCGTGGGATCAGATTCAATATCGATCCATGTACTTGGATGTCCGTACGAGCGTGAACTGAAGTGAACCTGGTGCCACATGGTTGAGTTGAGTGGAGTTAGGTTTTACTCCTGGTGCCACATGGGTCAGTCAGTCAGTCAGCCAGTCAGTTGGATCCCATGCCGCGCATGGGCAGCAGAGAGTCTATATAGCGGCCGTTGTTGTTGGCGGTGGGCGGTGATGGCCGGAATACATCTATCTGCCACAAAATGGGTGATGGCTGAAATTATTCTGCTGCTGACAGCTCTGACATTGTGATCAGAGCGAACAAAAACCTGCCACGTCTAACATGAAACCAGTTGTCGTGTTGTCCAATTTTGGCTGAGTTGGGGTTTATTCCCGCGCTGGTTGTCCAACACATGACTCGGTGTGACAGAGACCAACAGCCGCATGGCGGAGAACATTTCAGCACTTCAGTGCATTTCAGTAATTGCCGGTCTCTCATCATCCCTCATCCATCCGACCAAGGGCTCGCCATTTATCAACAACGTTCTGGAAACGCAAACTATGCTTTGAAGTAATTAAATTGGTTATTCGGCTTCAGAGTGAAGTCGTAATCGCGCCAGCCCGTTCTCGGGATTTTTCACCACAATGGGCGGCGTCTCATCCAGAGCGCGACACACATTCGAGGAGCGGCCGTTGGTTTCCTCGACTTGTGTGCAATCCTGGCCTTTCAGTCGCAAGTCTACTCATGACGCCGGTCGCTGCACAGAAAAACGCAGCCGATATTGTCGAAAGAAAGGATGGGTGAGGTCCACCTTTTCGGATGTCTCTTCTGGCGGTCACCAAGCGTTCGATTTGCAGGTCGAGGACGCCCCAGCGAATGCCATTGCTTCTCAAGTGAAGTTGAGCCGATTAGCTCAAGACGCTGAGCAATCTGACTGCGACTCCCCCAGCTATTCGTCAGGGCCTGTCCACGACTCCTTCAACGCCGCACTTGTGTCCGCCATGGTCGGGCTGGTCGATACGCTCGAAGCCAGCGTGACTTCTGGCCGCACCAAGCTGTCTTGGCACGCCTTGCCTATCCTGGTGGAGTGCCGTGAATCAATCGCCTCTTTTCAGGACGACGTCCGCCAGTGCGCCTCTTTCCTGCACGCTCTGGGCGTGCAGCTTCAAAACTGCACAGGGAACGGCCACTCTTGTGCACCCGAGGTGGAAATGGTCTATCAACTGGCCCTTCGCGTTCGGGAGTTGTGCTCTGCTGCCAAGATGGAACTTGCAGAGTCCCTGATGTCGGTCGCCATGTATTACCGGTCAGAAGGCCGTTTTGAAGCCGCCGTCACCTACTTCCAGCGCTGCGCGGTCGTCATGTCCTGCCAGATGGGCGACGGCCACCCCTCTGTGGCCGCCACGCTAAACTTTCTTGCTGAAAGCCTGGCATACGCAAATCGCTTCAACGAGGCGGAGGACGCTTGCAAACGCGCGGTGGCCATCTCAGCGTATGCCATGGGGGAGGACCACTGCCACACACAGGGCTACTGGCAAAACTTGGAGGAGGTGCAAGCGATGAGGGAGATTTACGAGAAGGGTGTGGCCTGAATCACCATGGGGCAGGGCGCCTTGCAGTAGTCATCAACTCCGCTGCTGTCCTCCTGAAGGTGGCGGGACCAGTATTTACTCTGTGATCAATCTTATCCCTCTCCTGTTCTGACTGCAAAATCCCCTCCCACACAGAAACGGTGGTGAGCTGGGGGTTGATGGTGACAGCAAGGGCACCCAACCATTTCTTTTACCTCTTAGGGCGCCGGTGCCCGATTCTTGGTGCCCATGTTAATGATATGTCAGCAGATAGACCAGGGTCCCTGGGGCATCTTGAGGCAGGTCCCAAGGGAGGGGCGACAGAGCCTGACCATGTGGATCGAGGTCGGTGTGTAGAAAGTTTGGGACTGGCCTTGTAGCTTATGGGCAGCAGGGGCAGTCACCTGCTTACTGGGGTGCAGGCTTCATGTAACAGTTTCTGTGATTACTGACTAGTGTGTCAGCAATCAAATGGGGGTCAACCCCCCCCCCCCCCTGTTTTGGAGTGGCATGCATCGAGGAAGCCACTGCCTCACAGAAACTGTGGTTTTTTGTTTGCGGTCCCTGCCGGGTGGCCGTGTGTATTTCTACTAGCAGCTACTGGTCAAGCTCCGGGAATGTTGCTGCTGGCTACCCTGTGATGGTAGTAGCGGAAGTGACATGCGGAGTGAATATGTCGTGGATGCGCTAGTGTGAGCCCTGTGCGCTTCCCATTGAAGCTGACAGTGTACATATTTCTTGCCAAGCCATCCACCCAAACGAATGCGGACTGTTGCAGCCGCATTTGTGGAACGAATAAACATTCAAGTGTAACAATAAGATGATAGTAGTATACAATGATAGTGGGACGTATGTGTAACATATTTGACCAGTTGATCACATTTTGTCAACTGACAGCATCAGCTCCTATGAAATCCCAAACGAATGAGGAGATGTTTGGAGTGTATAATAATGTATAATATCGTTTTGATCATGTGACTTCACTTCGTTATCCAACTTATCATTCATTAATTGATTAACCCGTGTTTTTTTACAACGCGATGTATTGCGTTGTAATCTGACACGTGGTAGGCACAGTAGATACGATATTTTCGGTCTGAAACTCGGTGGACGGCCTCCTTACATCCCGTAGAACTCAAGAAAAAATCCTGGTATTTTTGGATGTTTTTTGTGACAAACAAACATGTACCACTGAAATCAGGCATTTTCGCGGGACGAAGGTGAAGACGACGGCGATGGCGGCAGGTAGATCTCGCCAGTTTTCGTGCGAATTTCAGTGGCTGTTGGGTGGCACGACCATGATGATGCGTTCAAAGGTTGATAATTAGGTTTCTACGAACCTGTGTGTTGAGGTACTGGGGCAAAGGAAACGTAGATTTTTCCAGTTTCTCACCCAACTTTCATGCGGAAACCCTGGAAACCGGCATACATATTATTATCGCGCCCAGCCCCTAACCGCGGGGACGCCTGTTTCTGCCTTCCTCCACGACATCCTGGAGTTGGCAGGCATCCCGCACGAATGGCACCCCGCGGCTGACCAACCGGTCGGCATCCTCTCGCGCGCCCAGATTGCTGCTCTCCCGGGTTGCTGGGAGGCCGGCTGGGACCCGCCCCCCCCTCATGTCCGGTCCCTTCTGGAGGGGGACGACCCCGAGTCGGGCTCCTGTGCCATCTGCCTGGAGCCCTTCCGGCCGGGGGATGGCTTGTGTCGCCTGCCCGCGTGCGGCCACACATTCCATCAAGCGTGCATCGCGCGCAGCTTGCTCCACTCCGTGCCGCGCTGCCCGTTGTGCCGGGCTGTTGTGCCGCCCCCTGGGACTGCGCTTCCTCTCGGCCCGCCCCCGGTCTCGCTGGGTCCCCTGCCGGGTCCCCACCGGGCCCCGGGGCCAGCTGCCTCCCCGACCCCTCGGCCGCCGCCCCCGGCCTCGTTGCCGGGGCCTGGGGTGGTCGCGGGCGCGCTGGCGAGTCCCCCTGGGAGGGGCGCCGGCGTTCTCGATCCCCCTCCGCTGGGGGTCTCCCCGGTGGGCACTGCCTCCTCCGTGGCCCCGGCGGGCATGCCGGGCGCTGGTCGGGTCGTGGTGCGCGCGCCTGCCGGCCCGGCTGGGGAGACGCCGCAGGCCCCACGTCCTGCCTTTGCTGGCGCCGCTCCCCGCCACTCAGCGCCCGCCGACGGCCTTCACCGGTGTGCCGTGCTGCTTCCCACGGGGTCCCCGTGTGCTGGTGTGTTCCACAACCGTAACCTCCTCTGCCAGCACCTTCGCGCTGTGCACCCCGATCTCGGCGCGGCGGATCTGCAGGCCATGAGCTGTTACCGGTGCCCGGAAGCTCACTGCCAGCGGGTGTACTCCATTCACGGGCGCGCTCAGCACGCGCGCGCCTGTGTTGCTCAACGGCCCCTCAACCGGCCAGCAGTCCCGGCCCCCTCCCCCCCTCCCGCCTCGGCTCCCACCGGCTCCCAGCCCCCGCCGCCCGACTACTCGGCCAGTTGGCGTTGGCTTGACACGGTTCCCTGGGATGCATGCGCCATCAACCCGACGTCTACCCTGACCGACCTCCCCCACCGCGCGCGTAGCCTTTTCGCGCAATGTGCAATCGTTTCTCTCCGGCGCATGCACGCCGCTCCGGACGACCCGCTGGGCTTTAAACTGCACATGGTGACCCCCCGCCTGCTCCTCACCCCTCTCGGGCGTGGTGTGCGCGGCCTCCAGGGTGCGGTTATTGCCCGTTGCCGACGCTTTCTGCAGGGGGACTGGGAGGGGCTGTTTGGCGTGCCGCCCCCGCGCACGGCCCGGCTGTCGGGGGAGGTCAACTTCGAGCGGGTGGCCGCCGACGTCATCCGCCTCGTCCGCGAGGGGCAGCTCAGCCGGGCCATGACCCGCTTGGAAATGGCCAAGCTGGCCCCCGCCAATGCGGCTACCCTGGCGGCCTTGGAGGCTCTTCACCCTGCGGAGCCCGGATTCCAGCTGCCCGTGCCGGACCCCCTGCCGGCCCCCCTCCGGCTGGACCGCGACTGCTTCCTGGAGGTGATGCGTGCGGTCCCGCGGGCTTCCTCTACCGGGCCGTCGGGCTGGCGCTACGAGCACTTGGAGGTCCTGGTGGGGCATGGGGGCGAGGACATTCTCTTTGACACCCTCATTGACCTGGCGGCTGGTCGCGTTCCTCCCGCTGCGCGCGAGTGGTTAGCGGGCGCTCGCCTCCTCGCTCTGCTCAAGGGTGTCTTGCCCCCCCCGAGGGCAAGGTGCGCCCGATCGCCTGCGGTGAGGTGCTCCGCAAGCTCGTGGGCAAAGTGATCTGCCGCCAAAAGGCGCCCGAGCTCCGTGCCTTTTTCTGCCCGCCCCTCGCAGCGGGTGAGACCTCGGTGGCGGCCCAGCTGGGGGTGACGACTCCAGGCGGGGCGGATATCCTCATCCATTCGGTGCAGGCCTACCTCGAGGCCCACCCCACCCACGCTGTCGTCAAGGTCGACTGCCACAACGCGTTCAACAGTCTGTCCCGCGCCAGCATGTTTGCGGCCGTCATGGAGTCCTTCGAGGACTTGTACGCTTGGACAGCCGTGTGCTACGGCCAGCCCGGCCAACTGGTTCACATCATGGAGGACGGCACTCGCGGCGGCCTGCTGTCGCGGTCGGGCACCCAGCAAGGGGACCCCCTGGGACCCCTGTACTTTGCCGCCCCCCTCCAGGGTTGCCTCCAAGCGGTCCATGCTGCCCACCCGGCGGTCGCTATTCAGGCCTACTTGGATGATATCTACCTTCTGGGCCCTGTGCCGGACACCACCGCGGCTCTGCTGGCACTGCAGACCGCGGTGGCCGACATCAACCTCCAGTTGACCCTGGCCAAGTGCGCGGTGTACTCGCCCCAAGGTGATTGCTCCGGCTTTCCGCCCCAGCTCTTGGGCCGGGACGAGCGCCTCCATGGGTTGGATGTCCTCGGCGTTCCGGTTGGCGACCCCGCGTTTGTCATCGATGCTCTGCGGGCCGCCCTCGAGGCACGCACTGAGGTACTGCCCTTGATTGCGCGCCTTCATGATTCGCAGACCAAGGGTCTGCTTCTGTGGTTTTGCGCTCACCCTCGCGTCGTTCACTGGCTCCGGGGCGCTCTTCCGGCTCAGGTCCGGCTGGCCGCCGAGGGCCACGACGAACGCATCCAGTCGGCCTTGGCGCAGCTGGTCCCGGGCCCCGACCTCCCGCCACATGCTATTCGCATTGCCTCCCTGCCTGCACGGATGGGTGGCTGCGGTCTGACTCGTGCCGCCCGGCTGGCCCCAGCAGCATTTTTGGGCTCCGTCGCTCAGTCGTGGGCGGAAAGCTGCCGGCTCCTGCCCCTTTTGGCAACGGCAGCGCCTGACCTCCTGGACCCCAGCAGCCCTTTGCCCTTCGTCACCGCCATCCAGGAGGCCTATGCTGAGATCCAGCAGGCCTGTTCTCCCGTCCGTGCCGCTCAGGCGGTACAGCGCCACCTCCCTCGCGGCACTCCCTCGGTCGCCTCCGTTCAATCTCCCGCCGCATTCCCTGCTCGCGTCATCGATAAACACCAGAAAACCTACGCGGGTATTCTGCACACGGCTGATTGGATTGCTCTTTTCGCGGACCTCAACGCCCAGGGACGTGCGTGGCTGTTCTCGCTTTCCTTGCGGAGTGTGGGCTCGGCGTACCTTCGTGCTCTTCCCATGGCCCCCCCATTCGCCTTGGCTCCCAGCCACTACTCGGTGGCGCTCCGGCACCAGCTATTTGCCCCGCAGCCTCTTGTTCCGGCCGGGCGGCCTTGTGGTAGCTGTGGGCAGCCGCTGGATCCCACGGGGACTCACTACCTTGCCTGCATGGGGGGCCAACAGAATCAGAATTGGTATTTGTATTTGCACACTGTCCTCCTGACGGTGGTGCTCGCCATGATTCGGTCGGTTTTCCCCCACGCGAACATCCGGTCCGAGGATGCGGATGGCGCTGCCTTCTATTCCCCCAACCACCGGCCTGACATCGTGGTGCTGGACTTTGAGGGGGGTGGCCGGCATCTGCTTATTGACGTTTCGGTGGCGCGGCCCTTGGCTCTTAGCCACGTGGCTGGGGCCTCCCTCACGGCAGGTTACACGGCGGACCGGGCGGAGCGGGCCAAGCTCCTGGCCTACGGCGACGTCGGGCACCATCGTGTGGTGCCCTTTGTCCTGGAGGAGTTTGGGGCCATGGGGCCCCTGACCTCCGCCTTCTTCAAGGAGTGTTGCCGGCTCCGGGAGGACCGGCTGGACCTGGAGGGCCAGCGGGCCCCATGGTCGGCGCGGACCTGGACGTCATATTGGCGTCAGCGCTTGTCGGTGGCGCTGACTCGGGCCATGGCTGACATCATGCTCCGCCGTACGCGGGCTGATTTTGCGGTGCAGCAGGGCTATTAGGTTCCTCCCGTTAGGCGTTTCCATTGGTCTTATCGTAGTATAGAGCTTTGACATGGCTCTGTATATAGGTTTATAGCTGGGCGTTTGCTTTGGTTTGAGTGATTTCACTCTGCTGTACTGAGTAATTATATTTTTAATACATATTATTACGGCAAGACTCGGGTCTGCTGCGGTACCATGCTTGGTATTCAGTTTCGACTTCTTAACACATGTTTATTCATTCCGAACGCCCGGACTCTCGGCTAAACCGAGATTTGTGCAGACTTTTATTGGGTAGCTCCGGGCATGCGCATGATGGTGCCTGCAAATAGCGTAAGGCGTGACCGTGGCTATTGCTACGGTATGCTGTATTTTCCTGGAAATGGCCTCTGCCACCGGCTCAATAGTGCTTGCAGCGTAAGAATATCGTGTTTCTACCTAGTTTCTGCCAGTTTTCCACATATTTCTACCGACCTCTGCCCAGCCTCTCCAAGACCGCCATCCTACTCGACATTGCTTGCATGTCAGCCATAGCAGTACCGGCTACGCCCCCTTCTCAAGAAGGTTCCAGCCGTGTTCAGCCCGTCTCACGTTTCGAGACTGGACAAGTCTCGAGTGGACACGTGTGTAGTACTCCTACACACACAGATCTCGAATGATTTATCTAGTACCAAATCCGAAAGGCTTGCATCACTCCCCGGAAAGGAGAACTTTTGCGGATGACTGTAGGTGTCAGTTGGCGATGCCTTGGGATCAGGAGACGTCCGTCCTATAGTCAGCAAAAGTCGGTGCGAGAGGTCCCCAGTTCGATTCCGGCCTGGATTCATTTGCAGATCGCGTTTTCCGCGGACTGGCACTGAACGCAAATGGTTTTCACCTTTGCGGCGTGCCAAATCAGAATAGCAGGTTGCAGTTGTGCAGTATTTAGGTTCTGTATACGTCGTCAAGCCGTGAATATATGGTGAGAACTTTTGCGGATGACTGTAGGTGTAAGTTGGCGATGCCATGGTAACCGGAGACGTCCGTCCTATAGTCAGCAAAATTGGTGCGAGAGGTCCCCAGTTCGATTCCGGTCGGATTCATTTGCAGATCGCGTTTTTCCGCGTTTTCCGCGGCCCGGCACTGACCGCAAATGGTTTTCACCTTTGCGGAGTGCTTGATCAGAATATGGTGAGCATTGGATATTGATGGTTTATACTGCGTTGATTGTGCAATCTTGAAGATCAGCTAGGTGCCCATAATCATGGTGTATAATGCCGCCGATGTGGACACCCGCATCGGCCTGGCCTGGGCTCGGCATCGTTCGCTGAAAACCTACTGGCACTCGAAGGTCCTCGGCGAGCACCGCAAGCGCATGCTCCTCAAGGTCCTGGTCCTCACGGTGCTCACGTATGGCGCCGAGGCATGGACGCTCACGGACACGCTGGCGGCCAAGCTATACACGGCACCGTAACCAGGATGCTCCGTCAGGCCCTGAATGTCGGGTTTTCCACGCATAGGTCTCTAGAATCTTTGTACCAGGGCATGCCTCGCATTTCGGACGAGATTAGACAGCGTAGGATAGCATTCGTAGGACATCTTGCTCGCACCAGCCAGGTAGACACCGCCCTCGGTCTGGCCGCGGGCCCCCAGCGGCTTGGCCAGCCAGGACGGCAGTATCCTGACCTGGCCTGGCCCCAAGGACTTTCCTAAGAAGGTAGGCAAACATGTCATGACCTACCCACAGCAGTTGATGGCTGACCTAGTGGTCCCCGGCAGCGCAGTTTGAAAATCGCATTCACTCCCTCTCTCTTGCTTGGACTGCTATGCAGGACAAGAGGAGGTGGAAGACCATTGTCCAGGCTCATATGCCCGCCCCTGTGGGCAAGCCCCCTCCCCCCAAGCGGAAGGGGCGCTTTGCTGAGTAGAATAGGTAGTAGGGTTTTCTAGATTAGATTAGCTTAGAGTTAGATTAGTTCGGTTTCGCGGCTTTGTCCTCCCCTCCATCCATCCACGGGAATATGTGCTACATGATCTCCGGCCAACGGAGTCATGTTATAATTTAATTTAATTTTAATGGTGTATAATCATGTGTTGTTAGCATCTTGCCACCATTTGCTAGCATGCGCTCCAGCGTCATCTTTGCCTGCATGTAAGCTCATGGATCACTCAACCTATCCAAGCCTTGCATTACGTACACATGCCTCTTTCTTTCAGTATTGCACACGTTATGGAATGAAAACCCAGTGCCTCCCTTCCCACGAGGCATGTGCTCAACACGTTGTGAGAGTGGATGATGCTTTGGCTATGGCTGCCTGATTCAGTCATATTATGTCATCCAGTCATGATGTTTGATGCATGTTTGATGCTGTATAACTTATACAACACCTATTTTCAACGTTTTGACCCTCCTAGCTCATGATATCCCCGTTTATGGGGCTCGTCTCTTCGAGGAAATCGCTCTCCTGCAACCTGGTGAGTTTCCCGCAATCCTGATCTTCGTCGACTTCATCAAGGCTTTTGACTCTGTCCTCTGGGACGCTCTATGGGCTGTACTTGCTCGCGCTCGCGTCCCCACTCCCCTGATTACCGTCATCCGCACGCTGTATGAGGGGTCGACCACTTCGGTGCGCACTCACCACGGCATTACCCCGCCATGCCCACTGCAGACCGGCGTCTGGCAGGGTTGCGTCCTGTCGCCGTACCTGTTTATTATTGTAGTGGATTATGTTATGCGCCAGGCACGTGCTCGCTTTGCTAGCATTGCAGGCCGTGCCCCTGGCCTAGCGATCACGAACGAGCTTGGGGAAGGGGGGCCGACTAACAAGCAGAATTTACTAGCTGACCACATTTATGCCGACGACATCACGCTCATCGAGAAGCCGGAGTCTGCCCAACTTTGGCTGGACTGCCTGGCGCTCGAGGCTCGGGCGGTTGGTCTAGAAATCAGCCCCAAAACGGAGGCCCTGGCCCTCGGCATGGCAGGGCCCCCACCCACACTCCGCCTCTTAGACGATGCCGAGGTCAACTACCCTCCTTCAGGCCGCTTCAAGCTGCTCGGCAGTTGGCTTCCCGACTGCGAGGACGACATGACGACACGGATCGGCATGGCGTGGGCGCACCTCCATGACCACCGCCGCTGGTGGAGCAACCCCGCCCTACCCCGGATCGTCAAGCGTGACCTCTTCAAGGTCGTCATTCTGACGATCCTGACCTACGGCGCCGAGACGTGGACACTGATGCAGGAGCTGGAGCAACGACTCGACGGCGCCGTCACCAAGATGCTGCGCAAGGCCCTTAACATCCCCTTTGGTTTGCACATTAGTAATGAGGATTTGTACGCTGATTTGCCCTATGTTTCCCACATTATTAGGCACAGGCGCCTGGGCCTAGCCGGGCACCTGGCCCGCACAGATCAGGTAGATACATCAGATAGACTAGCTGGCACCAAGCCCGCCCAGCCTGGGCGCTATGTCCTCACCTGGCGTGCCCCCGGCCGCGCGCGGCAGGGCCGCCACCCGTGGACTTTTCGTGATAGACTCGGCATGGACATGTGCTACACTAGACGTGACGGGCTCACCCCCAGGCAGCCTCCTGGTTTGTCTGTAATATGGAGGCAGATGGTGCGCAAGGATAGATGGCAAGTAGTGATGAAGGAGACCACCCCCAAGCCTGTGGGGGCTCCGCGTGTGACCAAGTATGGCAGTCATAGCGATTCGGGCCGCGGTGCCCACACCCCTGTAACTAGGACCTAGATAGCTTATACCATCCATTCCATCCCATGTTCCCCTCCCACTGAGGACTTATGCTCACGTGACGCAGTCACGTGTCTATTAATTAATTAATTAATTAATGGGGCTCGTGCAGCGATTCAGGCCGCGGTGCCCACACCCCTGTACCTAGGACCTAGATAGCTTATACCATCCATTCCATCCCGTGTTCCCCTCCCACTGAGGACTTATGCTCACGTGACGCAGTCACGTGTCTATTAATTAATTAATTCATTAATGGGGCTCGTGTCGTTGGGTCATGTTGTGAAGGGCTCTCATTTTTCCCACTGCGTTGTACTGCGTTGTAATTGTAATGCTAATAAAAAATTAGCTCCAGTGCGGGCCATGGACCATTGGTGTCACTGCCGCTAAGGCAGCCATGCCTTGAATGTTGCCTAGCTGTGCCAACATACCTAGTCACGTGCCGCCAACGCACGGTACACAACCAGCCATAGCCTTAGCCTAGTCCTAGTACAGCCATGCTACGCCCTGGCTATGTTCAGATTACTTGCCCACACTATACTTGTTATGCCACGCTTACATGGGTCTTATTGCACCCAAAGTTTTCCGGATCGTTAGCCTGTTCTTTTAGCTAGCGCGCCCGAATGCAGCTGTGGCATGCCTTTGGCATGAAGGAGACTGGGGGTCTCTGCCCTTTCTCCTGTAGTGCACACACAGGGATTACAAGCACTTCGGTGCTCCGTGACTCCCCAACGGGAGCACGTGTTTAATTAATAAATAAATAAATTAATTAATTAATGGGCCTGAGTTTTGTTTCACAGAGCCTGCATATCAAGGAGACAACCAGAGCCTGCATATGTTCTGATCAGGCACTCCGCAAAGGTGAAAACCATTTGCGTTCAGTGCCGGGCCGCGGAAAACGCGGAAAAACGCGATCTGCAAATGAATCCGACTGGAATCGAACTGGGGACCTCTCGCACCAATTTTGCTGACTATAGGACGGACGTCTCCGGTTACCATGGCATCGCCAACTTACACCTACAGTCATCCGCAAAAGTTCTCCTGTCCGGGGAGTGATGCAAGCCTTTCGGATTTGGTACTAGATAAATCACTCGAGATCTGTGTGTAGGATCTGCATATGTTGCCCATAGCTCGTGCAAGCAGCCAGATTTTTTTCATGAACCATTTGTGAATAAGCACATGACTTGTGACCTAGGGTCAACAAATCGCGGTCATGGTCATACCCCCCCTGTATTCAAACCAGTGTATCTCTCCAATGAATTAGTATTTTGTAGGTCTGACTAGCTCAAAAAATCCTTTGATTTATGGGCTTTCAGGAAAGTTTACACATGACTATGAAAAAAAAAAATTCCCTAGATGTTATGACGTGTTCTATAAATAGCTTACAACGCAGTATATCGCGTTCTAAAAAAAAAAACACGGGTTAATGAATTGAATTCATGCTCACGATGGGCAGTCACGAAGTATTAATTAATTAATTAATTAGACTCTTGCTCCCGTTGGATGGACTAACCGGTCTAACCCCGATGGATTAACCCCGATGGATGGACTAATTAATAAACATATCTCCGTTGTTTCAATGAACAAGGGTACACATTTCCATCTCCATTCATATTCATCATCCTGCACGACTCGAAAACGGTAAAAGATAACGGCAGGCCCGAGCTACCTTTTCGTGGTTTAATTAATTAATTAGTTAATGGTCCGGATTCTCCCCATTTCTGGCCTGCGCTGGTTGCCTCCTTGATTGATATCTCCCTTGTACTAAATTGAAACATAGCTCCGTTGGGAGTACATACATGTAGCACATATCCCTTAGAAGGGGCATCTGGCTTTCAATGCATTCTGTTCCGATTATCGTGGTCGAATACGTAATGATTCAGGTGCGCAAGCGGTTTGCTCGCATTGTGGGTAGGGAACCAGGGGTGCAGGTCGCCAACCATTTCTGGCATTAAAAAAAAAATTAAATTAAATTATAACATGACTCCGTTGGGAGATCATGTAGCACATATTCCCTTGCTGGCATGGCGGGGCGGAAACGGAGATTCGGCTAGCGGACATCATCTATGCAGACGACACCACCCTCTTCGAGGACACTGCCGCACGTGCAGACGTGGCTTGACTGCCTCGCAATCGAGGCCCGTGTGGTGGGGCTCGAGGTCAGCAAGAAGACTGAGGCTCTGGCGATTGGGCTCACTCAGCCACCGCCCGACCTCTTTCTCCTTGATGGCTCTCGAGTCCTGCATGTACTGGGACCGCGTCAAGTTGCTCGGTAGCTTACTCCCCAGCTGTGAGGCCGACGTGGACCACCGTATCTCCCTCGCCTGGCACACTTTACCACTACAATACGCTTCCGCGGACACCTTTTTCAGCGGGGAAAGTGCCCCGGGGCCTCCGGGGCAAATTCAGAAAGCGATGCGGAACTTAGATACTAAAATTTCGTTTTTGGTTCGTACCGTACAGCCAATCATTTTGCGCCCGGATCAAATTGTGATCTGGGCACTGAACACGAAAATTTCAGCGGAACGTACGAAACACCAACGCAACTAGAGAAAATTGTCAGTGACGAAACTGTAGTGCCGTGTACCCAAGCAAAATGTAGTAGGACTTCGCTAAATTCACGTTCGGAATTTTTCCCCGCAAGATTCCCCCGCAAGATTCCCCCGCATGATTCCCCCTGCTAGGTTCAGGTCCAGTCGATGCTCGCCAAATGGCGCAAAAAAAAGAAACATGTGTTAAATCAACGGTGCGAATCCTCGTTACCGCTCGGGTAACATTCTCACTCATTTCGCGTCTCCTAGGAACCGTATTGTAGTGACGCCAATGCGTTGACAAGCATTAACCCCAATCGCCACCCTCCCCCCACCCCACCCCCCCACCCCCCACCCCCGACCTCCAGCACTACCCTTCTCCACCCCCACCCCCACCCCCCCGCTTATAGGCCGGGCGACGGCCCATTCTTGGTTTTGCAAGCTTTAATGTGCGCACCCTCCCTGCAGATCCTTCTACGAGCGGCGGCACCTCAGCACGCCACCGCGTCGACGAGCTGATCGCCTTGTGCGCCGACAACAAGATCGCTGTCCTCGGGGTCCAGGAGCACCGACGCACCGTCGACCCTCAGCAAGGGGTCAACGGTCTGCTGGTCGACGACCTTCGTGCAGGCTGGCGGTTCCATTATGGTGCATGGAGGCGACGCGCCCGGTCAAGGTGGTGTGGGCCTCTTGTGCTCGCCGGCAGCATCCGAGCACCTCCAGTCCATCGTGCTGCGATCCAGCCGCGTGTGCTAGTGGCCACTTTTTCGGCCACTGAGGGCCATTCACACCACATGCTAACCGTTATCGTGGGATATGCACCACATGCGGGTCGAGCTCAGGCGGAACGGGAGGTCTTCTTCAGCGCCCTCAAGGAGGAGGAGGCCAACATCCCAGCTCGGCACTTCCTGGTTATGCTGCTCGACGCCAACGCCACGCTGCCAGTTGACACTGGGGGCGCCCAGTACCCCAACCAACACGACTGTCAGCCAACGGTAACACGGCTTAATTTGCAAATCCGGCGTGCTGGCAGAATCTGCGCTGGTTGCATGCAATGCTTCTTTCGCACGCCCCGCTGAGCAGCTTGCCACCTTTTTGGGGCCGTCGGATCGGGTGGTGTGCCTTGACTATATCTGCGTACGCCGGGCTCAGCGCCCCTCAGACTGTTGTCGATGCTCGCGTGCTGCAAGATTAGTGTCAGCACGGTGGAATCTGATCACCGTCTCGTGCTCGCTCGCATATCAGATTGCGGTTTCCTGCATGGGGTGAAACCGTCGCAACAGCTGGCGCCTCAGCCAGATCTCAAGGTGCTCCGGATTGTGCTGAAGGATGCCGACAAGATGTCAGCAGAAGAGCAGGCCGCTATGTCGCACCGGGACGACTTTCTGGCAGTCTTCGACGCCAGCCGGGCAGCCGCCAGCAGTTACACGTCATTCCGCCGCCGGGTGCCTATTTCAGTGATCCTCCGCGGTATCGCTGCCAAGTACCGTCTCAGCATGGCTGCCCGCACCCTCCCCTCCTTGCCTCCGCGCCGACAGCTTGCTGTCCACCGCCACGCACCGATGTCCAGTGGTCGCCGCTAGGCAGATGCTCCGCCGCAACAGGGACCCGACCGCCAAACCTGGGCTGCAAGCGGCTTTGCGGGTTGCCTACGAGCAGGCTGAGAAGGCAGACGCTCAGCAGATGGTCAAGGACCTGCGCAGCTGCCAGCAGAAGCACGACGGCAAGGGGGCCTGGTTCTGGTACAAGCGCCTCGGGCACCCGGACGGCCTCGGCCGGCCCCACCGCCACGACGTTCCTGGCGCCCCAGCCAATTAGCGGCTTCGTACCTGGGCCGCGGCCACGGCCGAGGTCGTGGGGACAGCTGCGCCGCCCCCACCCCTGCTCCCAGCCGCCGCCACCCGCCCGGCTGCCCTGCCGGCCGGCCCCGCTGGGCCCCCGGCCCCGCTTTAACACGTATGGCTATTTAAAATAGCGCCTTAGTGATTGAGAATGAATGCGAAAGACCTTTGACTTCCCAATAATGCGTCACAGCGCACGATGGTGGCTTAAGAATACTTGTCACACAATACGAGTAAGCTCAAACCCGGAAAACCGGTTTCGTATATTACAATGTTACCACACAGATTAAAACACTCAATGCGGGAAGACTTACACCCAGTAGGCGAGGGATTCACACTCGAGCCCATGACAGGAGATTTACACTCCAGGATTAAGCGATGGTAAATAATCTGTAGAGCAACGTGGTAAATTACGATACAAGGTCCGGATTGCTGGCATAGCTCGTGCCTTCCTATTTTGTCCCTTCGTCCCCGTTGGTGGCTGCGCCTGGCGCTGCCAACCAGGCATGGCGTGAGGTCCGCGGGGACGGGCTTCTCGAACCGTCTAGAACCAGTACGGCTAGAGGCCTCTCCTGAAAATATATCCAAATGTCCGTAGGTACCATCATATAACGCATGTGCAGTGCCACTTGGCTGTCCCGTAACTCCCGTTCAGGCGCTAGGTCTGCCTACGGCGCAAAGGCCAAGTTCGTCATGGCAAAACTTCTACACTTACTTCCACACGGATTGCCTCGGCTGCCAACTATACTATGGCCTCGGCACTGGCGCCGGATTACGGTCGGCGCCGATCGACCGGGACGGATAATTTATTACCACAAATGGCATGTTCAGCATCCGTGCAACACACCTCCCCCCCCGCCAACAAAAGAGGCGGCTACTGAGTCCTGTAGCCGGGACTTATAAATGACTGTATACATGGTCACTGTTCCCTTCCAGGGCACGCATCGATCGTGCCAATTGTCACCGTCCGTTGGCGATGGTTTACGGCGCCGGGCGGTAAGGGGTCGGGCGGTGACCCCCACGAGCGGAGCCCCCACGGCCATGCCCGCGCAGAGGTGCGGCCGGGCGTTGACGCCGGTGGACACGCTCAGCCGGCGCGGCCTCAGCCGGCTCGGGAAGAGGCAGGCCATTGGCATGGACTAGGGCGGGCTGGAAGGTGAGTTGCCGCTCGCCGGCGCGTGCATCATGGCGTTTGGCCAGGTTGACATCCCGCAGCGCCTCCAGTGGGAAAACGCTCAAGAAGGCGGCGAGGAACTCGTGTCGGGTGAGGGACACCGAACCTCCTGTCCAAACGATACCGCATAGACCGAATAACTCGCACATGGACCCCTGGGGCGGGGCGGCCTGCATCAAGGCTGCCAATGCACATGCAAGGAGCATTACGCAAAAGGTAGGAGAAGGGCCGGAATTATGCCAACCCTGCCCGGGCTTTATATACTCCTGTAGCAAGCGTGCACAGCCCGTGAGTCCAGCCTCAGCTACCCATGAGTGCTCTAGCTCTGTTTGGGAGAACTTCCACTTAAGGAGGTACTCGCGGCGGCGGCCTCGATTGCGGTGGGCTACAATGTCCTCGACCTCATCCTCGGGTTCGTCCGTCTCGGGGTTGAACTCCAAGGGGGCGGGTGCCATGACACGACCTGGGAAGGTGCTCTTGCGGTAAAGCTTAATTAAGCTGGTCAACATGGAAAACATTGGACTTCAGCTGCCACGAGTCCGGGATGGCGACAGACACCATCACCTCATTGAACACCTTCTCCACCAGATACGGTCCAAGGACTGAATAAGGGGCGGAGCTTGACCTTCAGGCTGTCCTCGAACTTGTGCGAGAAGCGGCCTTGGTGGGGGCCCTCAATTAAAACCAAGTCACCTGCTTCGATTGCAGGGGTGCGCCTGTCCAGGGTACTTTGGACTCGCGCCATGTACTTGGCACGCGCCTGACGTAGGCCACTTATGGCGCTGGAATGAGCTTGCACCATCCGTTGTACCAGCTCCAGTTAGCATATTGGTGATGCAATATGCTAAGCATGTCATACTTGAAGTGGCCTTTCCAACGCCGTGCTAAACGCCTCATTTGGACAAGGAACTTGAGAGTTATCAAGTCCCGAAGTAATGCCGCCGGACGCTACAGCAGTACCAGGACTAAGGACACGTGAGGGACAGGGCACGTGGCAGTGTTGGGTGAACCATCACACGTTACGTGTCACAGGACCGACTGTCACTAGGAGGTACTGTGGTCAATATTGGTTGATGGTACCAAGAATGTCACAGGACTTCAGGGCTGGCAGTCCTGCAGGCCTGGGATGGACGGGTACTTGTCATGACGGATAAATCCAGAGCGTTACTGTCATTCATGGAAGGACAGACGTCCTGGATTGATGCAACCAAGGAAATTGACAGTGGCGGACCTGCCAAGGCGTGCAAGGCCTGGCAGCAATGGTGAGACCTAGAAAGGCTCGGACACAGCAGTGGCCAAGCGTCTTTTCCCAACACCGTCCGTGGGTACTGCCGCCTCAGGCTAGTGACCACAGGGTAGTGAGGCAACTGTGGTAAAGGTTAAAAGCCGCTGGTTGAAACCATGGCTCCATTCATCACATCTTGGGAAGACCAGAAACTCACTGATCCGCGTTCATCTAAATCGTATTACAGTCTGGTCGACGGATATGTCGAATTCGGACTCTGAAGCTAGGACAAACACCTTTGCGCGTGCAGCAACGGTAGCGGCGTCCAGTCCAGTACCCGCAGGAGGGCACGAGGACTCGGGGAAGTGCGCCGAAATATTCGTGCGGTGTCGGCGCCGGGCGAGTACGTCCGAGGAGCAGCCGAGCAGCTGCTGAGATTTCGCGAGGACCTCGCGGAAATCATCAGAAGGCTGCCAGCGTCTTGGCGGGCTGGCCACACAAACGCATTCGCGTTTGAGCAGGTGGTCACTCTGCTTTTGCAGATAATTGCCATAAGCCTCGGGGGTGCCCGAGAGATAAACGACCTTGTCGCCAATCTCCGCCTTGGGGACGACTACACCGGCGTGCCAAACGTGGTGCAGGTCGCCCGGGACAGGCGGGAGGCCATCGTTCGTGGCAGTACGCAGGCGTTGGTGGCAGAGTGCCAGAATCTGGCGCACTCTGTCTTAGAGTTGACCAGAGGCGCTGCTGATCGTGTCTTCATTACTCTTAATCCCTTCTCCATCTACACTAGTCGGGATACTCCACATTCTCGCCGAGAGTTAAACCAGCTAAGTTTGACTGTCGACGTGGTTGGCGGTCGAGAGGTCTCAGCCGACGACGCCTTCTACGACTTCGTAGATCAGCCAGCAGGGGCGGTAGTACAGCCGGCCCAGAGGCGTCACGAGGGCGACGGCTCTCAGGAGGGCCGTGAGCAGGCGCAGCGGGACGAGCTTAATCGCTACCACATTGACGACAACGTTGGTTTAGGTGAGGCCCATTTGTTGAGGTGGGGGCGTTCTCGCTGGATACGTGATTACGCGTATGGTTTGAGGCTTCCGGTGGTTATTAGGCCTGTGCCTACTCACGACGACCAGGGGCAGCCATTGAATCCGGTGGAGGGACCGTTCCACGAGCCAGCACCTGCACCGGTTGCAGGAGAAGCTTCGTCTGAAAACGAGGCTTGAGGGGGTGGAGGATAGGTGGAGAGTTTGCTGTTTTCTTGTTGCAAAGTTGGTCGCAGCCATTGTATATAATGCCTAGGAGGGCAAGCCGGGGTGCGGCGACATTCGAGGAGCAACGGGAGCGAACGGCAGAGGAGGACATCGCCAGAGAGGAAGGGGAGGCGATGGAGGAGAGGGGCGTGGAGGCGCCAGCTGGGCAACCTATCCCAGAGATGGACCCCAGAGCCGGGAGAACACACAAGCGGTGGCGTGATGGGCAAGCTGAGGCGGAGAAAGTCAAGCGTGCCAGGCGACCTACGGAGCAGTGGTGCTCACAACGCCTGGTGAGGAGGACGCCATCGTCACCCCAGGTGTGCGTGCTGCAAAGCAAGCTGCTGTTCACGATAGGGTGTCTGGTATGTTGCCCGAGCGTTTGGAGGCTAGGATTGACCCTCCCCAGGCACCACCAGTGCGTGTGGGGAGTGTGTTGCCTGGCACCCGTCCATTTTCTGATGCTGTGACAGTCATGAATGGGCAGAAAGCGCTCAACCCTCCCTGAAGCAAGACAACCTGGATAAATGGCTTGATGACATGAAGCTAGTTGTGGGCTCTGTCGCAGCAGGTGTGGATATTGTCAGGGTGTTTCACTCTTCCACCGCAAACAAGGGGTCGTCTGAAAGGGTCAATGACATGGCTAGGCATGCTCTGAAAGAGGGGCACACTTGGCTGCAGTTCCTAGATGACATCAAGGAGGAGTTTTCTGACAGGGTTCACAATCTCACCATGGAAAAGAAGAGAGAATTTGATGAGTTTGAGATCAAGGGTGAGGTGGCTGCTGAGCTGGCCAGGTTTGAGTTGATCGTGGAGGCAGGCAAGAAGCAGGGCTTCAGTGTGACAGTCAGGGCAGCAGCAGACCACTTCTTTGATAAGATGGGCTTGTCAGAGGAAGGTAGGGCTACTGCTAGGCAGCTCTGTGATCTCACTGATGGCACCTGGGGGGCTCTGAAGCGTGTGATACTAAACTTCAGGACCCGGGTCCCTACCTGCAAGGGTATCAGTTCTCAGGGAGGGTCAGCGTCTCAGGCTAGCCAGGGCAAGAACCGTACCCCATCTGGGACACGGTATGGTAGCAGGAGAAGGAAGCAGGCCCAGAAGGAGCAGAACCAGGGTGGTGGAGGAGGTCAGCAGGGGAACCAGAATCAGGGGAACCAGTCTGGCAACCGTAACAGCCATCAGCAGGGTAAGGGTGGTGGCCAGGGGCAGAATAACAATCAGCCTCAGGCAACCAGAACAAGCAGGACAGCAAGGCCCCAGGGGGAGGGTCTGGCAAGAGCAAGTGTTTTGCTTGTGGCAAGGAAGGTCACTGGAAGAGGGATTGCCCAAACAAGAAGAAGGGGCAGTCTGATCAGAAGTGACTAGTGAAGCAGTCCCGTGTACATAGTGAGACACCCTGTGGGGACACAGCTTCACATGTAAATAAATCTGGGCAGGGTGCCACCTCTGATCAGCACCAGGGGTGTACTGATGTTCTCATTCCACAAGATTGCATGCATGCTGCAGCACAACAATCCCCTCAACTGTCAACAGGTGGAGGGTCCCCAGACAGGGTTGGCTCTGGGAGCCTAGATGCTCTGCTGGGAGGGTCTGCTGGGTCCTCTGGATCCAAGATGCAGAAGGTGGATGTTGCGTCCTCACACGCAGGGCCCGTCCAGGCGTCTTCCCAGGTGCGTAATCTGGCTAGGCAACTGAGCTACACGGATGCTGGACGCAGGCTGCACAATATCTTTGGTCACACAGCCATGGCTGAGATGTTTGGTTGGAAGATTGGAGATGAGCCACTGAGGGAAGCATGCAGGGCTGCAGCTGAGCAATGTACTTGTAAGGAGAATGCTGCCAAGAAGCCAAGGTCCCATGCTAGGGAGCCTGCCAGGGAGAAGGGGGACATCCAGGTAGACGTCCAGCATATCAGGGGCTTATACATTTTGGTGGCAGTGGACAGATTTAGCAGGTACAGGCTGCTCCAGATTCTGCCAGATATGAAGGGGAATACCCTGCTGCTGGGCTTGCAGACTCTCTTACCAGGCTTTGGGGTGTACAAGACAGTACAGGCTGATATTCAGTTTGAGTGCCTACTGTCACAGCAGGAGCAACTGCCATGCAAGCTGCTGGTCACGCCCAGGGAGAGCCATGGACAGCAAGGTGCTGTGGAGAGATCCATCAGGGAGGTCAAGACCGTAGTGCTGGCAGAACCTAAGGTGCCACTGGTAGCATCTGCTTTGGAGAGGGCAGTGTGGACCAGGCAGGTGGAAGAACAGTTGAACCTCAGAATAAACTACTATTATGACGGGGTGGCTGTCAATCCTGTAGCACTGCAGTTTGGGATGCTAGCCCAGGAAGTGGTCCAGGCATGCTTGAGGAAAGCAGACAGGGTGTTTGCTCAGTTGAGACGCAAGGATAGGGGCTGGAATGTGCTGAGGCCTCAGGTGGGGCTGAAGGTCAGAATGTGGAAGGAGCCATCAATGCAGGGCAAGAGGGGCAAGTGGCAGAACGGGGTGGTGACCTGTGTGGAAGATGCCAATCGTTCCTGCCTTGTGGCCTTGGAGAGTAATCCCAGGCATGTTTACAGGTTGAGCTGGGCCAACGTCAAGGAACGCAAGCCACATGCAATCTGGCCTGCAGACGGGCCTGGACCCCAGTGTTGGCTGGAGGGCCAGGTTAAGGACCAGGTAGTTGATGTGCCTGTCACTGACGTGGGAGGTGGCTATCCCTCTGATGATGATGAGGTGCAGGAGGCAACTGCATCACCTGTGGTGGAGCCAACGGGGGCTGGGCCTGCACCAGGGTCCAAGAGGCCACTCATGGCAGACATTGTCCGGTCGCTCATGTTCAACAAGCACAAGGATCCCAAGGTATCTAAGTTGACTGAATGGGGTTCTTGCTGGGCTGCTACCCTAGAAGTGGATACTAACTCAGAGGTGTCTATCATCAGGGTGGAGGATGCTCAGGGCCTGAAGGTGAATAAGGCTGGCTGCAGGGCAGTGAGTGACTTTACGGGCACTGTAACAATGAAGATCCTAGGGGAAGTGACTGTGCCTATCCTGGGTGTCCCCACTGCGTTCTGTGTGGTGGAAGGGTACCAGGGGCCTGCCATTTTGGGCCAGAATTTCTTGTGCATGCCAGGAGTGACTCTGTCAGCAGATGAGCTTGCACTAGAAGGTCACGGCAGTTTGCCCCTCCAGAGATATCACTACTCCAAGGGTCTAGCTGTGGCAGTCAAGGCTGTGAAGGGGCAGCAGAGTGTGGGGCCTGAAGGCAAGGAGCCCATTGCTGAGGACTTGTTGATCATCCCAACCACCCTAGATCCACGGGACTTGGGGGTGCACAAGTACCAGATTGCTGGTCACAGTCCTATTTCCTGGCACCAGTTGGTAGAGTTGATGCAAAGCCCCAAGATGGCTAAGGCATGGATTCTAGGGTTTGTCTCCAGTGGGCATGACTGGATAGTGTCTAACTGTGCTGAGCCTGTGGATGAGTTGCCCAGGGAGCATCAGTTGCTAAGGCTCTTGTTTGTGCTCAAGCTGAAGGAGATAGACGGGTGCAGGTGCCACATGTGAGGCCAGTTGTGACTGAGTACCATGGCACGGGGGAGCTGACAGATGAGGAGTTGTATACGCCTGGGATGCTGCATGATACCTGGAGGATTGTTCTGTGTATATATCTGTCTTTCCTGGTCAAGGGCATTGCGTACAGCTCTGTGCTGATTGATTTCAAGAGGGCTTTTCTCAAGGGTGATGTGGAGCAGGCCAAGGAGACGTGGCGTGATATCCCTCCCTTCTTTGTAACAGTGCCCAAGGTGTGGAGAGCAGAGATCAAGTCAAAATATCTCAGAATACTCAAGGGTTTGGAGGGTCTCAGGTCCAGCCCTATCATCTGGAGAAAGAGCCTGGAAAAGTTTCTGAAAACTCACTGTGGCTTTACTGTGTCTCCAGTTGATCCTTGCTTGTTCCAGAGTACTCATGAAGGGTTGCCTGTGTTTGCATCTCTGCATGGAGATGACCTGCACCTTCTAGGGCCTCCTGAGTGGGTGGATTCAGTACTGTCCAAGATCCAGAAGAGGTTTGAGTTAGGAAAGGTCCAGCACATGAAGCAGGATGAGCCCATGGTGTTTTGTGGAATGCAGGCCACGCTGATCAAGAGGGCAGGTACTTGGTTTATCAAGATGGAGGGTGGCAACAACTATCCTCAGCAGATCATTGATGCCCTCCAGCAGCCCATTACCCAGGCCAGGTGTGCCACAATCAGGGGAATGTTGGCTTGGCTAGCTAGCATTTGTGCCCCAGATTTGTTGGTGCTGAGTAGGCTCACAGATGCTCAGCTGGTTGAGGTAGGGGCAGAGCAGGTGGTTGAGTCTGTCAGGAGCTCACCTCCACTCATACTGGCAGCTGTGGACTTGTACAAACCACTCAACATGGTGCTTTTTGTGGACAGTTCCATGGACAGCAGGAAGGTGACGGATGTCAGGGGTAGGGCAGCAGCACTCATTACACTACAACAGGAGCACACTTCTCTGGTCAGCTGGTACAGTAGGTTACAGAACAGGGTGACGCCCAGCAGTGACATTGCTGAGTGCAGGGCAATATGTGAGGGGCTACACACTGCTCTTTACCTCAGGGAGTTATTCTACCAGCTCTGTCAGGTAGCTTCCTGTAGCTTGCAGCTGCACACACTGGTCAAGACAGACAGCATGGGCATGGTGCAGTTTGTGCACAGACAGCTCGCCAGGAGCAGGGATCTGGATTATTTGTTGCTGAAGGAGATGTCTTACCTTGCTCATCTTGAACATGTGCCTGGTGTTGACAACCCAGCAGACGCCCTCACCAAGCTGGAGAGCAAGGCTGAGCTACAATACCCTGTGCTCAAAGGGCTCATGGACCCCTTTTCTGGTGGGACTTGAAGTCCAGCCTTTGCCAGTTGGTGGCTGACCAGTGCTGTTGTCCCCAGGGGGGAGGGCAACAGGTAGCCTACCTGTCACCAAGCAGGTAGAAGGCTCAACAGGAGCAAGCTCTTCCTGTAAAGGATTAGCACAGTGGGATGCCTTTGGCCTCGGGCAGTTAGGCCATGACAGGGCAGGCCATGTTGAGAGTTCTTCCAGGTTGTTTGTATATATCTCTCTTGTTTAGTTTTCTTTAGCTGTGAATAAGTGACAACCTTGGATATTATGGTGTTGTAACCTGACAGTTGGGCCTTGCTGGTGCAGGCTGGTCCACTGGGAACACTCAACATTGGTTTTGGTGGATATTCTATAATAAAACATAATCATGTTGTATGCCAATCTCTCTTGTTGTCTGTCATGTGACCAGGTTAAGTTTAACCTGGGGTTCTGGGGTAGGGTTCGATTCCCTAGTTGAGCCACAGCCTGGTATGTATGACTCCTGGGCTTTAACACCCAGTGATGACATGGGCTCCCCATCAAGCAGTGGCACAGTGGTGTTGAAGTGGTTTCCATTGGTGAACATTTGGATGGATGATGCCTGGAACGCTCGGGGCGGGCGCCATGAAACGGGCGCCAGTGATAACTGGGAAGACCAGGAACTCACTGTAATACGTTTCCTGTAGTCAGGGCCTCTCATTCAGATATCCAGGATATGTTGCCTAAGGAATATTCAATATCCTCCTTTAAGCCCAAGCCAAGGTACAGTTGCAAAAGAAAGGGTTGGGGATGACCTGCAGGTCAAGTTAATGATCAGATGGCAGGGTTGAACCATAGATCCCTAAGAAGGATACCATTAAGGTGGCAAAAGGGGTGCTCATGAGGCTTATTATAAGTCCAGGGTAACCAGGTGTCCATTTCACAAGGCAGCAAGGAATGGGTTGGTCATGGTGTGAAGCTTGCAGCTCCAAAACAAGAAAGGGTTGGAGTTAGCATATTGGTGATGCAATATGCTAAGCATATCATACTTGAAGTGGCCTTTCCAACGCCGTGCTAAACGCCTCATTTGGACAAGGAACTTGAGAGTTATCAAGTCCCGAAGTAATGCCGCCGGACGCTACAGCAGTACCAGGACTAAGGACACGTGAGGGACAGGGCACGTGGCAGTGTTGGGTGAACCATCACACGTTACGTGTCACAGGACCGACTGTCACTAGGAGGTACTGTGGTCAATATTGGTTGATGGTACCAAGAATGTCACAGGACTTCAGGACCATGGCAGTCCTGCAGGCCTGGGATGGACGGGTACTTGTCATGACGGATAAATCCAGAGCGTTACTGTCATTCATGGAAGGACAGACGTCCTGGATTGATGCAACCAAGGAAATTGACAGTGGCGGACCTGCCAAGGCGTGCAAGGCCTGGCAGCAATGGTGAGACCTAGAAAGGCTCGGACACAGCAGTGGCCAAGCGTCTTTTCCCAACACCGTCCGTGGGTACTGCCGCCTCAGGCTAGTGACCACAGGGTAGTGAGGCAACTGTGGTAAAGGTTAAAAGCCGCTGGTTGAAACCATGGCTCCATTCATCACATCTTGGGAAGACCAGAAACTCACTGATCCGCGTTCATCTAAATGCTCCCGCGCCCCTGCGACTGTGGAGCGTAGCTCCGTTGTCGTGGTGATGGCTGGGGCGGTCAAGAGATCGGTGGGGGTAAGGGGATGCCTGCCTGTATCAAGAAAGAACGGGGTATACCCATGGGCAGAATGGGGGGCATTATTGAGTGAAAACTCAATGAATCCCAGCACTTCGTCCCAATTCCTCCCGTCTCGATCCAGGTAGTGCCGCAGTGCCTCTTCCACCACCCGATTCACTCTCTCCACCATGTGAGAAGAGCTACTGTGATAGGCCGTACCCATAGACAACTTAGTCCCGACGACCTGAAAAAATGAGGTCCAAAATTTCGACGTGAACAGCTTGTCCTTGTCGGTGATAAATTGTCGGGGCATGCCATGGAGCCGGAACACATTGTTTAGGAACAAGTGGGCACACTCTTCCGCCGTCAGGGTGGCCTTGCAGGGGATTAAATGGCATCTCCGCGTGAGCCGGTCCACCACTACCAGGATCTGAGCATTGCCCGCCTTGGTCTCTGGCAAGGGCCCAATGAAATCCATCATCACCGAGTCCCAAGGGAACATGGGGTCTGGAATTTCCTTTGGAACGCCCTGTTTGCCCGTATTCCGTGGCTTCATGTGTTGGCAGCTGTCACAGGTACTGACATACTCCCGCACATCACGAGCCATCTTATAGGCCAATAGTAGGACCTCCGGGCCCTCGCTAACAGCCTGTCCTGGCCTTGGTGTCCCCCCAAGACGGAGTCATGTAGCTCAAATAATACCTCAGCGCGGCATATTTGGGGGACATACAAGCGCCATGAGTCTTGACGGCGCCGGGCCGCCTGGCCACTGACATTCACGTAAAGGAACCCGTTTTGAAACTTGGCTGGGTAGCCGTCCATGCTCTGAGGGCGGGCAGCTATGGCTTCATTTGCCTTGTCCTCAGTGACTGTGAAGCGCGAGATGAGGCGCTCTAGGTCCGAGCTGATGACGACCGTTGTTGCAGTATTTGCCAACGTGAATGCCTCTCCAAGGGGCTGCATTGGAGGGTAAACTCCTGTCGCCGGCACCACATGGCTATACGGGGCCGAAGTCCTTCCCCCGGCCCCCTGCGGCTGCGCACGTGCCCTCACCGGTGCAGGGGTGCTGCCGGCGAGGCGCACGGAATGGTCAACAGTGTCAACCTCCGCGGTTGTGGCGTCACAGAAGAGGAAGGGGCTCATCGGGTCGCTCAAGCGGTCGCCAAAGGGGGCGACGGGACCATGGTGGGAGGGGATCAACGTAGTGGCCAAAACGTCAAGATCCTCATAAAACCAATAGTCGGGGCGACGCGACAGGGCGTCAGGGACCGTGTTGTCAAGGCCCTTGACATATTCGATCTTGAACGGACCGAACTGTGCCAAATATTCAAGCCAACGGGCTTGGCGTGGCGTAAGCGTGGGCGCTGCGTCAACAAGTGCGTGAGGGGCCGATGGTCGGTCTGGATGATCAAGCGGTACGGGTCCGCAGGGTCGGGTTCGGCCATGGCCACGTTGAACTGAGCACCCAGAAGATGGTGCCGCCAAGTATGGCAACAGTACACCACGGCCAACAACTCTTGCTGATGGACCGGGTAATTTCTTTCGGCCGGGATCATCGTCCGGGAGATATACTCGACCGGTTGGAGACCGAGACCATGGTCTTGGAGCAGCACACCGCCAATAGCAACCTTGCTAGAATCGCTATTGACCACGAATGGCTTGGTGGGATCCGGAAGGACATGAGGACAGGCGCAGTGGCGAGCCTGGCCTTCAGCAGGTCAAAGGCCTGTTGACACAGGCCTGACCATTCCCACGGTACGTCCTTCTTGAGGAGGTGAGTAAGCGGGGCCGCAATGGTCGCGAAACGCGGGATGAAGCGGCGATAATACGATACCAAGCCCAAGAAGCTGCGCAAGGCGCGAACATTCGCGGGAACAGGCCACTGTTGGACGCCGGCGACCTTATCGGGGTCCGTGGACACGCCCTTGTCCGAGAGAATGTGGCCTAGAAAGGGGACGCTGCGGCCTGATTCTACCTTGCTGCGGCGGGCGGACAGTTTATTATCCGCCATGATCTGCAGAACCGCGGCAACATCCTCCAAGTGCTCCTCAAACGTGCGAGAGAAAATGAGGATGTCATCCAAGTAGATGGCCACGCAGGTGCGTTTGTACGGCTGCGTCCCCGGGTCCCACGGGATAGTCGGGTCGCGCAGGTCTGCCGAGACCTGGGGCAGCCGACTAGTGCCCATCACCGACCTAAAGAGGTGGTTCATGAGCATCTGAAAAGAGGCAGGGCTGTTACACAAGCCCATGGCCGCCACGCGGAATTGGTAATGGCCAAAAGGCGTGGCAAAGGCTGTTTTATGGCAATCTTCGGGGGCGATCCGAAGTTGCCAAAAACCGTCTGCACAATCGAGCACCGTAAAGTACTTTGCGCCCTCCACCTTATTAAATATATCATCGATGCGGGGGAGGGGATACTTGGACTTCACGGTGATCGCATTGAGTTTGCGATAATCCGTAACCAGACGTACGCCACTTCCCATTGGGTTTGGGCACCAGCAACACGCCCGCGCTGTAAGGGCTGTTGCTGGGCTCGATCAAGCCGGCCTCCAACAAGCCGACCAAGATCTTCTTGAGCTCTGCCAACTCCACGGGCCCCATGCGAAAAATGGGTGAGGTGGTAGGTGGGTGCCCCTCCTGCAAATGAATGCGGTGGAGCACCGGTCTGGCCGGGGGAAACGTAGGTGTTTTCTTCCCAAACACGGCTGAATACTGATTGAGCACTGCGTTGAGTCGTTTCACCTCGTCTTCCGACAAGTCCATGCCAAGCGAGTTCAACGAAACTCCAGCCTGGGCATGCTGGCCGCTGGGCCCGCGCGCGTGGGCAAGGGCGTCCAGACAAATGGAGTAAACGGGAGGAGGCTGTCGGGCTCTCATCATCCGCTTGAACTCCCTTTTGGACATGAGAATGTCCGCAAGGCGACGACGGTCACTCTTGAGGGCAGGCGTGTCATCGGTGATGGTCATGCCGTTGGCCGCATCCTGCCGCTCAGGTAACCAGAATGACCCATCTGGGAAGTGGGTAACCATGGTACCAAAAGAGACGGTCACCTCGGATATGTGCAGCCAGTCAATCCCTAGGATGATATCAGCCGCTTGTAAGGGAATGACCGTGGCGCGAATGGGCACGCTGGTGCCTTGTACGATAGGGGCCAAGTCCGCATAGCCCGGGGATGGCTGAGTGTAGCCATCCGAGTATCGCACGCGCCGAGCAATGGTATGGGGAGTAGGGGTTACTCCCAGGCGCTGCACTATGGCCTCACTGACGAAGGTGGTAGCCGCACCACTGTCAATGAGGACCTTGATGCCCTCCAAACAACGCCCAGAGCCCTGGGGGTCTGGTAGGCTTCCAGTGAAGAGGAGTAGTTGCCGCGGGCCTTCGCTAGGCTCCGCTTGCCATTCCTGGGTCTCTGTCACCACATTACATGGTAACAAAACGTGGCCGGGCGACTTGTTCATGGCCGGGTAAGGTGTCGCCCGGAGTGCCCTCCCGGCCTCTCAGTCCAACGCCTCTCCTGCAGGCCCCTCGTCCACCGGTGTGCCTCGCAGGTGGCCGGATGCGGCCGCGGAAGAGCCATCATCAGGCTCGGCCGCGTCTGCGGCATCCAGTTGGTTGAGGGCATGCCCAGCTTGCTGGTAGGCGCTTGGGGGCGCCTTGGGTTGTTGGTACAGCTAGCCGGGGCTGTTGTTGCAAGCGTCGGGCACGCTCACCCGCACTGGGAGCTGTGCGCATATTTCGCGCCGGTGGTGGCCTCGAGGCCATTTGCGGGGAGGCCGCTTGGAAGTTGTTGCGTTGCACAGGAGGGGCCTGGTCCAGCGGAGGGAGATCAGGGCACTCACGTTTGATGTGCCCCACGCGGTTGCAGTGGTAGCACTGAATCCGGGAAGTGTCCAAGGCATTAATGTCCAGGACCTCGCACTGTAGCTCATCCACCCACACGGGGGCGAATCCCAGCTCATTGAGTTCCAGTGCATTCACGCGGGGTTTTTGGGTCCGCTGCACCAAGGGAGCTATCTCCGCTAGGTAGGTCTTGATGTCCTGCAGGTTCCATTGAGCCCAGGAGAGGTGGGCAAATTTCCGCTTCACCTCATCCCGGAATTCGGGTTGCAAGCCCTTATAGAACCTTGCCAAGGCTTCTGGGCCCATCAGGTCATCAACCCGCCCAGCTATATAGAAGCTCGAACTTGGTCATATATTTCCGATAGCTCAGGTTCCCCTGCTTGAACGCCCCAAAAGCCTCCCGGCGGTCCAGCTTGTCTTGGTCGGGTGGCAGGTACTTGGCCCGTGCTTGCCGAAATAATTCAGCCAAGCTGCTGGGGAAGCCATTGGCCTGGCAGGGCGCTTTCGCAATGGAGAGCTTGTCTCACATCGGGAGCCAGTGCCTCGCTGGACACCAGCTTGACCTTGATATCCTCGTCCAAGAGCTTGTGATTGTTTGTCTCCCATGTATGTTGCATCCGTGCAACACCCGCCCGCCATGCAGGTCAGCGGCGGACTACCTGTAGTCCCCCCGCTGGTCGGCCCACTTGGCGACCCGTCTGACATGCATGCCTCCTTTCACCTCTCGCGAGGTCACGGAGGCGGTCCAGTGTCTGCGTTATGACGCAGCCACCGGCTCAGACGAGATTCCTGCCGCAGTTGTGAAACTTGCAGCCGAATTTGAGGACACCGGTGTTATGCTGCTCTTCCGGGATATCTGCAACTGCCTTCTGCTGTCGTCGCAACTGCCTCCAGCGGCCTGGCAACACAGTTTTCGCACGATGCTGTACAAGAACAAGGGGTCGCCAGCCGACCCCGGCAACTACAGAGGGGTGTGCATCCAAAGTGCCCCCCTCAAGCTTCTCATGCGGCTTATCCTGCATGAACCGCCTGCGCACGGCCCTGGACGGTCACCTCTGTCAGCGAGACTCAGCACGGCTTCCGTTCAGGTCGCAACATAGTACAGGCGCTCTTCGCTACTCGCCGACTTGTGGAGGAACTGCAAAGAGACTCAGCACGGCTTCCGTTCAGGTCGCAACATAGTACAGGCGCTCTTCGCTACTCGCCGACTTGTGGAGGAACTGCAACGCGTGTGGAGCAACACCTGCTCTAGGTGCCGGGGCCAAGTGCACCTGCACCATAATGATGTATCAGAGCTCTTAAGGCCTGGCATGGGGTGGAAGATCATCATGGCTATACAAAGGCTAGGGCATGGCTTCTCAGCAGAGAGTGACTCTCTGCGTAGGCAGAGCTTGGCTAAATTCTTAACGCATCATCCATGGAGGTGGCCGGCACGGGCTACATAGGTACCGCCTAGCTGTCCGACCTGATTTATGCGGATGACACCACCCTCATCGCGCGCCCCGAGCACATTGGCAGACCTGGCTGGACTGTCTGGGCTTGGAGGCGAGGGCGTTGGGGTTGGAGATTATAGTGTCAAAACTGAGGCGATGGTGATTGGGGCCTCCAGTCGCCCGCCGCTGCCGCGACTGCATGGTCGACGGGACGAAGGTCCCGTTCCGTGATCACTTCAAACTGTTGGGGAGCATGCTCCCCGACACCGCCGACGATGTGGACATCCGCATCGGCCTGGCCTGGGCTAGCTGGGCTTCGTTCGCTCAACACCTTCTGGCGCTTGAAGGGCCTGGCCGAGCATCGCAAGCGCATGCTCTTCAAGGTCCTCGTCCTCACGGTGCTTACATATGGCGCCGAGGCATGGACACTCACGGACACACTGGCGGCCAAGCTGGACGGCACGGTTTATAGGATGCTCCGACAGATCCTGAATGTAGGGTTTTCCAAGCATAGGTCATTAGAGTCTTTGTATCAGGGTATGCCGCGCATTTCGGACGAGAGTTAGGCAGCGAACGTAGGATAATAGCATGTAGTAGTAGGACATCTTGCTCGCACCAGTCAGGTCGACACCGCCCTTGGTCTGGCCGGCCCCCAGCGGCTTGGCCAACCAGGGCGGCACATCCTGACCTGGCCTGGCCCCATGAGGACATTCCTAGAAAGCTTTTTAGGTAAACCTGCCATGAACTACATCCAGATGTTGCTGGCCGACCTAGTGGAGTTAGTCTCCAGGCTTTGCTGTAGACTAAGTCTCAAAGGCATTGTGAATACAACGTATGAATAAGCCTTGTAAACCTACGTTGGTATGTGAATATAAATACCACGTGGGCTATGCAGATAGGAATGCTAGTCGAGTCGCACACGTTTCCCTAGATAGGTACTTTGGGTACTGAGGTACGTGACAGATGTCAGTACCCAGTATACGTAGTGTCCTGTCATTGGACGGTACTAGAGTATCCTAGATAGGGACCGTACTGCAGCGTGCATTGATCTGTGATCGCACGATGCAGTGACCAGACTGCTACCTGTCATCGTGTGGCCTCGGGCCAACGGTCTGCACCCAACGGTCACTGGCGGCGCAGCCGGTGAGAGGAACGTTGATAAAGGGTAAACCTATTTTCTAATGAACCAAGCAATTCATTGCTCTCAGCACACAGTGTTCTCAAGCAATATACCACGTCGTTCATTTCTCATTTCCTAACTTGAATTTTATAAACGCTCTTCAGCAACATCAAACTCAACAACGGTTCAAACCGGCACTGGAAAAAAAGAAAAAAGAAAAGAAAAGAAAAGAAAAAAAAAAGAAAAAGAAACTATATCTTGGGGACGACGATGATGATCAGCGTCGTCCGCCAGACAACAGGGCACCGGCTGATGTCGGTGCGCCTGCATGCAATAACAACAAAACAAAAAGAAGACAAAGAAAAAGAAAACAAAAGAACAACCATGACAATACCAGCCAGGTGGAGGGTCCGGCTGCCGCGAGGCAGTCCGAACAACCCCCCTCCCCTGTGCGCCAGCCGGTGGCGGAGCCAGTTCCCCTACGGGGCACCGACCAACCCTCTTCCCCGGCGGCTGCGACAGCAGCACCCACTGCTGGAGCAGCCATGGCATTAATCAAACCCACTGCTGTCAACTCCCTAGACATGGAGCTTGCCCAGCCGCCGCACATAATCAATAACGCATGCAGTAGTGGCAGAAGCCATTACCAAACGCATGTACTTGCGGGTAAAGACATGGCTGGTGCTAACGCTCAAGCAGCACCGGGAGGCAATAACAAGAAACACTAACAGAAAACAAACAAACAAACGAAACTGTTACCAAACCATGGTTGGTGTTGAGGCAGCACAGATGCTGTCCTCTCACTGCAAGCAAACAAACGAAACTGTTACCAAACCATGGTTGGTGTTGAGGCAGCACAGATGCTGTCCTCTCACTGCAAACAAACAAACGAAACTGTTACCAAACCATGGTTGGTGTTGAGGCAGCACAGCTTCTGTCCTCTCATTACAAGCAAACAAACAAAAATGCTACCAAACCATGGTGGGTTTTGAGGCAGCAAAGATACTGTCCTCTCAATCAATACAATGAACAAACAAGAAAAGCTACGATTAATTAATTAACAATAACAATACCAACAACAGGCCCTCACAGGGCAATAACAACAACAACAACCGGCCCCAACAGGGCAACAACAACAACAACAACAACAACAACAACAACAACAACAACAACAACAACAACAACAACAACAACAACAACAACAACAACAACAACAACAACAACAACAACAACAACAACAACAACAACAACAACAACAACAACAACAACAACAACAACAACAACAACAACAACAACAACAACAACAACAACAACAACAACAACAACAACAACAACAACAACAACAACAATAGGCAACCTGGCAACCCTGGAAGGGTCAGGTGCCTGAGGTGCTTCCAGACGGGGCACAGCCGCAACCAGTGCAACCACAACCCTACACTGGTCAACAATGTGGATCTCTGCCCAGGCTGCCACTACACGAGGCACAACCTGGCCAGCTCCAGGCAGCCGTTGCAACAGGCCTCGCTACCCAAATCAATGTGAGTTCTCTCACCTTGCTTACTCTGAGGATGATGATCTCATTACCATTGGGGATGGCAGCCAGGGCATAATTGATTTTGAGGCAGCAACCTTATTGACCTCCCAACACCCTGTCTTGGAACCTTACATAAAAGCACTAACCCCTACTGTTGACAACTCCATAGATATCAAGGAGCTTGCTCATCAGCTGCACCTAGCCATGGGTCATGAAACAGTGGCTGAGGAACTGGCCAGACGGCTGGGGGGTAGTAGCATGGGAAAACCACTCAGGAATGCAGTAAAACTGGCTAGACAACACTGTCAAGAATGTCAGTTCAATAGCCCCAAACCTCAAAAATGGCATACTGCAACTCCTTCCACCACTAGGGGCATGATAGTGGGGGATGTGGTGCACATCAACAAAGATGTCCAACCCTACCTGATACTAAAAGATTCATGGTCCAGGTTCACAGTAATGGAACCCCTACCTGGCATGTCTGCAGGGCAGCTACGTGTTGCACTCATGATTGCTTTACCCAGATTCTACCCAGTTGACAGAATTTTGCTTGATCAACAATTTTCTTGTCTGACTGACCTGGAAGGGTGTGAAGCAATAGAGATTGCTGGGCTGGAAGATCATGAGGGTCAGGGGGTCATTGAAAGAACCATCAGATCTGTCAAAACCCTACTATAGCCAAAAATCCTTCCAAGGATGCTACTTCAGGGGTCTATTGTGACAGGGCACTCTGGTGTCATGAAATGTGCACCACCCTAAACATGAGACCTGTCTTGCATGCCACGTGGGGTGAAGTAATCCCAGCAGGCCTGCAGGCAGGTGTATATCCCCCAGAGGTGATAGCACTGTACAACACTGCACGTGCACAAACCTCAGCAAAACTGGCAGAAAAAGATAAAACCCATTCCAGGCCAGTATTCCAAAAAGGTGATCAAGTTCTATATTACAAGGAAAACAGCTTTGGTAAGGTTGGAACTTGGCTAGGTCCAGTTACCATCCGCGGATTTACCAAAAACAGCAAGACCGTGGAGGTCAAGCACAATATCAATGGGAAGCGTCACAGGGTGAGCTGTCATAGAATTAAGAAGTATTATTCTCCCATGGCAGACGTGCCTGGGGAAGAGTCTTTAAGCATGGACTCACTACTTCTATCTGGCAACTCCAGCATGCCTAGCAGTAGCTCTGAGCCACCAATTACTGCTGTTGACAGCACCACAGCACCCTCTGTGAACCCTTCCACCCTCAGTGAAGCCAGGCCCACTTCACAACCTGGGGATTGCTTAACCAGGCACGAGGTAGCTGGGTTGGAAGCATTAGCTCAGCCCCAAGGCACGAACCTGTCTGCCAAACCTCCCGCTCTGAGGTCCAAATTGGCAGTCGCCTTGCAAGCACTACACAGGTCACATAAGCAACAAGCTGCTGTGGCCGCAGGGTTGGCAAAAGTCTCAGCTGTGTGCACTAGTCAGGACCCCTGGACCCTGGCAATAGACACTCAGGCACAGGTCAGTGTGATCAGTGCACAAGCCATCCCTGGTCTTGAGATTGCACCTTCATTTTGGGCACGGGTGCAGGATTTCTCAGGCCAAAGCTCACTGGATGTAGTGGGACAGGTGATGCTCCCTATACTTGGTATTCAGACACCCTTCCAGGTGGTGGAGGGGTACTCTGGTAACACCTTGTTGGGGGAACCTTTTGTATCCTATCCTGGGGTGCTTATCTCAGCTAATGAGCTCAGTGTCACAGGGGTGGGTGCAGTTCCTCTGGACCACTTTAAAATCCCTCTCTCCAGTATTGTCCCTGGTATGGATGCTGTCATCAAGGCAGTCAACACTCAGTATGCACAAGGGGAGATCCCTGATCTGGACAAGTTAGTGCACAGCCAGTTCCTCCATCCCTCAGCCTTTGGGCTGGGTAAGTGGGACATAGCCATGCACTCACCCCACCAAATCTCCCACGTCATACAAGAATGCAAAACACAAAAAGGGTTTACCAAGTGGCTTATGGCCATTGTCCACCAAGCCAGGCAGGAATGGGTCCTGCCCAACCCCAAAAACCCTCAATACAAACCTCCTGTCACCCCTTCATGGGACGTGCCAGAAGGAGCCAAAAAGCTCAGATTAAAATTTGTTCTCAAACAAAAACCACAAAAAGTGGGCTCCCCAATCTTCCATGCCAGACCATGTGTCACAGAATTAAAGGGGACATCCACACTGCCAAAAGGGGAAACCTACACACCTGGGCTGCAACAAACCTCACTCAGGATCATGCTCTCCCTATTCCTCCACAACCTCAATGCAGGCCAAGACTATCTATGTCTGCAAAGCCACTGATATTAAAAGGGCCTTCCTCAGGGGGGACCCAGAAAAGGCTGAATCTGTGTGGAAAGGGAAGGTGTACGTGGTAGACACCCCAGCTGTGTGGAAACCTTATATTGATGAGCCCCACCTTATCATCAACATTGGGGTGGAAGGGCTTGTCAGTGCCCCAAAAATTTTCAGAGACTCAGCAGAGGAAGTATTCAAAAAGCTCCAGGCCACGTATGATGACCTGGACCCATGTTTTTTTGTTGTACCCACCCCCTCTGGACTGCTGTTCTTTGTGTGGCATGGAGATGACCAACTCATTTGTGGGCCTAGAGCTGAGGTGGAAAAATTTATTCAGCAGGTCCAGGAATCATATGAGATTGGCAAACAGGTGGAATTGAGCACAACCCCCATCCAGTTCTGTGGCATCATGTTGCAGCTGCACAGGCAGCCAGATCAATGGGTCTGCTCTCTCTCTCCTCCTGCAGAATATATTCAAGATTGTCTAGATCTGCTGCATCACACCTGCCTCCCCTTACACATGTGTGCCACTGTTCAGGGCAAACTGGGGTGCATGGTGGTCAGCCATCTGTGGGGCTCCCTTAGCTGTCATCAGCAGGGTCACCCATGATGTTCTAGTCAAGATAAAATACAGTCACATCAGGAAGCTGGTCAATGACTGTCCCCCCCTCATCCTCCATGGCCTGAATCTGATGGAAGACATCCACATCCAATGTGTCATGGACAGCTCCATGGAGAGCAGAACAATCAATCAGATGGGGGCACGGGAATCAGGGCTGTTTTTTCTCACCAACAGGTCAGATTACATGTCCCTCACTTCCTGGTACAGCAGGCTACACCGCAGAAAACCTGGCAGCAGCAACTCAGCTGAATGTCGTGCTGTGGTGTCTGCTGCATTGCATGCTCGTTCCCTGCAGCACATGCTCACCTGGCTACAAACCCAGGCAGGCAGCACATGCAATGTCATCTCACATCTCTATACTGACAGCCAATCTGTGATCAGTTTTCTAACCAAGAAATCTGTTTCTGCTGCTGTCCACACTGACTTGGATTGGGTGATCCTCAAACAGGAGGCCACCTATTTTTCCAGCTGGACTCATGTGGATGATGAGGACAACCCAGCAGACGCTCTCACGAAGCTGCGGGATGCTGCTGGCCAACAGTACCAGCTCCTCTTCCAGAACATGAACCCCTATGATATAGTTAACGTAAAGGATTTACGTTAGATGGATAGAGATTGTTACGCTCTTTCCAACGGCACCTTGAACGCCTCATTTGGTTAAGGAACGTAAAAGTTATGACGTTTCCTAGGCTGTGCCGACAGTACCCGGCGCGCCACTGTGGGCGCGTACGGACACAGGATGTACAAGTGTCACTTTGATAGTCCGCAGGACGTTGACAGGACTTGTACAGGACTTGATGGTCAATTGATAGGTAGGCGCACTGTAGCGCGCCAGGACCTATGAGACAATTGATGCTGACTAGTGTACGGATAGGTCCACAGGACTAGCCGTATGGACAATTGATAGATCTGCGCGCCAAAGGCGTGCCAGAGTCTGTGTAATCAATTGATTGACAGTTCAGCTGTGACAGTGCAGCTGAATACTTGGACGCGTCCCTAGCAAGCTATATGAGTGACTTGGTCACACCGGGACGCTAGTTCTTGCGTGCACGTTCTCTTGGCACTGCGACCCTGTCGTCTGTGCTGCGTGCAGTCTTGGAAGTGACGTGACTTACGTCTGTGTTTCCTGTTATTAATAAAGGCAACTTCCTGCAAGAACCATGGCGGAATTCGTGGCATTCTTACCCTCACAACTCGTATTACACGCTCTGTCAAAAAGATGCCAAATTCGGAAGAATTTCGGATTCCGGACGATGAGGAAATAGCCGCTCCGCCGGCTGGTTCTTCGTCAAGACCGACGGTGCCGTCGTGGCAGCAATTGCTCGACGAAGTAACGGTCTCGCTCGACGAGCTTCATCGTCAGCAGCGTGCAGCTCACGCATTGCTCGGGGATAACCCCGAGGACCCCGATTTGCCAGCACTGGTGCCGGCTCCGCATGTTGGACCAGATTCGAAACATTTTATCGACATTTACGGTCCAGGTGCGGGGAGGTTTGCGGTCGGTGACCGAAGTCACGACTGCCATTGAGGAGTTGGACAACGTCCTCTCTTCACTCACCGGTTACCAGAGAAACCTGCAAAACTGGGCATCGCTACGCACGGGGGGCGCGCCGGCGGTGTCGACAAATTTGTTTCAGGATCTCGCGCTGTTATCGCTGCTCACTCGCGGCGTACGCAGTCGTGAGCGCCAGGTTTTAATTAACCTGGTGGCATTTCTCGCCTCTGTGCGAGAGTGGATTCCCGCGGGGTGGGAATTATTGACGATCTTTACACATCCTCTGCGCCTCGTCGCGCGTCGGCGCGTCGCAACTTACGCGGCGGGGAGCACGCCGGTTTTAATTCATACCGGTGCAGGTCCGGAGCTGGATATGGAGGATCGTGAGTTCGTATACACGTACTGCGACTTCAGGGGCCTTGACTACTAGTCGGCCTAATTTTCTTCTGCAGTACTCGTCGACATTTTTTTTGTCGAATTTTCAGCGGCAATTCGCGGGGGCGGCAGCGACACCGGCGCAGGCGGCAGTGGCGACACAAAAATTTTGTACATATTTTCTGCTGCTTTGTTAAGGTGTTCTTTGAATAGCTGGTAGTGCAGGATGGCTGAGGGACGCCGTAGCAAGGGTCCAGCCAGTGGGAATAATAATGGGGGTGCTGGTAGTGGAACCGCTCACGTAGATGACGTGGGGCTTACCGGAGAGATTACCAACCTTCCTCACAATAATAATAATGCACAAGCTATTCATGGCTTTGATCTTACCACACAGGGTCTTTTAATTGTCAATCAGTTGCAGCCTGTAACCTCAGACTCCAAGCCTAAGCAGGCTGAAGAGTTTGTGGAGGGATTGGAAGGGTTCCCTAGCTTGTACGGTGGTACAAATTACTATCAAATCTGGATAGGCAGTAGCACTTTTGGCAAGTGTACTGACCAGATTAAGGACCTAACCAGGGAGTGCAAAAAGGCCAATAAGGCCTGGGCACTGTACGTGGCTGAGCTGAAGGAGCTGCTGGAGGACCAACGAAAGAAGGTCGGCATCCATTGGCAGGACAAGTATCAAGGGTGGGAGGTCAAGGGGGACCTGATCCAGAACTTTCTCAACTATTGTAAGATGGTTGAGGAGGGCAGGGCTCACGGCTTTAATGTCGCTGATAACATAGCCCTAACCAACTGGCTCAAGGTTTCTGGGCTGGATAAGGCGACACGTGGCTCCTTAAAAGTCATGTGTGCCCCACACTCTACCCTGAAGGCCTACAAGGTCATCATTAAACAAGCTCTCGAGGCAGAGGAGCTGTTTGAGGGTGGAGTGCCAGCAGTGAAGGCTACCCAGGCAGGCGGGCGTACCCAGGGTGGCTCCAAGACGTCTGAGGCTGACCGAAGCCAAGGAGGGCGTAGGGGCAACCATCACAAGCGCAAGGGAGATCATTCACCTGATTCTGACAGGAGGTCACACTCCAAGTCGGTGTTCAGGCGGGTGGGTGGTCAGCCCAAGCAGGGCAACGCGTCTGACAATGGGGGCAGTGGCCAGGGCAAGTCCAAGATACAATGCTACCTGTGCAAGGGGTGGGGGCACATCAAGAAGGAGTGTCCCAGCTTCAAGAAGTCCCAGGGCCAGGGCAGCAACAAGAATAACAACAACAACAAGAAGAACAACAACAAGTCCCAGGCAGGCCAGCCTTCAAAGGGCAGTCAGCAAGAAGACAACAAGGAGCAGTGACTGTCTGAGGCAACCCCTACACACCTTAATTCACCCAAGGGGGAGGCCAGGTGCTCCAATGCAGATTTTATATCTGGGCAACAAGAGGGTGATCTCCAGGTTCAGTGTGGCCCCAGGTCACCTGGAGAGGTACAGGTTCCTATGAAGACGTCCTTGACAGCTGATGCAGCTGTAAGTATGTCTGACCCTATGCATCCTCGTGCTGGGCACGAGGGTGGACCTCTCATTTTGAGAGAAACCAATGTACAACCACAGAGGGGTGTGAAGGCCTCTGGTGGTATGCATGTGGTCCCTGCTGGCGGTCCAGGTGTTGGGCATGAGCAGGGTGACTCAGGCTCTGAGTCAGAACAGGATGGAAGTCAGCATGGTGATGCTGGACAACCTGACAGCACAGTCCTGACTGTGCCAGGGACTGCTTCCTCTGTGTACCAGGAGTTGGGTGCCCGAATCCACAACATGTTTGGGCATGCCACTTCTCTGTCAAACAACTTTGCCTTCCGTATGGGCAGGGCACCCCTTCTTAAGGCGTGTCAGCAAGCTGCCTCACGGTGTAAGTGCCAGTTGTCCTCCAACAAGCCCAGGAAATCACATGCCAAAGCTCTACCTCAGAGCATTGGTGATCTGCAGTGTGATATCCAACACATCAGGGGCATGCAACTGTTGGTGTGCGTGGACAGGTACACGAAATACAAGGTGCTGGAGCATTTACCTTCTATGAAGAACAGGTACTTGCTGGCTGCCCTGCAGAATGTAAGAGCCAAGTTTCCTACCACAAGGATCCAGGTGGACATGCAGTTTCAGCATCTCAAGGGTGATCCTACCCTTCCTGAGTTGCTGGTTACACCTAGGGAGGCTCATGGGCAGCAGGGTGCTATCGAGAGGGCAATCCAGGAGGTCAAGAAATTGATCATCTCTGAAGACTGGGTACCCTTGTCTGCACCTGCACTTGTCAGGAGTGCATGGCTGAGGAACGTGGAGCAGCAGCTGAACAGCAGGGTTAACTTCTACTATGATGGAGTTGCTGTCAGCCCAATGGGTCTATATCATGGCCTGTGCCCACCACATGTGCTGGAGGGCTGGAAACATGCTGCACATGTCACCTTTGCCAAGCTGAGGGAGAAGGACCGGGGTTGGAAGATGCTGGAGCCACAAGTGGGTCAGAAGGTCCTAGCTTGGAAGGAACCTAGCCTTTATGGCAAACGTGGTAGCTGGAGTCCTGGGGTGGTTACCCAGGTTGATGAAGCTAGCCACGCATGCTTGGTCAGCATGGAGGACGAACCAAAGCATGTACACCGGCTGAGTTGGTCATATGTCAAGCCTAACCTGATGAATGAGGGCAGTCAGGCACAAGGCTCACAGGATCTGCAGGATTTTCAGGTCCCAGGTGACATCACTGACGCAACGACCACATCTGTTGCAGGGGAATCTGTCAGCCCTGGCCAGGTTGCAGAGGTACTTGTTGAACAGGCTGCAAGGTCAACAGCTGGGGAGTCAACTGTCAAGCCCAAGGCACTAACCAAGCCCAGGGGGACAAGTTTGGCTGGATTGATTGGGGCTCTACAAAGGGCCAAGAAGCAGCCCAAGGTAGCCAAGCTCAGGTGGCATGGCAATCTGGGGCTGGACACTGCCTTAGAGGTAGACACTAATTCTCAGGTCTCCATTATTGGGACCAGGGCTGCAGCAGGGTACAGCATGTCTGAACCCAGCTATCAGTTTGTGTCTGACTTCAGTGGCGGGGTACACGTGAAGGTACTGGGTGAGGTATTCATTCCTATCCTTGGACAGGACACTGCTTTTTGTGTCTTGGAGGGCTATCAAGGACCTGCTCTTCTGGGGCAGAATTTCCTATGCCAGGATGGGGTAGTGATCACGTCCTCTCTCCTGACTAAGGAAGGGGCTGGTCAGGTCCCACTGATTAATTTCAGGACCACTCACCTATCACGTGCAGTAACCAGGACGGTTAAGCGTGTGCAAGTGTGCCAGGGGCAGGAGCCCTTGGTTGATGACCTCATACTGCCAGCTGCTAGTCATCCAAGCAGTTTGGGCATTGGTCCTCACTCACTTGCTGGACACAGCCCTATCAACTACCAAGGCCTGGTGAAGCTCATGTCCTCTCCCATTATGTGTCCCCAGGTCACACTGGGTCTGATTAAATCTGGGGAGGACTGGATCTCCAAGAAATGCGTGGAACCTGTCAATGACCTGCCTCCTGCACGACGTCTACTCAAGCTCAAGTTTGTCATCAAGATGAAGGAGGTGGACGGGGTCAAGGTACCACATGTCAGGCCAGTGCTGAATGAGTTCAAGGGTACTGGTGAGTGCACTGCTGAGGAGTTGTATACCCCTGGCATGCTGCATGATACTTGGAGGCTGCTGCTGTGTGTCTTTCTAGGCCTTCTCAACAAGGGCTTGGACTATGGCTCAGTGGTGATAGACTTCAAGAGGGCATTTCTGGAGGGTGATGCAGATGTGGCACAGGAAAAGTGGGAGGGCAAGACGCCTTTCTATGTTAGGGTGCCTGCTGTATGGAAAAGGGACATCCACACGGAGTTCCTTAAAATCCTCAAGGGCCTGGAGGGCCTGAGGTCAAGTCCAATAATCTGGAGGGAGACTCTCAACCGTTTCCTGAAGGAGCATTGCAACTTGAAGGTCTCTCCTGTAGACCCCTGTCTGTTTCTGGGGCAATGGGAAGGCCTGCCAGTGTATGCTTCGCTGCACGGGGATGACCTACATCTGATAGCTCCCACGTCGTGGCTTAAGGAGCTGATCTCCATCATTAAGTCCAAGTTTCCTCTGGGTAGGGAGCAATGGCAGGTGGAGAATGAGCCTCTGCTGTTTGTGGGCATGGAGGCCACACTGGTGAAGAAGGGGGGAGTGGCGTATGCTGCTGGTGGGGGGCAATGACTATCAAGAGACCCTCATTAGCAAGCTTCCTCCAACCATCACACAGGCACTGTGTCCCATGGTGAGGGGCATGGTTGCTTGGGTGGCAGGCATTTCCAGGCCAGACCTTATGGTCATAGCCAGGTTGCCTGATGACATGCTGGTGGAGCTAGGGTCTGCCAAGGTGGCTGATCAGGTCAGGGCTTCATCTGGCATTCTGTTGTCTGCAGTGGATTTATCACAACCCATTTGCATGGAGCTGTATGTGGATAGCTCAATGGACAGCAGGCAGGTCTCCAAGGTCAGGGGCAGGGCTGCAGGGCTCTTTGTGCTCAGACAGGAAGGCCTGGGGAGTTTGGTGAGCTGGTTTAGTCGCCTGCACAAACGGGTGGCTGTCAGCAGTGATGTGGCAGAATGCAGGGCTATTTGTGAAGGCATTCACACAAGCCTTTATCTGAAGGAGTTGCTTCATCAGATGACTTCTAACACTCCTTGGCCACTTCAGGTTACCACTCTTCTAAAAACAGACTCCATGGGGATGGTGCAGTTTGTGCACAGGCAGATGGCCAGAAGTAGGGACTTGGATTATCTCCTTCTTAAGGAGTTGTCCTCCTTGGCCAATATTGAGCATATCCCTGGGGTTGACAATCCTGCTGATGCTTTGACCAAGCTAGTGCAGAAGGCAGCAGTGCAATACAAGGTTCTTCAGTCTCTGATGGACCCATCTCAGCAAGCTGTCTAAGCTGGTGCATGGTTATAGGGCATTGGAGAGCAGATTGTGTGGTAGTGTCAGCATTGTGACTGGCATAATACCTGTATTTTAGTCTGTACTAAGGCTCATGGACCATGGTACACTCACTCTGATTTTAATCAGGATACAGCCAGGTTTTGGCTGGGGTTCATGCTGTTGACTACACAAGGTTGACAGGTCCATTACAGACCATGTATTCTATTTTAAAAGAAATGTATATTTGTACATACCTCTCACAATGGTCTGGGAACCTTTATTCTGGGGTTTATAGGGCGGGGTTCGATTCCCTGGTATTATGTTTCTACAAGCTGGCCTGTTCAGGTGTTTGCCTGTTCAGACTTCCCTAGTTCCCCAGGGCAGGATTTAATTGTTGCCTATGTGTTTCATTTTGTCATTTGTTTGCTGTGGCAGTTTACCATCTGGCAAGTAGACGGGCGCCGTAAGACGGGCGCCAATAGACCCCTGTTGAGAGAATGACAGGCAAACTATTGTAATACGCCTTACTTTGTCAAGTGGTATTTTAATTGTCATGGATTTATTGTACTTATATTGAATATGTACTGGGTTTTATGGGATTAGTATCTGGGATTAATGTAACTCACCGCCAGAAGGTCATTGTACTGGAGGCTCTACCGAGGTGATGGGATTAATTCCTGGAGAAGACCTCATAGAATTAACCTGTATGTATTTAATTTTGTGTGCTTCTAATATCTGGTGGTACTCTGTAATGCCACTTCCATAGGTTTTCTCCATTTCTCATGAAATGGTTTTCCCTGTGGCAGATCTGTTTCTTTTCCAGTTCCTTAAAAGAAAGGGCTGGGGGAATGGCAATGGCCATTAAAGACATCTGTTCAAGCTTCAAGCTGGAGTGAAGGACATTTCAAGCTACTTCAAGGGTCCCTGGCAGGGGATGTGATCCCTAAAGAAAAGAAGGGATTGGAGTTAACGTAAAGGATTTACGTTAGATGGATAGAGATTGTTACGCTCTTTCCAACGGCACCTTGAACGCCTCATTTGGTTAAGGAACGTAAAAGTTATGACGTTTCCTAGGCTGTGCCGACAGTACCCGGCGCGCCACTGTGGGCGCGTACGGACACAGGATGTACAAGTGTCACTTTGATAGTCCGCAGGACGTTGACAGGACTTGTACAGGACTTGATGGTCAATTGATAGGTAGGCGCACTGTAGCGCGCCAGGACCTATGAGACAATTGATGCTGACTAGTGTACGGATAGGTCCACAGGACTAGCCGTATGGACAATTGATAGATCTGCGCGCCAAAGGCGTGCCAGAGTCTGTGTAATCAATTGATTGACAGTTCAGCTGTGACAGTGCAGCTGAATACTTGGACGCGTCCCTAGCAAGCTATATGAGTGACTTGGTCACACCGGGACGCTAGTTCTTGCGTGCACGTTCTCTTGGCACTGCGACCCTGTCGTCTGTGCTGCGTGCAGTCTTGGAAGTGACGTGACTTACGTCTGTGTTTCCTTGTTATTAATAAAGGCAACTTCCTGCAAGAACCATGGCGGAATTCGTGGCATTCTCACCCTCACAACTGATATCAGAGTCAGTGTTTGAATAAATGACTGGCCATAGCACAGTACACAACCACCACACCCCCTTACCACAGCGATAGCTGCTGGGCGCCATAAAATTCAACACATTCGTTGTGGGGTGTGAGTGCTGGCTAGGTCAGATTTGTATCCATTTGCAGCTTGAGGACACAAGCTTTGTATCCACTTACTTAATGTGTGCTTCAGTAACTGGCCAAACCAGCCAGCTGTGTACACCTTATTTAATGTGCAATATAACACCTGGCCAGAACAGCCAGCTGTAACCAACCTGGCTCAACCAGCCATGTCTCTTTTGTACCCCTAATCAACTAAAAAACAATAACAATAATGTTGGGGGTGCAGACCTGCATCAAGAAATAAATAATAAAACAATACTGGAGTTAGTCTCCAGGCTTTGCTGTAGACTAAGTCTCAAAGGCATTGTGAATACAACGTATGAATAAGCCTTGTAAACCTACGTTGGTATGTGAATATAAATACCACGTGGGCTATGCAGATAGGAATGCTAGTCGAGTCGCACACGTTTCCCTAGATAGGTACTTTGGGTACTGAGGTACGTGACAGATGTCAGTACCCAGTATACGTAGTGTCCTGTCATTGGACGGTACTAGAGTATCCTAGATAGGGACCGTACTGCAGCGTGCATTGATCTGTGATCGCACGATGCAGTGACCAGACTGCTACCTGTCATCGTGTGGCCTCGGGCCAACGGTCTGCACCCAACGGTCACTGGCGGCGCAGCCGGTGAGAGGAACGTTGATAAAGGGTAAACCTATTTTCTAATGAACCAAGCAATTCATTGCTCTCAGCACACAGTGTTCTCAAGCAATATACCACGTCGTTCATTTCTCATTTCCTAACTAGTGGTCCCAGCTCAGTTTGAACACCGCATTCACTCCCTCTCTCTACTTTGGACTGCTATGCAGAACAAGAAGCTAGGTGGCAGAAGACTGTCAAGGCTCACACGCCAGCCCCTGTGGGCAAGCCCCCTCCCCTCAAGCGGAAGGGGCGTTTTGCTGAGTATAGTGTAGTTAGGATTTTCTATCCTATAGGTAGCTTAGAGTTAGGTTAGTTCGATCACGCGGCTTCGCCCACCTCCACCCATCCAGCAAGGAATTAATATGTGCTACATGATCTCCCAACGGAGTCATGTTATAATTTTTAATTTAATTTTTAATCATCCATGGGGAGTCCCATTATAGGCAGAGCTTGGCTAAATTCTTAAGGCATCATCCATGGGGGGGGGGCATCATTATGGGCGTACATGCGCGTAGTAGGCTTGTGCCACGTGCTAAGCTTAGCCTGACTGATCTACACTACTGCTATATTCCCTAGAGTGGGATTGCTGAGACCTAGATACTTACATCATCCATTCCATCCCATTGTCACCTCCCACTTCGAGGACTTAGTAGGCTCACGGGACACAGCCGGTCATGTGTTTATTCATTAATTCACTAATGGGGGGCCTAGGCCTCTCCGTGAATTGGCAAAAGATTATGGACAAGGTCACAAGGCCAAGTGGGCTCAGGTCATAGAGGACAACAACCCCCCTGCAGTGCCGGGAAGCCACGCGTTTGCAAACGTGGGAATTAACCATGCTAGACAAGACCCCTAGGGTCGCGGCCGGGCACCATCGATATAGAGTAGGACTGTTTTTCTAGATAGCTTAGACCGGTACACCATCCGCATTCCATCCCATGTTCCCCTCCCGCGCCCACTGAGGACTTATGCTCACGTGACGCCGACACGTGTCTATAAATTAATGACTGATTAATTAGACCGGTAGGATTGCGTGTACCCATCCATCCACCCATTGAAAATTATACTGTATATATAACATAACTCCGTTGGGAGTACATGTAGCACACATCCCATCCATCCATCCTTCGGGGTTATTAATGCTCTGTGAGACTGTGACTCCCCAACGGGAGCACGAGTAATTAATTAATTAATACATTCTGGGCTAGTACTTCCTGCTGATCGAGGGTAGGGTGTAAACTACACCTGCTCTGGATGCAGAAAGTTCACCTGCACCATGCACTACATAAAGAAGGTGTGCATGGGATGACTACACTAGCTAGCAAGGAGGTGATGCATGGGGTGCTGCCATAACAGCTCATCCAATGCAAATGAGTTTACACATAGCATGCAGGTGAAGCGGCACGCCCAATGGCAGGGGCCCCGGTTGCCATCACCCACGTCGATGGTAACGAAGAAACGGCTGACGGCGGCATGGCTGACCGCGGAGCTCAGATCTTTTGCGTCTGAGCCCCAAATTCGGTCAGACCACTTGCATTCGATGCGCTTTTTTCAGACGCACACGCCAGTATAATCGGTTACGGCTGAAACGCAGTATATTTGCCAAAGTTACTCACGTGACCAGCAGCTATCTATGACGACCCCAAAAGCAAAACGGGGTTTGGAAAAGGAGATTTCCGGCTCCCAGCCCAACCCACTCGCCATCCAGTGAACAGCCATACGGCGTATAATACGCCGTATGGCGCCTATTATATGCCATACGCAAGATTTCCGTATGAAAATGGGAAAAAAAATACGCACTGCGTATTTTTTGCGTATTTTTTGCGTATTGCGTATTTTTTGCGTATTTTTGGCGTATTTTTTGCGTATTTTTTGCGTATGAACCTCGTTCGAAGTAGCTTCTGGCATCATTTTGGACGGCACGTGGAGCCGGAACTAGATGCAGGTGCCAAGCTGGCCGTGCATGTACGACTGTACGTGCATTGCTGCAGATTGCTGCGTGTCGGACTAGGGTCTAGCTCTTCAACCGTCTGGACTGGAACCACCATAACGGACTGAGTTTGGGTATCTTTGTGCGCCTGAGAGTATCTAGCCTAAAAACATTTTCTGGCCCACCCTTGGAACCAAGCATGCTTTTATGTTGAATAAAGTTTGGGTAATGTGGTTGGTCACATATCCATGCCCCATGCGTGCTATAAATAGCACCCCCCCCAGGGGGGTACGGTGCACATGGGGTTGGAGACATATATAATGCATTATAGACCATCTACACAAATCAGGTGGCCCTGGCCTTTTAAAGGCAGTTTATTAGGATCACAGGCATGCCATCAATGCATTCACAGCATGAAATGTCACAGAACTTCACATGCTAGCTAGCAAACAGCCCAAAATAGCTCAGACCGTTATAACGGTGCAAGCTATTTTGGGACGGTTGCTAGAACTGCCGTATAGGTTTCCTATCCCAAAGTGGCACAAAACAACTAGATGGCCACAAAAGCAATGCCAACACCATGTCCAGCATATAAGACACAAGCTCATGCTATACAATAGGTGTAAGGCTCATATCAAGGCCTAAAGCGCACGTACAAAGGGTGGCAAGGAGCTACATCACTAACACACCCAATGAACGACAAAACACCTCTATGTTCTTGGAAACAATGAATAAAACAATAGGAATAAGTTGGTATAATGCTCCCATGCAAACAGGTTATGGGTATCTCCACAATTTTCACATGCAATGGATGCAAAACAAGAAGGTGGGCGTTGGCCAGCAAAACAAGAAGCCACGCCTAACACTGGTCAGAAAAAGAACTTGTCTCGGGGTGCTTGACCAAGGAAAAGCATTGGGTAATCAACGTTACCATATTAGTGACCGATAACAATCGTTACCTCGCTATTTCCTTGCAGCATCAGCTAACGGTGACCAAACATGGTCCAAAATCTGCTTGACCTGATGGTATTCCCCAACCATGACAAGCCGATGCGTAGAGGCAGCAAAACAACAAAAAGACAATCACAACCCCTCGGTAATAACTCTGATATTAGCTTTAAACGATAATACAACTATATACGGCTAATAGAACACGCTTGGAGGCTAGAACGTACCAGGTCGGTACAGCAGATTACCTTTCTTGCGCGAGCCAGCACGCCAGAGTAATGGACGTAGCCTCGAGCCTTTACTGGCTGCCAATGCTAATAAATCTTGTTGGGAACAACGTACTTAATTGATCGATGCGCAGATGTCTGGGAAAATTCGGCCTAGCAACATGCAGCACTCGAACCATCACTGACTGGCCGCTAACATCATTTGCTGCGCCGACCAGCACCCCGCGACCCATCTACGCATCTCCAAACCTTCCATGGCTAGGGATATTAAATTTTTAGGACATAAGGATCATGCCTACAAAATTTGAGTCCAATACGTCAAGCCATTCTCTCGTACCAGTCAGTTCTTTGCACCGCCATAGCCGCGCGCGTCAATATTTTTCCTGCACGTCGGTCCCGTTGGACCATGGTACCCCCCTAACTTTGCTCAAGCATATCTCCCTGGCCAGGTGTCCAAAGTACGATCTGAAGTGCTCTACGGAAAGCTGACGTCTAGATCTTTCGATCCCCCCAGGTTTGACCGTTAAATTATTATTGGCGCGGCGCCTGGTTAGCGCACAAACTCAGTCCGTTAGAGTGGTAGGACTTCAACTGGTACCACGAAAACGGCGCGAGAACGGTTTAAGAGCGAGACGAGGACGAGGAAATTAGGTGACAAAGTTAATGTTGTCTGCCAACAAGGGCGCGCATCTGGCACCTAACATTTAATCGTAGCACAATTGACATCCAGGCACCATGGCTAGCGACGGTGATGGTGTGGGTCTATGGAACACGATGATAATGGGGCCGACGAGATGCAGGCGGTATTCGAGACTGTCTGGACACACATCGTGAAAGAACAGACTCTCAACAAGAAAGGGCAGCCGACAGGTAACTACTAGCTCAGTGACGTGCACACTTTTGGATGCAAAATTCTCGGGTTCTACCACCCGAGCAAGGCTAGCACCCGCCATATCATGGGCGCTACGTATGCGAAGGAGGCAAGAGTGAGCGAGTGCAAGAGGCCGCCGGAGGCATTACGTCGCAGGCTGCAGGGTATTTGGTGTGACTCGCGATGCACATAAATGCCTTATTTAGCCATGCAGGCTGCTGCTAGCCAGCCACCGTACCATATGTGTTAATGGTTTAGGGAAGCTGGGTCGGGTTGCTGGCATGCATGGTATCCTGCACGCTAGCCACATTGTTGGCAGCCCGTATGGATTCTTGCTTCATGTAGATCAATATTGCATGGTGGCCTACCACGAGTAGGCAAGATGTCTGTTTCTGGCACAATGTCTTATTACTTTTGGCAAGTTGGCCGACTGACCGTGTGCTGTATTTCAGTCCTAGTATATAGCAATTCCATGCTGCCAGAGATGACGTGGTTTTAAGTTCAACATACAGTAATGGTGGCAGCAATCTCTATACCTCTGCAAGTGTCATTGCGCATGCATATCTACTTGTGTTATTGTCCTTTTCAGGTGTGCACTGATTGTGCATACAACTTTGTTATGGTGTGCTTTTAAGAGACTTAATAATCAAACAGGACAATGCTTGTACTTGTAAGCAGCAACGGTAATGCCAATGTCATGAGATGATGTGTCACATATAGGCATGTGGTGCATTGCAAGAACACAAAGAAAACATGCCTGATTGGTCAGAATGTTGAAGAACCCCCTGAACCATGCAAAAAACAGCATTTTCAAGAGTCCCCGTATGATTTGCGTATTATACCCCGTATGGCGTATTATACACCATACCCATGGGCCCCGTATGATTGCGTATTGCGTATGGCTGTACACTGTCGCCATCGTCCTTGCCCAGCAGCCTGGGCTCGCCAACCCATCGCCAGCAAACCCATCGCCAAGCGCCTCGCCTGAGCTCAAGAAACCATGCCACGACCGCCACAAATGGAGCCAATTCTTGCCCGGCGACAGAATGTTCTCCCTCCTCGAGTGGCAGGGGCTGTCGCCGCAGGAAGTCGCCGAGGTCCTGTCCAGTTCCTCGCACAGGAACGGAAGCTCTTCGTGCCCCAGAGGGGGGGGGCGGCTATCGACTACCGCGACACGTCGTGGCTCTACACTTATGAAGAACCACGCCAACGCCTGTTTATCTTGACCAGCCACTACCAGCGCAGCCTCGGCGACATCAGCAGAGCGCTCAGCGCCCCCGCCCCCGCACAGCCGGCAGCCCCCTCGGCTCCCTCCCTCTGCAAGGATGACATCCGCGCAGTGCTGGAGGAGCACGTGACCTGGCCGCTGGCTGAGAAGATGACATCGCTGAACACCACGCTCAACACGGTGCATGGAGGCCCGAGTCTCCAATGTGGAAACCAAGGTCGTCCACAAGCTATGTACAACCCCAGTTCACGGCGCTACACACCGCGGCGCGGGCTTCGGACACGCACGCTGCACTTGTCTCTCGCCTTAACCAGGTAGAGGGCAAGTGCGGTGTGCTCATGGAGAAGCTTGCTTGTTCAAAGCCATCAACACCGCCCACACCGAGGCCCTGGCCACACACGTCCCAAAGATAGCGGAGCAGACGGCCACCATTGCATCCTAGTAGCCACCCCGGCAGGATACTGGTGACCTCCCGCCGCTCTCCTATGCGGACCTGCTGCGGTCAGCGACCGCCTCAACCACCGACGCCATCGCCACGAAGCTCCAGGAGCTGGAGGACCACCGCCAGGCCCAGAAACGGGAGGTCACCGACCGCGCTTGCCGCGAGTGCCGAGTGCATGGTGCTACGTCGCTTCCCCCACTGAGAAGCCAGGTGAGACGTCAACCTCCCTTAAGCTGACGAGCTCAAGAACCATGCAGCTTCTTACCCTCATGCATGGGCCTGGTAGGTGCATGTAGTAGAACTGCGTGGGTGCCACCGCCTTCCCCATGCACTCACGGGACAAGGCGGCTCCCCCATGCACCAGTCCTGCTCACCTTCCCCGGCTCCCCTGAGGACAAGAAGCAGTGCCGGTTCCTGAGTCTCTCGTCGCAAGAGGTTGCACGACCTCACCTGGACGCTGGACGACGACCTGACCCCCGCTCAGCAACAGCAGCGACGCGACCTGTGGCCGGAATACCTCCGCCATAAGCAGGACCCCCAGAAGCCCAAGGTGTACTGGAGGGGCGGGGACCTGATGATCAACCACAAGATGTGGACGCCCCTATAGCGGGCTAGAATAGCAATAGCCCTAGCTTGTATCCATTGGTAGTCACTGCCGCTACTGTAAGGCAGCCATGCTTAGAAGGTTTGCCTAGCTGTGCCAACATACCTAGTCACGTGCATCGCTCACGCACGGTATACAACCAGCCATAGCCTTAGCCTAGTCCTAGTACAGCCATGCTACGTCCTGGCTATGATCAGATTACTTGCCCACGCTCCTTGTTATGCCATGCTCACATGGGTCTTATTATTGCACCCACAGATTGCCGGATCGTTAGCGTATCCGTTTAGCTAGCGTGCCCGAGTGCAGCTGTGGCATGCCTTAGGCATGAAGGATCGAGACTGGGGGTCTCTGCCCTTTCTCCTGTTGTGCACACACAGGGATTAAAAGCACTTCGGTGAGCACTCCGTGACTCCCCAACGGGAGCACGTGTTTCATTAATTAAGGGGAGGTGGCAGGTGCCCAAAACCCTTAAAATTTGACCTATGCTAATATCACTTGAAATTCATTTGCACAATGCTAAGATATTATTCTCATTTGGCACGCCGCTTAAAGGTGAAAACCATTTGCGTTCAGTGCCGGTCCGCGGAAAACGCGCAAAACGTGATCTGCAAATTAATCCGACCGGAATCGAACTGGGGACCTCTCGCACCAACTTTCGCTGACTATAGGACGGACGTCTCCGGATCCTAGGGCACGATCGCCAACTTACACCTATAGTCATGGTTGTCTCTTTGATAGTCATCCGCAAAAGTTCTCCTTTCCGGGGAGTGATGCAAGCCTTTCGGATTTGGTACCAGATAAATCATTCGAGATCTGTGTGTGTAGGAGTACTGCACACGTGTCTAAGTTATTATGATTGGGGGCACTAAATAACATCTCTAGTGAGTTGTCCATGCACTTGTTGGGGGTACTACTCCCATATATATGCCAATAATGCGCTATAAATAGCAAAAGACGCTAATTAGGGCTGGGTATGCCCCAGCCAATGCACACATTTATTTGCAAAACTGTCTGCAGCGTTTTTAGTTCCTTGAGTTTGTAGCTTGCTGAGCTATATTTACATCATGGAAAGGGCAAAACCTCGAACAGTAACTATTAATTTCCCCGCAAAACGACCCTTTTTTTACCGGACATTGGGAATAACTTTTTATAACCACGTCAAAAAAATACTTTTTTTCTGCAGCGAAAATCCGTCTAATAACAGGGGGACAACTGTCTTCCAAGTCCCAGGTCATTCCGACAAGTCTAGCTCAAGTTATAAAGTTAAACGTGCTAAAACCTGAACATAAGCTAAAGGAGGTTTTGCTTTGTACAAGGTTAGGCATGATGTTTTCCATCCAAAAAGCCTGAAAGCATGCCCTACTCGATCACAAAACACAAGCAAACAGCTAGGCACCTCATCTGCCCTCACCTGCCCTCGGCATGGCCAACCTAGCTTGCCAGCCCAAGCATAGCAACACGATCGTTAGGCATACATGCCAAGAGAGCCCATACACAATAGTCAACCCAAGGTTACCTTGTAAACTTCATGATTAGAACTCAGCAAATCTATGACCAAAAGCACGTATAAATAACTCTTGCACACTGATGACGACACAACATGCTCAAGGTTTGGGGTCACTGTGACACGCACTGATGGGTTTCCTAGACGACCACCTGACAGGCGCTAAGGACCACTCAGTAACCAAGTAAACACAATCACACTTAACATGCCATCCAACATGCATCAAATACATGCTGAATATGTTATGAAGTACAAAGGGGTGGCCACACACCTCATACACAGCAGGTCTTCACCGTCCCTCGAGCATGGCCAGACATATAAGCATGTGAATAGCAATAATGATGATGGCACTAAAATGCCTAACCAGCATTTTCTATGTTTCTCCCAGGTTAGAGTGTAAGGTTTATGCCAACCAAGCTAATCAACACAGCAACAACTCCTTCACTGCCCCACCTGAGATGGGCAACAAACTGGAACAATGGAGGGCAAGGAACCAAGGAGATCATGGCATACAAAGATGGCATGCAGTCAACCATGTCAACCATGGTTGGCTCAGCACATTGCAGTCTTTTCACATCATCATATCAAGGGAAAGCTCAAATGAACCAATGGTGGCAGCTATCTACCTGCAGTCACACAAATGCAATATCTCCAACATGATCGTCAATAAAACACTTCCTCCCCTGCACGATAAAATGGAAAGAAACCATTGGCGGCCCTCCGGCGCATGAGCGCTGTGATGCCGCTGCGAAGAGAGGGTGCGTCACTCTAACACAACAAAGAAGCGTCCATACGGACACCATCCTTGCCAGAACACGTTTTATGAAATGCCTTAAACCTTCCCGAGAAGCTACAGTATAGGCTTCCACTGAAGCGGCCCTACTATAACTCACGACATCAACGAAAACAATCTAAAGCTGCCAGGTATTCGGCAAGCAACGGCGAGCTAGCTGGCGGAAACGGCCCAAACAAAACGCAAAAACCTTCAAACGATGAGCTCATAGAAGAAAGAACTGATAGCACATAACATTCGCGACAAATCTATACCTTGCCCTCTCAGATCCCTCGCTCAGGCGCGCAACAACGGCCGTTCTTCCATGGAAGGTTCCGACATGCACTGCGCAGGCCTGAAGCATTACTTACCGAGAAATTATGGCCGAAAATGTAGCAAAAAGCACCAGTTCGGTTTGGAATTCAATGCTACCGATATTAATGCATCCTTGACGGTCAAAAAGCCCCCCAAAACTGCGAATTTACGGCCGCTATCACGAATTCTATTTTATTGCGCGCGACCAAAAAATGCAGTTTAACCCCCATGCCGATGGCAGTAAAAGAAAGCAGCGATATTGTAAACCAGCTACTTGCCGCCACAACCCAACATCATTAAATCATCTTCTTCAACATTCGAGCAATTTTTTTGCATTTCTCTACCCCTACATTGCTAGTTTCGCCTAAACGCAGTCGCCATGACCACTTCCGCAAGGGGTGCGCGCACCGTGCACCCACTTTTCACGGTACGGCTGGTACCGCGAATTTTTTCGCGCAGAAAATATTCGGCGCGCCACGTCCCCTTAATTAATTAATGGCAAGGGTGGCTTTCCTGGAAACCTCACTATGCTGCGTCCATGGCAGCTGTGGGCATTCTGCGTGCACAGAAGGGTGAAAGTGTGGGTTGACCAGTTGGGATTGGCGGATGAGCTGGGCATTGACACGTCCCCAGCTGCACTAATTGCACAGCTGAATGAGCTGATTGACAAGCGGGAGCGGCACTGAGCACGAGCTCAAGAAGACGCCTGCTGAGTTCAAGTTGGACAAGCTACTAGAGAGGAAGTGTGCTAGGACAATTATGTGTATTTTAACAAGGCAAAGAGCGACCCCTCCACCTAGCTACAAGAGTGGCTGCCACCACCTGATGCAAAGGGAGGGGCAGGGGGGCAATGGGGAGGATAGCAGTGATGATGAGAATGATGTTGATGATATTCCTTGCCTTGCATCATTGTGCGTGGCCCCAGATGAAATTGACGGTGTCCCTTTCCTGCTGTGCAGCACATTCGGGTGCAAGGGCGGCTTGCATGGGTGCTGCGCTGACCGCCCCTTGACGAAGGAGCGCAAGGGGGATTGGTTTTGCCCTGCCTGCCTTGTGCAGGATGCCTACAAGGGCTGATATAGTGATATTTTCTGTTTTAGCGGGCATTTTTCTGAAAACACGTCTAACCTTATAACTTGAGCTAGACTTGTCAGATTGACCTGGGACTAGGACCACTGCTGTCCCCCTCTTAGCCGGATTTTCGCTTGATTTTGTGGCCTTATCTGAAGTGTTTATGATCATCAATATGTTTATTCCCAATGTCCGGTCAAAAAAGGCCTGTTTTGCGGGAAAACTAATAACTGTTCAAGGTTTTACCATTTTCATGATGTAAATAGCTCAGCATTGAAGCTACACACTCAGGGAACTACAAATGGTTGATTTTTGGTTGCCAACAAATAAGTGCATTGGCTGGGGCATTAAATGAAAAAAAAATAAATTATTACATGCCTCCGTTGGGAGATCATGTAGCACATATTCCTTAATTGCTGGATGGGTGGAGGTGGAAGAAGCCGCGTAATCGAACTAACCTAACTCTAAGCTATCTAGGCTAGAAAAATCCTAACTACACTTAGTACTCATGCAGCAATACGCCCCTTCCTCTTGGGGGGGCATTAAATTAAATTAAATTAAATTATAACATGCCTCCGTTGGGAGATCATGTAGCACAACATATTCCTTGATGGGTGGGTGGAGTGGAGGAAGCCACGTACGTAATCGAACTAACCTATAACTCTAAGCTATCTAGCTAGTCTAGAAAATCCCAACTCAGTACACTACTCAGCAAAACGCCCCTTCCGCTTGGGGGGGGATGGCTTGCCCACAGGGGCTGGCGTGTGAGCCTAGACAATCTTCTGCCACCGCTGCTTGTTCTGCATGGCAGTCTAAATTAAGGAGGGAGAGAGAGTGAATGCGGTGTTCAAACTGGGCTGGGACCACTAGGTCGGCCAGCAACATCTGGGTGTAGTTCATGGCAGGTTTACCTAGCTTCCTGGGAATGTCCTTGGGGCCAGGCCTTGGGGGGGCATTAAATTAAATTAAATTAAATTAAATTAAATTAAATTAAATTAAATTAAATTATAACATGACTCCGTTGGGAGATCATGTAGCGCATATTCCCGTGGATGGATGGAGGGGGGACAAAGCCGCGAAACCGAACTAATCTAACTCTAAGCTAATCTAATCTAGAAAACCTACCTATGCTACTCAGCAAAGCGCCCCTTCCGCTAATTGGGGGCCGGAGGGGGCTTGCCCACAGGGGCGGGCGTATGAGCCTGGACAATGGTCTTCTACCTCTCCTGCATAGTAGTCCAAGCAAGAGAGAGGGAGTGAATGCGATTGTTACGTCGCGTAACAATTCGTTGAAGTTACGGACGTAAATTAGGTCCTTGGCCTCGGTTGTTCCCTAGGTTTACGTGTAGTTATAGCTGAGACACGATTGTCCTCGTAACAGTACTGTGGTACATTGGGTGCTTTTGGGCGCCGCGCCGCGTACTTTATTAGTGGTCCTTATCCTTTGGTAGAATGTAGTGGACCGGCGTGCATCTATGCACCTGCCTGTGTTTCTGTGGTTTTGAAGGCGAGGGCCAGGTCGGCCCGAGCCTGCAGGACCGTTGGTGACCATTTATGCACGTTCCACTCCTTGTGTGGTCACTCGGCGTGTGCTAAATGAATTAACACATATAGGCTTGGGTCACGGCAGTGTAGTGTGTTTCCTTCCTCTATTCCTGGAGTAAACGGGTTTTGGTAAATGGTTGTATGGCGTATTACAGTAACACATACGTTAATGCATTGAGATCAGCTCCGTCTCGTTCGTCTTTCGCTAGGGGTTTGAGTAGAGGAGGCCTGACCAGTTTAGGTAGCATCAGGCCCATTAGAGGTAGAGGTGGCGGTAGAAGTTCAGGACGTAACAATGGTTCCGGAGGAACTTTCGTAGGTAGAGAACGAGACGACGGTCCTTTGTCACATACGCCTTTGCAAGAACCCTTCCGCGTCCAGGGATACGAAGACGACACTTTCTTGACAGGTAATGGGCGGGTCGCCTTCAAGCTGGGAGAGTAGTGCTGCCCGGTTCGGGACACGATCTGCCTAGATGCTAGACCTGCTCGCAGCGGATAAACCCTTTCGTAGATAGCCTGTCTTTCGCCTTGTTTTCCTGCTTACAGTTGCTTCCTGTCGTAGATAGGGGATTATTACTGTTCGGATCGGCCAGCGTGAGACGATTAGCGTCGCAGTAGCCTACACCTTTTTCCTTCGTGCTGCTGTTTTATTAGACGGCCGCACCCGCAGAGATACGGGTCGCTGTTTTAGGACGAGCGCTGGACTATTCGGTCGCTGATTTAGGACGAGCGCTGGACAATTCCGCCCTCATGCTGCTTTCGGTGATCCAGATCGCCCAGATAAGTCGCCTACCCCTTCTTCTAGCGTGACGTCACAAGACCCACCAGGTGCGTTACCATGAGCCAACGTCGTGTTTTTACTGCGCCTTCCCATTCGTCCAGTGACAATAGCTTAGCTAAATATTACGTAGTTATTACCCCTCAATGGTCAGCCATTTTCCTCTCTTGGTCAGATGCTAGGAAGATAGTGCAAAACCGTACATATAATGTAATTAGGTATAAGAAATTTGTTACCTTCGAGGAAGCCCAACAATTCCTTATAGACCATAGTGTATCAGATTTAGGCCTACACGTACGTTCTACTCCTCATGGTCGCCCTCCTGTAGAAGCTCTAGATTTTGCTACCCCTCCTTCGTCTCCCCCTAAGCGGGCTGCATCCTCATCTAGCTTAGATACTCCCCTCACCTTGGAATTCGGTTCCCTATCCATTACTGTTGTTAAAAAGGATTGATTTAAATTGTTTCCTTCTTTTAGGACAGTAAAAGCTTTTCTTTTCTTTCCTTGCCTTGAATTAGGCCTTGTCCTTTTTCTTTGTTGCTTTCAGTTAGATTCCTATTCATTTACTTAATCAAAGATGGATCCAGTGGGTGGAAATATGTCGCCTATACCTACCAACACTACTACTATGAATAATAATAATGATAATACTAACAACAATAACAACACTCGTGGTAACCGACGGGACTCACTTGAAACGGTGCACCATCTCACTCCTCAAGGTAATCTGCGTACCTCACCTCCTTCTCCTGTTACTGGTGGTCGCCGTCGTCCCTCACTTACCCCTCCTACCTATGAACAACGGATGCAAGTCAGATTTAGTGATGACCCTTCCTTTATTTTGAACCAGGCCCCTGCCCCTCCTGCAACCTTGGCTCAACCCCCCAGCAGGTCCTCACTAACTAACAATGTTTCTAGGCCTCCTTCCCACCCTGTGCCGTCCATGCCTGCTTTCAACACGGGTCGTACCTCTGCCCCTGTCGGCCCTTCTGGGCGCCCTAGTGCAGTTCCCTTTTACCCACCTGCTTCCTGGTCCTACCCTGAGACGGCCTATGAGGCTGCCCAGGTCCCTACCCGTGTGGCTGATTTAGAAGTTAATAGTGATTTCAGCACCATGCCTCTAGATGACAGAAATTATGATCATTTTGCCTACTCCTCTCTTCGTGAGCAATATACTGTACCCTTCTCCTATGGGCACCAGCCTGAAACGGTGGCCCCTTCTAGACCCCTACCCAAAACCTTTCCTCTTCCTTCCTTCTATCCCGTTTATGTAGCAGTGGAAGATAGTGGCCCTATGGGAAAAACTGACTCTTCTAATCCCCCTAAGCCCCCTGCTCTTCCCCTCTTTGCTAACCCTCCCAAGCTGGATGTCAAGTCTACCCCTCAACAGTTTTTCACCTTTATTATGTTGCTTACCCAGAACACAGAGTCGTGGCAGAATCATAATAGATGGCGTCTCTCTGATGCTGTATTAGTTCCTCACTATCTTACAACCTGCATTACTCCTGAGCTTGCTAACCTCATTCAGTGTGAGTCTTTGGCCTCTCATGCCTACCCTAACTCTGTAGCAGAATTGTTTAAGCGTTTAGAGAACCATTTAGTCCCTCCTGATTCAGATTGGCAGGACAGATTAGTAGCCTTTGGTACCTTGCAGCAGGGTACTAATAAATCATTTAAGGAGTATATGAAAGAGTTTGATGCTCAGATGGTACGAATTAGGGATTTGTCGGGTGCAGAAGTACGTGCTCGCTTCCTCCAAGGCCTCAGTAGACCTTTATTACGTGAAGTCAAGCGCCAGTTCTCTGCCTACCGTTTTACTGATCTGCCCCTCAAACATGTGCGCCAGCATCTCTTGCGAGTAGCAGATTTCTTCACCACTCCTTCTCTCCCTACCCGTTCCCGTATTAATAATATTATCCTTACCCCTGAGGAGGAGAACTCCTATGTAGAGGAATTAGATATCTGCGTTGCTGATCTTTCAGCTCTTGATGTCTCTCATATCACATGCTATCATTGTAAGGAAGTAGGTCATCTTAAACGTGAGTGCCCCAAGTTCCTTTCGGGTGCTCCCCCTCATCCCGACGCTCGCCCTCCTCGTACCCCTCAGCGTGCTCCTATTCGTCCCACTCCAGGACGCATTCCCTCAGCTACCCCTAGTAGGCTGAATGCTGTGCAGACAGGACCCCCAGGGTTCCCCTATGATAATCAGGCTCCCGCACCCTCTTCGCTCCCTCGTGACCCTCCAGCAGTGGCTTTTTCGCCAGGGTCTTCTTCGGGGTTAGTTCATATGGATTTGGGGGGGGAGGGGGAACAGTAGGCCTGTCAGCCGGGGGTAACCTGGACAGGTCCTTAGATAGTACCCCAGATGAAAATTTATGCCTGCCTGTTTTTATAACCTCTGTAGGAGCTGAATCTTCCCTACCACTTCGTGTGCGTCCTCTTATGTTCTTGAATGGTGGTTTAACCGTTCCCCATACTGTTGTAGACCCTTTCTTGCATGCTGATGAACTCTTGAATGTCTCTGTGTTGGTAGATAGCGGTGCGGCTAGCTCCTTTGTGAGCGAGGCCCTAGTAGTTAGGCGTTTAGGACTAGTCCCTACCCCTCACACCAAACCTGTCACTGTTCATTATGCTGATGGTCGCACCAGTCATTCCCCGGGTACGGTGTCCCTTCCCCTGGTCATACAAGGACGTACTGTCAACCTGACGGCCACTATAGGCCCTATCACTACCGCTGATGTATTACTAGGATTAGATTGGCACCAGGATAATAAGATTACTATTAATTATGATACCATGATCATTTGGTTTCCAGATAGCTCTTACTGGGTACCGGAACGTCATTTTCTATTAACCGTGGAACTCCAGGGTAACCAGACTCTTTATTAAAACAATAAGTAGAGCACATCGGGAAGTGGCCCTCAACTGGCCATCCTTACCCATGGGAACACTTTATGTCCAAAAAGGCTAGCCTTACCCCCAAACAGGCAACACACAGGGAGGGCGGGTGGGAAAACAAAAGAGACCGCCATGAGCTAGGTGAGCAAGCTTTTATCGTGTTTCAAGGCCAACGGCTCTCTACCAACGGCCAGATCCGGCAACGGCCTCTAAACAGTTTTAGCCGTCAAGTTTTACTTGAGATATTGCTTGTTGCAAACCCGTCCGCAATCACAGATCTGCTAGGAGAACCTAGACGCAGAAATCCGTCGTCAAGGTACTCAGCACACCGTCAAGGTATGGGCCGCAACAATTAGGCCATATCATCCGTAATACTCGTACACTAGAAGCCTAATCAACCTTATTACGATCACATCACCCAGCTCTATTTCACCTAGCATCAGCGGCTCCCCTTCCGTATCACTATAAAGAAACTATGTTCAGAGAACCCCGATTCTATTAACCGTGGAACTCCAGGGTAACCAGACTCTTTATTAAAACAATAAGTAGAGCACATCGGGAAGTGGCCCTCAACTGGCCATCCTTACCCATGGGAACACTTTATGTCCAAAAAGGCTAGCCTTACCCTTACATCCCTCCCTGGCGACCCAAGCCAGGGGCAAAACAAAAACCGGTGGACGCATAAGACAAGAATGAAGGGAACTTAAGAGGAAGGCAGAGAAAAGACGCTCCGCCAAATGCGCGGGGGGCAGGCGGCGATAGCCCGAACCAGGGCGTCAGGAAGGGTGAGGGCCAAGCTCCGGTGCAATCCCACATAGTGGGCGACAGTTTTGCTGCTGCGCCAGCGACCCCGATGCTGAATATCAGCCATGCTGCGCTGCCGCAAAAAATCATAGGTAGCCCCCCCATGCCGCAGCCCGTGAATGGTAAACACCGTGTCGACCCCCAAAGCTTGCGTGGCCTGATGCCAAACCCGGCTGAACTGGGCATAATCGTAAGGGAACACCCGCTCCCAGGCCGCCTTGCCACGCATACAAGCCCGCAAGAGGGTCTCAGTCATGACATCCTCGATCACCACAGACTGCACCTCCCCCTTAGCCGTCTTAGCTGACATCAACAACAAGGCGCCCCGCTGCGAACCCCGCAACCGAACATCAGGCTGCAAGCGCACATGGCCGACCAACAGGTTGAGCGCCTCCGATACCCGCAGGTATTGTTGGAAAATAACGATGACCATCATAGCCGCACGAGGCTGCCGCTGGAGCACCATAGTACAAGCAAGCGCAAACGCAGCCTCCCATGGAATGGGGGGGGGGCACGAGGGGGTGCCAACGTGCGCCAGCCAGCCAAAACACTTCGTGCCAAGGCCCAATCCCGCACCTCCCGGGGAAGTACAAATTCAGGCCCATAAGCGCATTGACACACAACTGGCGGCTGTAACACCGTGAGTGCGCCCAAGCGACATACTCGCAATAGTATTCCTCTATCGTCAAGCCGCGCAACAAGCTGCCAACCCGACCCCGCCGGCTCGCCCACCATGCGAAAAAGGACCTAAGCCCCGATGGTAAACCATCAAAGTAGCCGGCTTCACCTTGCCCTCAAGAAGGGTCAAGTAGCTAGCGCCAAGCCGAGGCCCGGGATTGGGATGAACACCCTCGCGAGTCAAATCGCGGACCCACCCGGCCACCGAGGCAGCCATGGAAAGCCCCCGCGAAGGCCCATCCGCAGGCTGAAGCTCACTTGGCGTCCAGACCCATTGTGAGCGGCTGCCGGTGACCAACGTAAGAGCGCACAACCGGCGGCATTGCTTGTTTAACCGGTAAGAAGAGGAACGCCCTTTAGCCAAGCAGCCCAAAGCGGCAGTGGAGTCCACTAACCTCACCACCCGCTTACCCCATGTTCCGAGGTTCCGGGCCGAGCGCTCCACCCCCTTCACAGCGGCCCGCACTTCCTTCTCGTTGATGTGCATGGTCGAATCGCGCCAGCGACTCTTGATCCCTACGCGCCATCGCCCGTGGATGATGGCTTTTTCCGCGGCCTTGGTCAAGGGTCTAGGCCCGGCATACATGGCCTCACCTGGGGTGAGGAGGGTTGGGTAACCCCGCACCTCCCGGGCCCGAGCTAATTCCGTCACCTCAGCTGGGGCCATCTCAGCGTAGACAACCCCCTGCCCAAAACTAGACGCATCCGAGGCCACCACCACCGGAGCCAGGGCAGCCCCCCGGTCCACACGGAGCATGGGGGCCAACGCCATGGCACACTCGAGCTCATCGCGCACACCTTGCCACAAAGGTCGCGTTCGCTGGCCCCACCCCTTGAGGTTGATGAACTTAAAACTCTGCTGCCATATGGACAAGCAAGTGCGGCTGAGCATCTGCAGCCACACCCACCGGCCCACGACGGCCGCCAGCGCCTCAGCGGTAGCGCGTCCCCTCTCGAGGAGTACACGAGTGTGCGCAACCACAAGGGTGAGCTGCTTAGCTGTCGGCTCCAACACCCCATCCCGCCGGTGAACAACACCCAGAGCTTCTAGCTCGTCCTCCCCCTCCGGGCTAGCCATGATCGTCTTGTCCTTGGAGGGCACAAGGTTGTTAGGCGCGTACCCGTCTTCAATAGCACTCGCGATTAAGCGATTCACCGCCTCGCACGTGCGCCCATTGCTGACCACCAGGTCATCAATAGTGATGGATACCATAGGGGCAGGGGGGTCCTCAAGGTCGATTTGCATCTCCCTCGTGCTCTCCTCCTTGTACTCGATGGCTAGGGCGGTTGGGTTACCCCATGCATTCCGAAGCACGGTCAGCTCCCCTACACTTGTGAGGCGGTTCACCTGCCGTCTAGGATCCAAAGCGCCCGTGGCATAGAGGACCATCTCATGGATGGCTTCCCCTAGCGCTACAGCGTGGGAGTGCCCCATGGCCAGCACTTTCAGCACTGGCCACACCCTCCTCCGCCGCCCCGGCAGCCCGACATCGGTGGACCACACATCAGGTAGCCCTTGATAATCCCACCACCACTCCGGCACTTGGATGGTATAGTAATACGAGACCAGATCGCTCTTGGCCGTGTAGCACCGACCCTTGATATAGACCTCCGAGTATATGCCCAGGTGGGGTAACACCGTCTTAGGGGGGTCCACCCACAGTGCGTTCCCCAACTTCTTATTCACAATGAGCCTTAACTCCCCCACTCCTTTGGCCACCCCAAAACATCCGTCTACCCACTTTGGCCGCGTCTCTCGGAACTCCACCATCCCCACGTCCGCTGCCCTCCCCATCAACTTGCCCCACTCCGCCATGGTGCACCCTCGGCTGGGGGCAGGTACATTCCAATACCTCGCACTGGCAGCCACCTCCGGCTTGATGCAGTTGGCTCGCTGGCGTACACCTCTCGCCAACTAGGTCGTAGCGCCAGCAAATCCAGCAGCTTCGCCTTTCCTGCCACCTCGCGCTTCGGCAGACTCACCCGCTCCGCCACAAGTTGTTCATACTTATTACATTTCCCATAGATTAGATCACTTCCTTCTGCGGGGCCTGTCGCAACGCCGGTTACGCGGCGACTGTACCACTCGCAGTGCTTCTTGACCCTTTTCAGGGCCTCCGCCGTTCCTCTGGAGCACGCGCCTCCAGATTTAGGCGGAGGGTCTGCCCCCCCGTGCCATAGCCAATTCAACCACGTAATCACCTTGTGTTGTAGAGTGAAGGTCCGGCGGCGGCGAGTTGCACGCTGGCGTCTGCGTGCTGACCTCACTCTCCCCCACGTAGTGCTTAGAGGCATTGTAGGAAGAGGCAGTGGGAAGGGGGAGCGGTTTACCCTTTCGGTGTTTACTTGGTTTGCTGGGCCTTGCCCAGCTTCTCCATCATCGTGGCGCTTTGCAGGGCCATCTTCATGGCCGGGTTGCTCACCAAGGAGGCATCTTCCTTGAGAGCAAGGAGGTGGCCAGCCACCTTCCACCCTCCTGACCCCTGGCTCTCCACTAGGAGCATGGCTGCCACCACCCTCATGAGATACTCTACCCCAGCCAACTCCCCGGCTGCCGGCCCCAACTCCTTGAAGAGTGTGTCCATGGCCAGGGCGATGTTCATGACCACCTTCCTGCTTTCCTGGTTCCTCCACCCCCCTTGGCGAGTAGCCATGATCCAACTCTTTATCCCCCCTCCATTGTCGTTGGCATCCTCGAGCACCTCGGGGAGCACTCTCTCTTGCACCCTCCAATTCACCACTTGTGCTCGAGTGGGCAGCGTCACCCCTTTGGTCTTTTTCGGCTTCCTGGAAGCCCCATCTGCCCCGGCCAGCGCATCCTTCAATTTCGTCAGGAAATCCTCTTCCTCGGACTCCTCCTCCTCCTCCTCTTCTTTGCCCGCCTGCCCCTGCTTGCCAATAATAGCCGCCAGCTCCAAGAGCTGCTCCCTCACATCCCCCGCGGCCTTTCCCTTGCTCGGGGCTGGGCTTCCGACTTTTTTCGTCCCCTTTTTCGCCCCTTTCGTGGGCCGGCGTGGTGGCTGCATCTCCTCTTCGTCCGAGTCCGCCAAGTCCCGGGCGCTTTGGAGGGCTGCCACTAGCGCTTCGTTTGGGTCCGCTGCTGCCAGAATTTCAGGCCCGTCCACGTGGTCGACCAGCAGTCCAACGACGGACTCCAGCTGGGCCGCAGACCACCGGCTGACAGTAGTTACCCAGTCGGTCCCGAGGACCGCCTCAAAGGCAGCGCACACTTCAGGCAGGCCCGAGCAAGTGGAGAGCTCCTGATGGAGCCTTTTCTTCTGCGTCGGCCAGCCTAGTCGGCCCTTTCCCGTCTGTTTAGTAGCTGTCGGCACCTCGGGATTAGCTTTCGGTAATTGCTTCCCAGCACCTGTCGAACCTGGCTTCCGCCCGGGCTTCGGCATCCCAGCCGCTTTGCAGAAAGGAATTCCGGGCGTCAGCTACGCTGCCCCTGACCCCTGTCGCCGCCTTCGTTAAAACAAAAGAGACCGCCATGAGCTAGGTGAGCAAGCTTTTATCGTGTTTCAAGGCCAACGGCTCTCTACCAACGGCCAGATCCGGCAACGGCCTCTAAACAGTTTTAGCCGTCAAGTTTTACTTGAGATATTGCTTGTTGCAAACCCGTCCGCAATCACAGATCTGCTAGGAGAACCTAGACGCAGAAATCCGTCGTCAAGGTACTCAGCACACCGTCAAGGTATGGGCCGCAACAATTAGGCCATATCATCCGTAATACTCGTACACTAGAAGCCTAATCAACCTTATTACGATCACATCACCCAGCTCTATTTCACCTAGCATCAGCGGCTCCCCTTCCGTATCACTATAAAGAAACTATGTTCAGAGAACCCCGAATAGATTGGAAAATTTATCCTTGGTAGATATTACTCCTCCTACACCTGTTGATCCTCCTGTAAGACCTATACCTGAAGTATTAATGTCCAATGATGAGTTGCGTTCTGAATTAAAGGAATATGGATATTTATTATGTATGTTCCTTCAGTTAGAAGTACAGGAGATACCTATCACTAATAATAGTGTGAATATAGATATAAACACAGTGGATACAATAGGAGTGGGATTTACTGAAAATGAAATAGTAAGATACATGGCTGTGATAGATTCCTCAAAAGTTTTTGAAGAAAAGACTCCTTCTTATCCTCCTCCTCGTTCTGTTTTACACCGTGTAGTTATCAAGGACGGTGCAGTTCCTACGCACTCTCCGATGTATAGAATGGGCCCTACCGAGTTAAAGGAACTAAAATCGTGGTTCTCTGAACATAGTTTCTTTATAGTGAGATGGAAGGGTAGCCGCTATAGCTAGGTTATTGGGTTCACGTGACATACCTTTTGAGGCCGGTGCGGCCTGATCCGGATCAGTCGTGACCAAAGCTTTGGCCAGTTTTTCTTGGCCAGGTGGCAGGAGCTACGTTGAGATATAAACCTGCCACTGTCTAGGTTTCTTGGCTCATGGCGTAGTGATTAACTAGATCTAGATTCTTTCTCTCACGCAATATGTGACCTAATAGCCCCGGCAGCCTTACGTAAGCTGCCGGCAATTAGAACGCCACATTGCGTCATTTGTTCAGACGCAACATTTGCGTGGCGAAAAAATGCCGTCCGGGCCAAGGCCGCATGACACGCAAAAAAGGACAAAAACAAACCCACCTAGCTAAGGTCGGCCTCTTTTCTTTTCACGAGGGCGGCGACAGCAAGCCAGGGGAAACGAACCTCTGGTTTGACGAACCTGTACTGTCGGAGCCATTTTTGGCCCTGAGCAGCAATGCCGAAGGGGCGCAAAGCTACAGGAGGGCAGGCAGCGCGCGGGGAGGACGGGACGCCCACACCGCGGGCTGCTGCCGCCAGTCACGCGCCAGTCGCCTTCAGCGCCAAAAAGAAGCAGCTCGCCACTCTGCTCGCCAAGTGCATCAGCCCCGCAGAGGCGGTGGGGGCAGTCGAGCAGGTCTTCGGTGCCGAGGACTGGGTGACGGACGCCAGCTCGTGGAGCTCGAGCCAGCTGAAGTCTGTCGTGCAGTTGCTGGCCGATCACGTTGATGTTGGCGACGTGTTGGACGCACGTGACCCAAACGGAACGTTGGTGGCAAAACTGCTGGCCGTGGCAGATCTCGCGGCGGACGAGGAGGAGGATCAGGCGCTGCCACCAACGACACCTGCGCAGCGAAAAATGGCCAAGCCGAAAGGCGCGGCCAAGGTTTCGGCAGGTGGGGGGGCTGTCGGAAAGGAAATGAGGGCGAGGTTGGCGACATTCGTTGGGGCACCTCCGGAAACCGAAAATCAGGACGACGAGGAGGACGAGGAGGGGGAGGTCGCAGCCGAGAAATTCATGCAAGGTTTGAAGGCAGCGCTGGGAGGAATGGAGGGGGCGGGAAGCCACTTCAAGGCCTCGAAAGGGGTGGCGCTGCCAAGCCGAGCCAAGAGCGTGAAATATCGGGTTTCGGAGCGGGTGCTGCCGGGGGTGTTGGAGGACGCCAGCGACAATGGGATGGGAATCCGGTCGTGGGTCATGACGGTAAAGCCTGGAAATTGGCGGAACATGGAGAACAGGAAAATTGTCATGAACATTGCATTGGCCATGGACACCCTTCTCAAGGAGCTGGGCTCAGCAGCCGGGGAGCTTGTGGGCATGGAGTACCTAATGAGGGTGGTGGCGGCCTTGCTGCAGGTGGAAGGGCAAGGAGGGGGGGGTGGAAGGTGGCCAGCCACCTCCTGCCATTGGGGGAGGAGGCTGCACTGTCAGCCACCCCGGCTGTCAAGGCAGCTCTCCAAACTGCCATCCTCTTGGACAAGCTCAGCAAGGCTCAACAAGTAGGGAAATAGAATCCCAGCGGGACCGCTCCCTTTTCCCGCTGCCATACCCACTTAGGCCAGCGTACACCGCGTGGGGCAGGGTGAGATCGGCACGCCGGCGACAGCGTGCCACGCGCCGCCACCGCGAGTACACACTGCAATGCAAGGTAGTGCGTTGGCTTAATTGGCTGTGGGGAGGGGGGCAAGACCCTCCTCCTAACCCTAGAGGGGCGTGCTCTAAGGGGAGGGAGGAGGCCCTTGCGAGGGTCAAGAGGCACTGCACCTGGCACAGTCGCCGCGTAGGGGGCGTTGCGACAGGCCAGGAGCAAGAAGGTGCTGATGCAATATATGGGAAGCAGAATAAGTATGAACAACTGCGCGCGGACGCGGTGAGTCTACCAAAGGCGGAGGTGGCGGGGAAGGCACGGCTGCTCGACCTGTTGGCTATGCGGCCGAGCTGGCGGGAGATATATGCCAGCGAAGAGAACTGCATCAAGCCAGCGGTCGTGGCGAGCGCAAAGTATTGGAATGTGCCCAAGCCCAGCCGGGGATGCTCCATGGCTGAATGGGGCAAGCTCATGAGCCGGGCAGCGGGCGTGGGCATGGTGGCGTTCCGGGAGAGGCGGCCCAAGTGGGTGGATGGCTGCTTTGGAGTGGCCAAGGGGGTGGGTGAGCTTCGGTTCATCGTCAACAGGAAGCTGGGCAACCTGCTGTGGGTGGACCCCCCCAAGATCCTGCTACCCCACCTGGGCATCCTCGTGGAGGTCTACATCAAAGGCTGGTGCTACTGCGCCAAGAGCGACCTCGTGTCATACTACTATTCCATCGAGGTGCCCGAGTGGTGGTGGGACTACCAAGGGCTTCCTAGTGTGTGGTCGACTAGCGTAGGTCTGGCAGGGCCCAGGCGGAAGGTGTGGCCCGTGCTCAAGGTGCTGGCCATGGGACATTCCCATGCGGTGGCGCTGGGGGAGGCCATCCATGAGATGGTGCTCTACATGACCGGTGCCCTGGATCCGAGGCGCCAGGTCAACTACCTCTCAAGCGCAGGTGAGCTCACCTTGGTGCGCGACGAGTGTGGCCAGCCACTGCGCTTGGCCATCGAGTACAAGGAGGAGCGCGCCGGGGAGCTTCAGATTGACCTGGAAAACCCCCCTGCCCCCATGCTGTCCATCACTATTGATGACTTGGTGGCCAGCAACGGGCGGACCTGCGAGGCGGTGAACCAGCTCATCACGCGCGCTATTGAGGAAGGCTACCTCCCTAACAACCTTGTGCCGTCTAAGGAGAAGACTAAGATGGCGAGCCTGGAAGGGGACGAGCTAGAAGCCCTAGGGGTGGTGCACCGACGGAACGGCGTGCTGGAACCAACGGTCAAGCAGCTCAACCTTGTGATCGCCCACACGCAGGCTATACTCACTCGAGGCCGAGCTACGGCCGAGGGGCTGGCTGCCGTCTTGGGGCGGTGGTTGTGGCTGCAGATGTTAAGCCGCAGCTGCTTGTCCATTTGGCAGCAATGTTTCAAATTCATCAGCCTGCAAGGGTGGGGGCAGCGATCCTGGGTGCTGTGGGCCGGGGTGCGGGAGGAGTTAGAGTGTGCCCTGGCCTTGGCTCCCATGCTAAGGGTTGACCGAAGCGCACCTTTGGCCCGTGAGGTGGTTGCATCTGACGCGTCCACCTACGGGCAAGGTGTCGTGTACGCAACCATGGAGCCGGGCGATGTGACGGAGCTGGCGAGGGCACGAGAGGTGCGGGGGTACCCGACTTTGCTCATACCAAGTGAGGTGGCCTACGCTGGCCCTAGGCCACTGAGCGCGCGGGCGCAACAAGCAATCACTAGCCAGCAATGGCGGGTTGGGGTCCGGAGTCGTTGGCGGGATCCGGGGATGCACATCAACGAGAAGGAGGTGCGGGCTGCAGTGAAGGGCGTGGAGAGGAGTGCGCGCAGCTTGGCAAACCGAGGCAAGCGGGTGGTGAGGTTGGTGGACTCCACCGCGGCGTTGGGCTGCTTGGCTAAGGGGCGGTCCTCATCCCACAAGCTCAACAAGCAGTGCCGCCGCTTGTGCGCGCTGACCCTCGCCACGGGGAGTCGTTCCCAGTGGGTGTGGACGCCGAGTGCACTTCAACCAGCCGATGGCGTTTCTCGCGGCCAATCCATGGCGACTTTCTTGGCAGGCTGGGTGCGCGACCTGACCGCGGAAGGCATCCATCCTAACCCGGGGCCCCCTGCACCTGTTAGCTACCTTCCATTGCTAGAGGGGAAAGTAAAGCCGGCTACTTTGCTGGCCTACCGTCGTGGTCTTGATTCCCTCTTGACTTGGTGGGAGGCTGGTGGGCGGGCGGACGGGTCATCGTCACGAGCTGACACCCTTGAGGAGACATTTTGTGCGTATGTCGCCTGGGCTCATTTTCGGGGGTACAGCCGCCAAGTGTGTGTCAATGCCTTGATGGGGTTGCAACTTTATTATCCCGGTATGGTGAAGCGGTGGGACTTGGCCCGTGGCGTCCTCGCTGGGTGGAAAACACTTGTGCCCCCCCGTGCCCCTCCTCCCATTCCATGGGAGGCGGCGTTTGCACTTGCCAGCACGATGGTCATGCAAGGTCAGCGCCTTGCGGGCCTGCTGGTTGTCATCGTGTTCCGCCATTACCTGCGAATCTCGGAGGCGCTGAACCTCCGTGTTGGCCATGTGCGCCTCCAGCCTGACGTTCGGCTTGGGCCGGCTCAACGGGGCGCCCTACTGCTGAGGTCTACCAAGACCTCTAAGGGCAAGACTCAGTCAGTGGTGGTAGAAGATGTGATGTCTGAAACCATCCTCCGTCACTGCATCGCGGGTAAGCACGCTTGGGAGGCCGTGTTCCCTTTCACCTACCCGCAATTCCGGCGCATTTGGCAGGCTGCGAGTCAGGCCTTGGGGGTCGCCCAGATTTTCACCATTCACGGGCTGCGGCATGGAGGTGCCACTCACGATTTCCTCGCGGGTCGCAGCATGGGGGACATCCAGGGCCGGGGGCGCTGGCTTAGCAGCTCCACGGTTGCCCATTATGTGGGCTTGCACCGCAGTTTGGAGGTGCAGCTGCCTGAGGTTATTCTTCGGGCCATGGCCGCCTGCCCCCCTCGGGCCTGGCGGGCTATTTTGAAATTGCCCTCCACCTAATTTGGTTGTTCATTTCTCTGTCATTATGCTAGGTTCTTTGCCCCTGGCATGGATCGCCAGGGAGGGATATAAGGGTAAGGCTAGCCTTTGCCAAGCAATAAGTGTTCCCATGAGCATCGGCGGCCGGGATGTGGCCTGCCTTTTGTATGTGCTCCACTCATTGTTTTAATAAAGAGTCTGGTTACCCTGGAGTTCCACGGTTAATAGAATCGTGGTTCTCTGAACATAGTTTCTTTATAGTGAGATGGAAGGGTAGCCGCTATAGCTAGGTTATTGGGTTCACGTGACATACCTTTTGAGGCCGGTGCGGCCTGATCCGGATCAGTCGTGGCCAAAGCTTTGGCCAGTTTTTCTTGGCCAGGTGGCAGGAGCTACGTTGAGATATAAACCTGCCACTGTCTAGGTTTCTTGGCTCATGGCGTAGTGATTAACTAGATCTAGATTCTTTCTCTCACGCAATATGTGACCTAATAGCCCCGGCAGCCTTACGTAAGCTGCCGGCAATTAGAACGCCACATTGCGTCATTTGTTCAGACGCAACATTTGCGTGGCGAAAAAATGCCGTCCGGGCCAAGGCCGCATGACACGCAAAAAAGGACAAAAACAAACCCACCTAGCTAAGGTCGGCCTCTTTTCTTTTCCCCCCCACCCTCCCTGCGTGTTTGGGGGTAAGGCTAGCCTTTGCCAAGCAATAAGTGTTCCCATGAGCATCGGCGGCCGGGATGTGGCCTGCCTTTTGTATGTGCTCCACTCATTGTTTTAATAAAGAGTCTGGTTACCCTGGAGTTCCACGGTTAATAGAACAGATTTTAGTGTCACTATTAGAAGCAGGATTGATAGAGCCTAGTAACTCTCCCTACTCAGCTGGTGTCCTGTTAGTTCCTAAGCCAAATGGCAAGTTTCGCCTAGTTACTGATTATAGGAAGTTGAATGATATTACTGTGAAGTCTAAATACCCTCTACCTCGTATTGATGATATATTTAATAAGGTTAAAGGTTCCACTTGTTTCACAGTACTTGATTGTGCGGATGGTTTTTGGCAGTTGCGGATAGCTCCTGAGGATTGCCATAAAACCGCCTTTGCTACCCCTTTTGGTCATTACCAGTTTAGAGTAGCGGCTATGGGACTCTGTAACTCGCCTGCCTCTTTTCAAATGTTAATGAACGAAGTGCTTAGACCTGTTATGGGAAATTCTCACCTTCCTCAGGTGTCCTCTGATTTAAAGGATCCTTCCTTCTCCTCTGTTTCTTTATCTGAGCATGACCGTTCTTGTGCTCAAGCTTACTTAGATGATATTCTTATTTACTCTCCTGATTTTGAAACGTGTTAGGGATATTATATCCACCTGGCCACAATGTATCCCAGCCTGATGTATTTCTTGTTGGATTTATTCCATATGGACTGGGAATTTGATAGCTATGATGAGCTAGATGGAACAGGCTCAATGAGCTGATCAATATTCATGTGCCATAGTCCTATACTTGGACATGGATGACTTGTACCCTGAGTCAGCCTAGTGGCATCACGTATTTGATTGACAAGTGGTGCTATGGCCTATTGGACAAGTGTTTCGTCCATGAGCTGACAAATGTTAGAAGCTCATGATGACACATGTTATCACTTACATGATGACAAGTGGGTAGACTCATTGCATGACACTTGTCACTCCAAGGAGAAGAGATGTGTCACTTTATTGATCATGTTATGTGGCACATTATTACGTAGACACTTGGCATCTAGCTATTATGCCAGCTCATTGGATCATGTCTAGAATGTTCTAGGAATGTTCTAAGAATAATATGCCAGGAATATTCCTGGAATATACTGAGAATATGCTGGGAATATGCTAGGAATATGCTAGGATGTTTCTACAAGCTTCTGTGATGATGTCATTGCTGATGTCATCCTTCCTAGCCTAAAAGGTATAAAAGGAAACTGCCCCCTAAGGGCAGGTACCTCCATTCAACCTCCATTCAAGCTCTTCTCCAACTATTATATTCTAATAAAGCCATTTATTCTTCCACGTAAATTGTCTTCAACCTCTCTTTCTTTCAGCACCTGCAAGGTGTGTGGGTAGCAAGGCCAAGCACAAGGCATTGTGTAAAACCCATTAGTCTCCTCTCCCAATTCAAACATGGTATCGGAGGTTTGTTACTGAGGAACAAGAAGACCACTGTGAACCCAGAGACATCCAGTTCCATTGGCGACTGAAGACACCATGGCTACCAAGGAAGCGTGCTACAAGCAATTCCGGGCAACAAGCAAGTCCATCACAACGTTTGATGGGCGGTCTCTGAGGAAATGGGAAGAAATCAAGGCTGTGTTGAAGGCCTTAGCATCGGCCTATTGTGACCTGGTCAAGGTCCTAACTGGAGAGGAGGATTCGCTAAAGGAGGTCAAGACTGCGCTGCTGGAGGCGGAGGAGCTACTGCACGGAAGGCGTTCTGCTCAAGCAAAGGAGGGCTCCCCTAACGGCCAGGTTTTCCACACTACTACGAAGAAAAGTGGAGGAAAGAGGCGGTGCAATTACTGCAAGAAGGCCGGGCACGTGGACACCCAGTGCTGGGAGAAGCATCCGGAGCTGAAGCAAGAACGCAAGAACAAGGCAACGCGACGGAACCAAGCGAGAAAGGAGCACTCACCAGGTGCCAGCGAGGCGCGTATCACCGAGGAGGCTGCGGAGCGGTCCAGCTTCGTCTTCGCCACCATCGCCGAGTCGCCATCGCCGTCGGATACTGCTGCACTCACGCAGTATGAAAAGAAAGCACCGACCAGCTGGGTGCTGGATTCCGCAGCGAGCTGTCACATGACGCCATGCCCGTCGGACTTCGTGTGCCTGCACCCTCATGACAGGGAAATCGCCGGCTCAGGCGGCCAACTGAAGGCGACAGCCATCGGGACTGTCAAACTGAAGCTGCCGGGTCAGGACGCGGACGTGCACCTCCAAAACGCGCTGCTCGTTCCCAGGCTGAGCACCCGACTTCTATCAGTCGGCCAGCTCGTCAAGGATGGCCACAACGTCGACCTCGCCAAGCGGGTTGCTGTGCTGGACAGCAGGCCCTGCAGCATCGTGACGAGGAACAACACCTACTTTTTGCCCGCGCGCGGTGCGGACGCAGCGATGGACGCCATCCCAGAGCTGAAATCTTCGGCGACGAGCTTCAAGGACGTCGACGTTGCCTGTCCAGGGCAGAAAATGGCGAGCAGCGAGCGCAGCATCTCACGTGCCTCGGGACACGCGGCGGAGTGGCTGGCCGTGGGCCTAACGGTCATACTGGCCATGCTTGCCCGTGTATGCGGGATCGGGGGCGGCCTACTGGGCATTACTCGCACACTGCGTGGCTTTATATACTCTGCGCCGGCCCAGTGGAAGTTCACGCCAATTCGAGAAGTTTCCAGCGCAATGGAGAAAACCGTGTCAGACGCTGAAGTACTTCCAGAAACCGCGGTCCAGAACAGCCCAGTGCAGGCGGAGCGCGTTGTCGCCGCCAGCATACCAGGTGACGCTGGTGCTCGTAACCCAAGTCCGGCGACCAGACCAAAGGCGCGGCGCTCGAACGCTGCCAGCCTAACTGAGGGGGAACAAATTCGTGGCGCGAGGGCGAAATCGACCAAGCTGCAAAATTTTTCCAAGTACTGGAATGCCAAGTCCGGTGCTGGCGCGAGGCCTCGAGCGAGCCGACCACGTCGTGGACAGCGACCTGTCAGCCAAAGTGCGGTCAAGCACCAACGGTCAAGTCGACTGCAAAATGCTGCCAAGGTATCACGTCGGTCAGTTTACGGTGTTCGGCCAGGCTATGGCATTTGCAACGGCGCTAGCTGCAACGACCCTTGGAAATTGTCGCCCAGGATGCACAGACCCCACTCCTCAAGGTTGCCCTAATGTTTAGTCTGTGGGAAATGAACTTGTATGTCGACTTTTGTGTCGTGTTTGCTGGAAATTGTGAGGCGCCGTAAGCCTGCGTTCTCTGTTTCTTTCTTTGTGTTCTTCCAGCACTTATGTGTTTATTTTGCCATGCGTTCAATGGCAGTGGCCCACGCATTTTGGTATTGTTCCCACGAGACGTTTTCTACGTACCTGGTGTATAAATCCAGAGTTTTTGCACGCTATTTGTGGCACTAGTCTGCGGCGTAGTGAAGCGCCGTTGTATCGTCGTCTACGACTTGTTTTCGTAAGTTAAAGTGCCTATGACGCGTGTGTTATTTTGTTTTGTGCTGAGAGCATTGCTTTTATGCAAGTGTTTACGTCCTTTGTGTCGAATTTGGCTGTGCATTTCGGCATAGCCTGTAATGTCGGACGTAATGTTTACTCTCGGGCACTGATTTGTGAATCGTGACCAAGTAATCGTTACTTGTGTTCGCCTTTGTGGCGGTAATGTTTTGCACGTCCTGTTTTCTTTGCTATGAAGCGCGTTTATCTGTTATGGCCACTGTGTATTGTGTTGAAGGTTGTATTGCACCTTGTTTGTGTGGCATTTGTTGCCAATATGTTTGTTTGCTCACCCCGTTTATTTGGCGTAAAACGTGATGTTGGTGTCATTTATTGTGTGAGATGGCGTATGTTATGTTGCTCCGTGTGTGTACAGCACGTATTGTTGCCGTTGCCCTACCTCTATACCGTTTGGGTTAGCTCATAGGGACTTTCTTTGTTGGCATGTGTTGCCGTATTATATGTGTGGGACTGTGTGCCCCTATTGTGTCCATGGGCAGCCGCTTTGAGTGAGGGGGGAATGTAGCATCTAGAGCACTTTTTCCAACTAAGGGTTGGGTATCAGCCATCCAGGATGGGCAGCTAGTGCGTCGCTGCTATGGTAGGACACTCATTCGCGTTGCCGGGGGGGGACGGATCAGTGGCGGTAGTGCGGCTCATGACCGCATGTTGGAGCTTCAAGCATTTCACGAGGACGGCATCTTCATTTTCAGTTGCACTATGCTAGCAACTGGACGGCATGCTACGAGCATGTGGTTAAGGGGGTGTTGAGATTCCACCTACCCAGTCATCTTTTGCATTGTGCCCATGTGGCTAAGGGGGGTGTTAGGGATATTATATCCACCTGGCCACAATGTATCCCAGCCTGATGTATTTCTTGTTGGATTTATTCCATATGGACTGGGAATTTGATAGCTATGATGAGCTAGATGGAACAGGCTCAATGAGCTGATCAATATTCATGTGCCATAGTCCTATACTTGGACATGGATGACTTGTACCCTGAGTCAGCCTAGTGGCATCACGTATTTGATTGACAAGTGGTGCTATGGCCTATTGGACAAGTGTTTCGTCCATGAGCTGACAAATGTTAGAAGCTCATGATGACACATGTTATCACTTACATGATGACAAGTGGGTAGACTCATTGCATGACACTTGTCACTCCAAGGAGAAGAGATGTGTCACTTTATTGATCATGTTATGTGGCACATTATTACGTAGACACTTGGCATCTAGCTATTATGCCAGCTCATTGGATCATGTCTAGAATGTTCTAGGAATGTTCTAAGAATAATATGCCAGGAATATTCCTGGAATATACTGAGAATATGCTGGGAATATGCTAGGAATATGCTAGGATGTTTCTACAAGCTTCTGTGATGATGTCATTGCTGATGTCATCCTTCCTAGCCTAAAAGGTATAAAAGGAAACTGCCCCCTAAGGGCAGGTACCTCCATTCAACCTCCATTCAAGCTCTTCTCCAACTATTATATTCTAATAAAGCCATTTATTCTTCCACGTAAATTGTCTTCAACCTCTCTTTCTTTCAGCACCTGCAAGGTGTGTGGGTAGCAAGGCCAAGCACAAGGCATTGTGTAAAACCCATTAGTCTCCTCTCCCAATTCAAACAAAACGCACCTACGTGATTTAAAGAAAGTATTAGAAATAATGGCTAAAAATTCTTTGTGGGCGCGCCGTGCTAAAGTTCGTTCGGGTAGGAGTGTCCCATTTTTAGGGCACGTTCTGTCAGATGCCGGGGTCGCTACCGACCCGGATAAAACTAAGTCAATTCAGGAATGGCCTACCCCTACCGACGTTAAAGGTGTACGTAGTTTTCTAGGAATTGCTTCTTACTATAGGCGTTTTATCCCGCGTTTCGCAACTATAGCAGCCCCTATTAATCATTTATTAAAGAAGGATATCCCCTTTGTTTGGAGTAGTGAATGTCAGTCGGCTTTTCAGTGTCTAAAATCCCTACTCCTTTCCCCTCCTGTACTCATCCTACCGGATACTACTAAACCCTTTGTTGTAGCTACAGATGCTAGTAAGGTAGCTATAGGGGCGTCCTTCTCCAGGATCAGGGTCAGGGCTTACAGCCAATTGAGTATATCTCTAGGACAATGCTCCCTGCGGAGCGTAACTATCCCGTACACCAGCAGGAACTCTTAGCGGTGGTGTATTGTTGCCACGCGTGGCAGCACTTTCTTAAAGGTGCTCAATTTGATGTCTGCCTGAATGAACCCTGTGAGCTAGATCCTTATAGATTAGTTATCCAAACGGATCACCGTCCCCTTACCCATCTTCTCTCCCAACCCAACCTTACCCCTCGGCAAGCGCGCTGGATGGAATTTTTAGCACAGTTTTCCCCTTTTAAACTTCAGTATGTTAAGGGTGTAGATAACATAGTACCAGATGCACTCTCTCGTCGTGCAGATTACTCCTTTTTCGAGGACCTTGATGTTCTCAATACTACTCTAGTTCCTACTACTATGGGTGTAACCCCTTATGGTGAACTACCTGATGATGAATCCTATGCCTACCTCTTTCATACAGCTGTTCGCATGCCTGATCTCCTTTCTCACGTAGGACTCTCTCTCCCGTGTGAGGCCCTTCCCGTGGCCTCGGTGGGGGGGAGGGGAAAAATAAAATTTCTATACCGCTTAGCCATATAGCGACTAGGTCAGGAAAGTCTTATGAAAACATAGTCCCTCTAGGACCTCCCCTTCTCTTTGGCAAGGCGGTAGGAGATCTCTTTAAACCTGTTCTGGATACCTCTGTAGCGATGCCTACCTCTGATCTTGAACGTCTTATTAGTAGATTTACGGCCACTGAGCCGGAAGCATTAGCTGCCATTGCTGCACATCCCCAACAATTAGGCAAGCACCCTTGTAAATTTGTAGGTGGGTTTTTATATGTGCAGATAGCAGATTCTCCCCCTCAATGGCGCCTGTATGTCCCTCCTATCTGTCGCTCCTCCTTGCTCTTTGAGTTGCATGACTTAGCTGCTCATCAGGGTGGTAAACGGGTACGGGACCTAGTAGCCCGCTCTTATTACTGGCCTTCCCTTTATAAGGATGTAGATGAGTATGTTAGAACTTGTCAATCTTGCCAGGAGATGAAACCCAATAACGTAGGACAGATAGCAGAACCTAGGACCTTGCCTGACCCCATCATGCCGTGGGATTCTATCATGATGGATTTTGTAGGACCTTTTAGAAAGAATGATAGGGGCAATGCCCAGATCCTTGTGTTCATAGATCGTTTTACTCGTATGTGCCATCTCGTGCCGTGTCCTTTAGAACTCACCGCACGTGATTGCGCACGCCTATACCTCAATAATGTATACAGATATCATGGTTTGAGTAGGCAGTTTATTAGTGATAAGGATAAGTTATTTACCTCAGATTTTTGGCAGCAGTTTTTCGCTGCCATCGGTACCAAGGTTACCTACGGTACTGCCTACCACTCCTCCTCCTCTCATTTAGTAGAGCGTCTTAATAGGGTAGTGGAAGAAGCGCTTAGGCACTATGTTAATGGCTCGGGAAGTGATTGGGAGGATTATTTATGTTTGGTAGAGTTCTCCCTCAACAATTGCCCCCAGGCTGCGCATGGATATACGCCCTTCTTCCTAGATACTGGTAGACAGCCTCTTACCCCTACCTCTCTCTTAGCTAGTCCTCTACGGGACAAGGATGATGTGTCCCGAGATACTGTAGAAGGTGTACAGTCCTTACTAGATAGAATGAAAACTGCTCATGACCACGCGATCTCAGGGTACCAAAAAGCTCAGTCTAAGTACCTTGCTAGGTTGCGTGCCTCCTTAGATAGAAGAGCACCTGAGATAGAAATAGGAGATCTAGTATTAGTAGAAGGCCCCCGTGTTGGCCGTTTTGCTCATAAGTTTGAAGCAGAACTTAAGGTCAAACTTAGGCCCGCCTTCTTAGGACCCTTCCATGTGTTGTCTAGAGTAGGAAATTTCCTATATAAAGTCGATATCCCTACCTCCTGGCAGACAGTGACACTCAAACACCTTCCATAGAAGCCAGCTGAAACTGTACCACCCTAGTACGTTCGCTGGTAGAGAGCTAGCGCCTGCCCCTTTAGAGCATAACCCTGACACTGGGGAAGTAGAAGACGAAGTAGAAAGCATCGTGGCCCATAGAGATATTAAAAAGGGCCGCGGTACCCAGCGTCAGTATAAGGTGAAGTGGATGTATGCTCGTAGTGAAGTAGATAAGGTCTGGTATACTGAGAGTGAGCTAGATGGGTGTAGTCGCTTGCTGCAGGAATATAAAACCCTACACAAGCTCTAGTTGTAGACCTTCTCCTCTCTTACGTATGTCTGCTGTTGACGGGTGGTTGGTTGTCCCCCCCCTCCGCAGCCGTCATGTCAGAGCCTACCCCTCCGGCTGAAAGCCCGCTGCCGTCCCTGCCCCTACCGGACCCTGAGCTGTTCTTCGAGGCCCTTCCGGGCCGTTGGGTGTCGCGGTCCAGTTTTCCTGGTGGCACTGTGCAGCCGGCCCTCCAGGCCCAACATGCAAATCTAGTCCGGGCGGCTCTCTTCGGGGTCTCGTGGTACGGCCCCTCCCCTGATGACCAGTCCCAGCTTGTTTTGCACGTATTCGACGATGCTGGTCACTGTTTGTTAGGATGTGGCTCCCACTGTCCAGCCTTAGGACAGATAGCTGCGGTTCTCCAGTGTACCAGAGTATTTTCCTACCTTTCTACCCCTGTGGGCCGACTCTGCCTACGGGAGGTGTTTCCCTGGCTTCCTGCCGAGGGGGATGCTGAGGTAGATGAGAGCCCCTGCGACCTTTTACGGGCCGTAGAGTTTATGGAGATAGCGGACCAGAACGCGGGTGTAGGATTGGGCGATCCTACTCCTACGGACGCGCCAGTGGAGGCACAATATACTCCTGAGTATTCGGCCTCCCCGGCGGCGTCCTCCTCTTCAGTGTCGGCGCCTTCCCCTGTCCCGTCTTCACCGAGGTCGGTCCTGCGCGCATCGGTGGAGCCTACCCCTTTGGGCTCTGGTCGTGAGCCTGATCCTCTTTCGGCGACAGTTTCTGCGATGCAGGCGCAGATCCAGTCCCTGACGGCGGCCTTCGGGGCCTTCATGGCGGCCCAGGCGCACGCTCCAGCCACGCCAGGTGGGGTGTCTGCCGCAGCTGTGCCCCCTTCCCCTTCGGTCGCCTCGACGTCTACGGGTCCGTCTGTGCCGCGCGAGCCCTCGGCGGCTGCGGTTCCCTCTGTTGCTGCGGCTCCTACGCCTTCGGCTACCTCTGCGCCTGCTACTGACGTACCTGCGCCTCGGCGCGAGTCCGCCGTCCCAGCGGCCGCGCCCGTCGCCGCCGCGTCCGAGCCGCCCACCACGTCAGCGCCGCCCTCGCGGGGTTTCTTCAGCGACCCGGGCGGTCTTCCCAGGCTTTGGGAGGGCGGTCCTCCGCAGAGGATCCCGGTGCCTGACTGGAGCTTAGACGGTAACCAGTCGTATGCCGGATTGCCTGTCCCCACGGGCCCTATTTTCAACATGTGGCCTGGTGGTGCTCCGCCCCAGAGACCGGCGCGCCAGCTGCGGAGGCGGGTCCGTCGCGACCCCCTGCGGCATCGGGTCCGACGCGGCCCCCTGTTGTACCGGCGCCGTCTGCGTCTGTGCCGGTTCCTACCCCTTCGTCGGCCCCTGTCCCTTCGGCCCCGCGGTCTTTGGCTGCGGTTGTTCGGTCCAGTGGCTCTGACCCTCGCGCCACCCGCGCTGCCGATTCCCTTCGGGAGTTGTCAGAGGGCGATCGGGATCGGGCCCCTTCTGTGGTGCATGCGACTCCGGAGTCGCGCGACACGCCTGTCTTTGGGTACGGTATGTCTGCGCTCGCCTGCCGCCAGTGTGACCTGCCGCGCGCCTCCGCCGAGCTTGCCATTTCGCCCATGTCCTACGGGTTCTCCCAGGTGTGTCGGGCGCCGCGGGACCGTGGCCTACCAGTTGAGACTGATCGGCCTCCTTTCGATATGGTTATTTTAGCTGATCCGGTGTTCCAGGGTGAGATCCTGGTTCGGCGCGTCCTGTATCGCTGGGCTAGGCGCCACAATGACTTGGACACCTACGGCGGGTTCCAGTGGGCTTACCCTCCGCCTCTGGGCATTATGGCCTCAGATGCCCTTACGGTAGAGTTTCCTGCGGTGCCGGGTGCCACGTACAGCACGGTCCTTCAGCCCATCCTAGAGTGGGATGCCCGTCGTCCAGCGCCCATCCCGGGCCAGGGTTTGGACTCTCGGGTCATCCTCCTCCCCGGGCTAGCGACTACCTCGAGACGTTCGGGTCGCGACAGTGTGCCCGTCGGTGGCGCTCCCGTGAGATTCGGCATATCCGGTTGTGGCCGTCCAACGTGGAGCCCCTGGTAGATCTGTTTTTCCCGACGGGTATGCGCCCTCGGATCCGGTACCATCGCCTGCTCCTGCGGGCTCTCTGCCTGATCGCGGTAGAGCCTTTCCTACGCCTCTTTGCCTGTGGTTTCCTGGACTGGGCCCGGGGCCAGGTCGTTCTTACGCAGCATAGGTATTACTGGGCCTTCCTGGGTCTTTTTCCTGACGGCGTGTGGGCCGATGTTTTCCTCACTGTAGATAGGCACGACAATGCTGAGGATGTGTCTCACTACCAGGCGTACCTGGATGTCCTGCTGGCCTCCCGTGGTACTTACCAGACGGATGGCCATTAGATAGAGGGCCTTAGGCCCGACCTGAGGGTGTTGTCCCTCCGGTATATAGAGTCGCCCTCACGTTCTGGCCAGTTGACTGGTCGTTCTTGGTCCTTGGTACTGATTTGTTTACTCTGTGTGTCCTGCCCAGTGCCGTTCCCCCCGGCAAGGACTTTGTTCCAGGCAGTTAGGGGAACCTACCACCAGGCTTGGTGCTGGCTAACCCTACACCTCCCGGCGTGGTGGTGGAGACCGTGTGAACTATTGGTGCTTTGTATCTTGGATGGTCTATTGACTGTGTTGGTGTGTGCTGGGTGCATTAGGTTTCCTACCCCTTGTTTCCTCCCTGTGCGTAGGGAGAGGGCTCCCTACCTTTGTGGGGGGGAGGTGTTACGTCGCGTAACAATTCGTTGTAGTTACGGACGTAAATTAGGTCTTTTGCCTCGGTTGTCCCTAGGTTTACGTGTAGTTATAGCTGGACACTATTGTCCTCGTAACAGTACTGTGGTACATTGGGTGCTTTTGGGCGCCGCGCCGCGTACTTTATTAGTGGTCCTTATCCTTTGGTAGAATGTAGTGGACCGGCGTGCATCTATGCACCTGCCTGTGTTTCTGTGGTTTTGAAGGCGAGGGCCAGGTCGGCCCGAGCCTGCAGGACCGTTGGTCGGTTGGTGACCATTTATGCACGTTCCACTCCTTGTGTGGTCACTCGGCGTGTGTTAAATGAATTAACACATATAGGCTTGGGTCACGGCAGTGTAGTGTGTTTCCTTCCTCTATTCCTGGAGTAAACGGGTTTTGGTAAATGGTTGTATGGCGTATTACAGTAACACATACGTTAATGCATTGAGATCAGCTCCGTCTCGTTCGTCTTTCGCTAGGGGTTTGAGTAGAGGAGGCCTGACCAGTTTAGGTAGCATCAGGCCCATTAGAGGTAGAGGTGGCGGTAGTAGTTCAGGACGTAACAGCGATGTTCAAACTGTCTAGCCGGGACCACTAGGTCAGCCAGCAACTGCTGTGGGTAGGTCATGACATGTTTGCCTACCTTCTTAGGAATTAATGTCCTTGGGGCCAGGCCAGGTCAGGATATCCCGCCCTGGCTGGCCAAGCCGCTGGGGGGGCATAAAAAAAAAAAAATTAAATTATAACATGCCTCCGTGGGGAGGTCATGTAGCACATATTTCATGATGGATGGGGGGGCATACCCAGCCCTAATTAGCGTCTTTTTCTATTTATAGCGCAATATTGGCGTGCTCCCGTTGGGGAGTCACGGAGCACCGTACCGGTGCCTTTAATGCCTGTGTGTGGATCATAGCCAGGATGTACGTAGCATGGCTGTACAAAGGCTAAGCTAAGGCTATGGCTGGTTGTGTACCGGTGAATATTGGCGCATACTTGGGGGTAGTAAAAATTAAAATTAAATTAATTTTAATTTTTAATTTTGGGGGTAGTACCCCCAACAAGTGCATGGACAACTCACAAGAGATTAGTGGCCCCAATCATATTTCAGCATTGTGCAAATGAATTTCAAGTGTTATTACCATATGTCAATTTTGAAGGGGTTTGGGGTGCCACCGATCCCCTTAAATCTCACGTCGGAGGATAATACTAGTTGCAATTACCTCGATCTTAACACTACCCACAACAAAAAGGGCTAGCGTACGGCTGTCTTATTATGACAATTAGCGCAAGGATCCTAAATACCAGCAAACTCAATTTATTTGCTACCCCGATAATCACAGTCTCCTGTCTCCTTTCCCACACAGCGAGTTATGGTATTGTTCATAGTCAGTTGCATCGTTTTTCCCGTCTTTGTTCTTATCGAGTCGATTTCATCACGACTCTGGTTGAACTCTTGGATCGTTGGTTGGTCAAAGAAGTTGTAAAGCATTACCAATGATGCTGGGCAGGGCTCGGAAAAATACTGTCGGAACGACACATTGAAATGAACGTATGCATTATTCTGTCCAGGTTTTCTGTTATGCAATATATCAGTTTGCCGCACGTGATGTTGATTACCTGGATGCGGACAATGAATTAACAACCCGTGGCAAGACTGCAACCATTGTGGCAACCATTTTGGCCAACGACATGAGTCACGCCGGATTCATTGTCCGCATCCAGGTAATCAACATCACGTGCGGCAAAGTGATATATTGCATAACAGAAAACCTGGACAGAATAATGCATACGTTTATTTCAATGTGTCGTTCCGACAGTATTTTTCCGAGCCCTGCCAAGCATCATTTGTAATGCTTTACAACTAAAGACTGTGACCGAGACACTACGCTCTGTCAAGTCCGGTGTTTTTTGCAACGTCACCCACATCTGTTCGGTGCTGCCCCTTGGCACAAGCTCTACAAACAGGTCGTGGGCCGGCTGGATCGCGTAGTATCTCTGCGCATCTGAGCCCCGGCTGTGATTCCAGATCTCCTAAATCGGCCGTTCCGAGCTCGGCATTGGATTCGTTGTCCACACCGTCGAGTCGCTATGTACAGTAACATGATGTTTTCTGGCATACGCGGGCTTTTGGTTCCCGCCGCACATTTCAACAAGCTGTCCTCCGGCTTTTTAATTGCCTTTGCACCGAGTGCAGTTCTTGGACGGTTGGAAACATGGCATGGCTAACGTAATGACTGAATAGCTAGACCTTTTCAATAGTTTTCCATTTGCGGGTATTTCCTCGTAAATGCACCAGTGGGAGAGCGATCGCAGCAATGGAGCTCACCACTAGACACTCCCGGCCAGTTTGGCTCGAAACACACGCCCTGATCAAGCAAGCTGTTTCCGGCCCCACCGTCTAGGTCATCTAATCGCTCTACACGTAAGCAAGCCATAGTTTCAATGCACAAGGCTACACATTTCCATCTCCATTCATATTCATCATCCTGAACGACTCGAAAACGCGGAAAAGATAACGGCAGGCACGAGCTACCATGGTCCGGATTCTCCCGATTTCTGGCCTGTGCTGGTTGTCTCCTTGTTACGGCAATACCACTATGACATCAAACCGACGGTGCTGAGTGTACCAATGTATTCCATGCAAATGGGTTTATATTTAATCATCCAACAAAAGGATACCAAGAGGGTCCCAACGTCTCAGCCTTACTTGTAAAAAGGGTTTATTATTTAAAAGGGTACCAAAAGGAACGTCCAAAATATTCCACATTGGTGCGAGCTGGACGGCGCCATCCAACAAGCTAATTGCTAACACCCAATTGCCTGCACATGGGTGGCAAGGAAAAACTGGCGGCATTCGTCAGTTAACTGCTAGCGTGCCGGCCAGGCTCATTCCTTCACCGCATGAAATCCTCCGCCAGAGATAGAGCGAGCGTGAGCACAACCCAGCCAATCAGCGCGTTCCGAGTGGACGTGAGGACCTTCTCTTTCGGGACCTTGCCTTCCTTGACAATGCCCAGCAGTAGCAAGGGAGATGACACCAGGCCGGGCGCCAACCCAAACGGCCCTGCGACCAAAATGAATTGTTGAATGTGGCTCATGCAGTCCACGTCCCCGGTCTGGAAAAAGCGGATCAGGCCACCGAGACCGCCCGGTTCAGGCGTGGCGGCCGCGGTCGCAGCCACGGCCGCGAGAGCGGCGACGCCTTGGCTAACCACGGCCAGGGTCCCCAGAGCAACGCTCCTGTTGAATCGCGCCGGCGCTGATTTGCAGGTCACGGGCTTCCTTCCCGAGATGTTGGGATGCCGTCCGCGGGTTCCATTACTGGCTTCAAGTAGCGTTGTGCAGTGGATCGGTCCTATTTTACGTGAAATAGCTGTCACCGTTTCCATGGCTCCTCGACAGAATGCGGATTCCTGCAGAGCACTGAGACGTGGAGATTGAGATACGTCACCTCGTGCGAACCACCTAGTTGCGCAAAAATGCCAACCAATGCCGCGCTATCCCGTGCGTTGCTCCAGCAAGTCCTTGTTGTATCCTGGGGTTTGTGAGAAATGCAAAAACTGCGGAAGGTTTTTGCGGACCGTCGGTAGGTCTTTACCGTGCGCGGGTGCTACTGTAAAGACATCGCCTTTCTTCTCATCATCCATCTTCGCTGCCAACTTTTTTTGCCATTTGTTGGGTGACAACGCTCGGCATGCCACTTGTCGTGTCGACGCGTAGACATCCATGATTTCTGGATGTCTATTTATTCTCCCCGTAGTATGCCGTACCGCTCAGTTGATGCCGTATAGCAAGTCACGTACGAGAAATTTCGCGGGATAATATGGCAGTTCAGTCACTCACGCCTTAAGTTGGGTTCGAGGGTTTCGGGGGATCAACCCCATAAACTTAAGGCGGGAACCCAAATTAAGGAGTGAATTAAATTTAAAATTAAAATTAAATTAGAGAAAATTGCAGATTAGGTAGTAAAGTTGGGGCCCGGTAATTACAGATTAGTTTCACTAATTGCAGACAGGTGCTTTTTTTTTACAGATCAGTCGGGATTCTTAGTTCGATGCGTCAGACCATGGTCAGACAGCGGATGTTTCCCCGATCGAAATCGATTAGTTTGGTCAGATTCCTGTTTCCGTCACGCCCTTTACGGAACATGTGCGAAATTTTGGCGCGGACAAGACATGAACGTCTGTGTAACGTCCGGGGAAAGCGATGCGCGCATTTTTTTCCCCCTAGCATGGTGGGCATGGCGACGTGAATTCAGGATGCTCGGCATGTCGGAGGACTAGGCCAATAATATGGCGGAAAATTTTCTGTTTCATGAGGTCACTGCTTTGTTTTCATGTAATCGGCATGGGCGTTTTCATGTCATTAATCAGAGCGAATTTTCTGTCCTCTGGAATAATTAAGAAAAGGAATTCATGTTGGCGGCAGTGGCTGACACGTTTTGCGGTCGTAGTCAAACCGTTAACGTTGCTAGAACTGGATTGAAAGCTTTGACAACAGGGGGTTGGCACTTTTCCGGTTTGTCTCGGTAAGTAATTACATGATGCATGCGCGATCGAAGTAACGCTCATCCGCCTGCATGGGAGGCCGGCTTTTCTTGCGTCCCCTGGGCGAAAGATTTACAAGGGTTAGGTACAGTTTGTCGGGCGACGGTATCTGCTCTGTTTTTTGTGCTGTACGGGCTCATCGTTGTGAGCTTTTTGCGCCAAACTTTGCAGTTTCGCCTGGTCGTTTGCCCCCTGCGCATGCTCGAGTATAGTTCAATATGTACCTGGCAATTTTAGATTGCTTTCGTTGGCAGGTACGCCAGATTATGGTTCATAAGGACAGTAATAGAGCTTGGTTTTGAAACGGGCTTTTTGGGAGAATATTGCGCGTATTTCTTGTGCATGACGAGAGACCAAACCTTAGCAGCGGCATGAGCTAGTGCGCCTCGCTAGGAGCTGAAAATCTGCCTAACGCTTTACATTTTCACACGCAGGAAAGGAAGCGCGATAGTGATCACATGTTTGACATGTTTTGTTAGAGTAAATGTATGTAGGTATCGGTTACCATGGGTTCATTTCAGTACTCACCCTTGAGGAGGAGACTTGCAGCCTAACATCATATGGCAAGGCAGCCAAGCTAGCCATGGCTGGCAATATGGTTTACAACAAGCTATACCTTGCATACATGATTTATTGATTCCATTCCGTTATCCCTTTGTCTTTGGGCATGTTGGATAGCGTACTGAGGTCATTGTACAAGGTTTTGTTGCGTTCAGTATTTTCTTTTGTGGCACACAGCTTTCACTTTAACCGCTGGAATAAATATGGGAACCGCTAGATAGTTAGTCATGTGATGCATACAACATTATTGCTCTGCAGCCTTTTACAGCACGTCGTGCCATGCCCTAGGGAGCGTGAGGGCATACGTTGCCCTGAGAGTCTTGCCACCCCTTTTCGTACACTGACTGAGTTGGCATG
>RPFO01000648.1:1038020-1225520 GCA_009746045.1 Mesostigma viride | reverse complement strand
CCATCCATCCATCCATCCATCCATCCATCCATCCATCCATCCATCCATCCATCCATCCATCCATCCATCCATCCAATGATCCATCCATCCATCCATCCATCCATCCATCCATCCATCCATCCATCCATCCATCCATCCATCCATCCATCCATCCATCCATCCATCCATCCATCCATCCATCCATCCATCCATCCATCCATCCATCCATCCATCCATCCATCCATCCATCCATCCATCCATCCATCCATCCATCCATCCATCCATCCATCCATCCATCCATCCATCCATCCATCCATCCATCCATCCATCCATCCATCCATCCATCCATCCATCCATCCATCCATCCATCCATCCATCCATCCATCCATCCATCCATCCATCCATCCATCCATCCATCCATCCATCCATCCATCCATCCATCCATCCATCCATCCATCCATCCATCCATCCATCCATCCATCCATCCATCCATCCATCCATCCATCCATCCATCCATCCATCCATCCATCCATCCATCCATCCATCCATCCATCCATCCATCCATCCATCCATCCATCCATCCATCCATCCATCCATCCATCCATCCATCCATCCATCCATCCATCCATCCATCCATCCATCCATCCATCCATCCATCCATCCATCCATCCATCCATCCATCCATCCATCCATCCATCCATCCATCCATCCATCCATCCATCCATCCATCCATCCATCCATCCATCCATCCATCCATCCATCCATCCATCCATCCATCCATCCATCCATCCATCCATCCATCCATCCATCCATCCATCCATCCATCCATCCATCCATCCATCCATCCATCCATCCATCCATCCATCCATCCATCCATCCATCCATCCATCCATCCATCCATCCATCCATCCATCCATCCATCCATCCATCCATCCATCCATCCATCCATCCATCCATCCATCCATCCATCCATCCATCCATCCATCCATCCATCCATCCATCCATCCATCCATCCATCCATCCATCCATCCATCCATCCATCCATCCATCCATCCATCCATCCATCCATCCATCCATCCATCCATCCATCCATCCATCCATCCATCCATCCATCCATCCATCCATCCATCCATCCATCCATCCATCCATCCATCCATCCATCCATCCATCCATCCATCCATCCATCCATCCATCCATCCATCCATCCATCCATCCATCCATCCATCCATCCATCCATCCATCCATCCATCCATCCATCCATCCATCCATCCATCCATCCATCCATCCATCCATCCATCCATCCATCCATCCATCCATCCATCCATCCATCCATCCATCCATCCATCCATCCATCCATCCATCCATCCATCCATCCATCCATCCATCCATCCATCCATCCATCCATCCATCCATCCATCCATCCATCCATCCATCCATCCATCCATCCATCCATCCATCCATCCATCCATCCATCCATCCATCCATCCATCCATCCATCCATCCATCCATCCATCCATCCATCCATCCATCCATCCATCCATCCATCCATCCATCCATCCATCCATCCATCCATCCATCCATCCATCCATCCATCCATCCATCCATCCATCCATCCATCCATCCATCCATCCATCCATCCATCCATCCATCCATCCATCCATCCATCCATCCATCCATCCATCCATCCATCCATCCATCCATCCATCCATCCATCCATCCATCCATCCATCCATCCATCCATCCATCCATCCATCCATCCATCCATCCATCCATCCATCCATCCATCCATCCATCCATCCATCCATCCATCCATCCATCCATCCATCCATCCATCCATCCATCCATCCATCCATCCATCCATCCATCCATCCATCCATCCATCCATCCATCCATCCATCCATCCATCCATCCATCCATCCATCCATCCATCCATCCATCCATCCATCCATCCATCCATCCATCCATCCATCCATCCATCCATCCATCCATCCATCCATCCATCCATCCATCCATCCATCCATCCATCCATCCATCCATCCATCCATCCATCCATCCATCCATCCATCCATCCATCCATCCATCCATCCATCCATCCATCCATCCATCCATCCATCCATCCATCCATCCATCCATCCATCCATCCATCCATCCATCCATCCATCCATCCATCCATCCATCCATCCATCCATCCATCCATCCATCCATCCATCCATCCATCCATCCATCCATCCATCCATCCATCCATCCATCCATCCATCCATCCATCCATCCATCCATCCATCCATCCATCCATCCATCCATCCATCCATCCATCCATCCATCCATCCATCCATCCGTCACTATGTCTGCGCACGTTGGGCTCAGCGCCCCTCAGTTGTCGATGCTCGCGTCCTGCAAGATTCTGTCCGCACGGTGGAATCTGATCATCGTCTCGTGCTCGCTCGCATCAGATTGCGGTTTCCTGGGGTGAAACCGTCGCGACAGCTGACGCCTCAGCCAGATCTGAAGGTGCTCCGGATTGTGCTGAAGGATGCCGACAAGATGTCAGCAGCAGAGCAGGCCGCTATGTTGCACAGGGATGATTTCCTGGCCGCCCTCGACGCCCGGGGCAGCCGACAGCAGTTACACGCCATTCCGCCGCCGGGTGATATTTCAGTGATCCTCCGTGGTGTCGCTGCCAAGTATCGCCTGGCTGCCCGCACCCTCCCCACCTTGCCTCCGCGCCGGCAGCTTGCTGTCCACCGTCACGCACCGACAGTGGTCGCCGCCAGGCAGATGCTCCGCCGCAACAGAGATCCGATCGCCAAACCTGGGCTGCAAGCAGCTCTGAGGGCCGCCTACGAGCAGGCTGAGAAGGCAGATGCTCAGCAGATGGTCAAGGACCTGCGCAGCTGCCAGCAGAAGCACGACGGCAAGGGGGCCTGGTAATTCTGGTAGTAAGCGCCTCGGGCACCCGGACGGTATAATGTCCATTTACCCAGAGGCCTCAATTGAGGCCTTTTGGCTCAATTGAGGCCTTTTTCACCTAGGTCACATGGGGACGGTAATTTTGGCGGGAAGGACCGGTCCTATGGGTCGTCCGGCCCCAGTGGCGCGAATCTGGTATATGTGCTGAGCGTCCTGACCCGTTGGGGTCGACAGGGGTCGACGGTTACTGAAAGATATGTGAGGTGGAAAAGTACCTATTTTGGCCACTTTCGTGCAACCGGACGACGAATTTTCACGAATGCACGACCATGGCGGCCTCGAGTAAAATAGACCGTATGGCCACGTTCGTGCATCATTTCGACCAGTAAGGAGCTCGTTGGGTAGATAATTTATCCGTGAAGCTAGCCCGATCGCTAAATGGGTCAAAAGTCGATTTCTAAATTCGTGGGGTCGTTATTTGTGTGCTGAATGCCAGGTTAGTGAAATTCAGCTGGGGCGTAATTGGCGTTGATAGTGCGCCTGCCAGCAGGCCGGTGCTTCGATATGCTGGGAAGAGACTAGCGGAACGGCGGGGGGGGATGTTGGGGCAGCCGTGACTAAAGGGGCACTGGCTATTTTCGAGCCTTTTGGCGTGGATCCGTAGGTAGAGGAAGGGGTGTTTTTAGCTAGGAAAAACTGGGATGCGGACAATAAACGCGCGCGCGCCCCCAGCTATGGGAGCGCCATTATGCGAACAGCGCTGGTGAGGCCGCTGCAGCCGCTTTCATACGTCAATGGACGACGCATGGAGCGTCTGTCCGGCCAGATTTGCGGGCTGCATCGCTTCCGGACAACTTGAAAACGCCGAGCTTGAACAGCTTTTCTAATGCAGCCACGTTCAGCGCCAGCGCATATGCGTGCCTAGTGATCCCGGGTGTGAGGGGTGTGAAAGGTAAGTGCGTCCTGGTGGTAGTAAGGTAATGGCATCGATTTGCTTGTGATATCGTCAGTTTTTAGCTGCCTATCGGCGCCTAGTGCCGATGTGACGTAAGGCAGGTTACAGTACTTCGTGCAGTGCTCTGCGGCTGGCCCCCGCCTTATAGACGTGTTTGCTTTCCATAAGAAGCATGGCAGTTCCTGCCATGCTGGCCATGTCTCAGGCAACCCTTGCAAAGCCCGAAATCAAGCTAAGAGGTCTAGTAGGCTGTGCAAATGTTGTCCAGTTATGCTTGTATATCTTGCCATGTGCTGTTCATCTGCTGCCGCGGCAGCAAACCCCTGTCATAATATACCGTAACAACCTAGATATTGGGGCTATGTGAGTGAAGCTACGCGCTTGGAAGGTCACACCTATCATTATAATGCATGATCCTTGTGCGTGTTTGTAATAGAGGCTTTGGATTCCTCATGGTTACGTGCAATACCCATGGCAGGCTATTGCTGCCTGCAGTGCTGCGCGACAGCCCCGGCCGTGCAAGTGTGTGTGAGGGGTCCCTTGGGGAGCATGCCATGTCATGCCATGCTTACCATGTCGTGGGGGAACCTCGTAAGGTCCAAAAGACACGTTACATGCAGATGGAACTGAGTACTGACGCCTTTTGGTCGCTTGTATCTATGGTCATGTTGTGTTGATGGTGCCATCGCAGCGACAACCTGTTTTATTAAATCATAATTAAATATGTATTAGGGCTATATGACTGATGTTAAGTGCTGGGAACCCCGAAACAATCATAATAATGCATGGCCTTCACTCATATTTGGAATAAAGTTTGTTGGCTCATTGTAATTACATGCAACACCCAATTTATGAAAAGGCCTCAATTGAGGCCTTTTTCCAGGTAGATAGACAATAAGCGCCTCGGGCACCCGGACGGCCTCGGCCGGCCCCACCGCCACGACGTCCCCGCCGCCCCAGCCAAGCGGCTTCGTACCTGGGCCACGGCCACGGCCGAGGTCGTGGGGACAGCTAGGCGCCGCCCCCACCCCTGCTCCCAGCCGCCGCCCGCCCGGCCGCCCTGGCCGGCCCCGCTGGGCCCCCGGCCCCGCCTAGGTCAGCGGCGGACTACCTAGTCCCCCCGCTGGTCGGCCCACTTGGCGACCCGTCTGACATGCCTCCTTTCACCTCTCGCGAGGTCACGGAGGCGGTCCAGCGCCTGCGTTATGACGCAGCCACCGGCTCCGATGAGATTCCTGCCGCAGTTGTAAAACTTGCAGCCGAATTTGAGGACACAGGTGTTATGCTGCTCTTCCGGGACATCTGCAACCGCCTTCTGCTGTCGTCGCAACCACCTCCAGCGGCCTGGCAACACAGTTTTCGCACGATGCTGTACAAGAACAAGGGGTCGCCTGCCGACCCCGGCAACTACAGAGGGGTGTGCATTCAAAGTGCCCCCCTCAAGCTTCTTATGTGGCTCATCCTGAACCGCCTGCGCACGGCCCTGGACGGTCACCTCAGCGAGACACAGCACGGCTTCCGTTCAGGTCGCAACACAGTACAGGCGCTTTTCGCTACTCGCCGACTGGTGGAGGAACTGCAACGCCTTCAGCCTGGTGAGTCCCCTTTGCACCTTGTGCTGGTGGACTTCATCAAAGCCTTCGATTCGGTTTTCTGGCCTGCGCTTTGGGACATCCTCGAGCTGTTCCGGATCCCCCGCCCCCTGATTGCTGTCATCCGCAACCTGTATGAAGGGTCCACCACTTCGGTGCGCACTTCTTACGGGACCACGCCCCCATGCCCTTTACAGAAGGGTGTGTGGCAGGGCTGCGTGCTGTCGCCCTACCTGTTCATTATTGTTGTCGAATACGTAATGATTCAGGCGCGCAAGCGATTTGCCCGCATCCTGGGCAGGGAACCAGGAGTGCAGGTTGCTAACAAATTCTGGCATGGCGGTGCGGACACGGAGATTCGGCTGGCAGACATCATCTACGCAGACGACACCACCCTCTTTGAGGACACTGAGCACGTGCAGACATGGCTTGACTGCCTGGCTCTCGAGGCCCGTGCAGTGGGGCTTGAGGTCAGCAAGAAGACAGAGGCCCTGGCGGTTGGGCTCACCAACTCACCGCCGCCCCTCTATCTCCTAGACGGCTCTCCAGTCCTGTATCGGGACCGCGTTAAGCTGCTGGGCAGCCTGCATGCTCCCCAGCTGCGAGGTTGATGTGGACCATCGCATCTCCCTCGCCTGGCACGCTTTACGCCAGTACCGGGCCCTATGGCGCAAGCCCCTGGGCAAGATCGAGAAACAGGACCTGTTCAAGGTCCTCGTCCTTCCTGTTCTCACGTATGGCGCCGAGACGTGGACCCTCACCGCCGACCTGGCCCGCAAGCTGGACGGCGCGGTCACCAGCAATGATGCTGCGTTCCATTTTCAGAGTAGGATATGCTGCTCATGTCCGCAATTGACGGGACCTGTACCAGGGCATGCCCTACATCACCAGCACCATTAAGCAGCGACGCCTGCAGCTATGTATTGCCGTATTTTTTTTGACAATACGCACGTTACTATTTGCCAACACGGCATCTCCATGAATTTCCATAATCCTAACTAGTTGTCTCACTTAATCATCCTGAACGACTCGACAGTTAAATAATTAATTAATTTACACGTGACCGCATCACGTGAGCACAAGTCCTCAGGGAAATCAAGATGGCGGGATGGGGTGGATGGATGTAGCTATATCTAGTTCCTAGTTATAGGGCATGCGGGCACCACGGCCCGAATTGCTAAGCATGCCAAACTCGGTCACACGCGGAGGCCCCAGCCAAGTGCTGACTGACCGACTGCATGGGCCGGGCCGGGCCGGTCTGGTGTCCTTCATTACTGTCTGCCACCTATCTTTACGCGTCATCTTAATTAATTAAAAGTAGACACGTGACTGCGTCACGTGAGCATAAGTCCTCAGTGGGAGGGGAATATGGGATCGATGGAATGGATCATTGATGTAAGCTATCTAGTAGGTCCTAGTTACAGGGTTGTGGACACTCGGCCCGAATCGCTATGATGCATGCCATACGCGGTCACACGCGGAGCCCCCATAGAGTTGGGGGTGGTCTCCTTCATCACTACTTGCCATCTAGCTGTTGCGTCGTGTAACTTTTGTTGTTGTTACGGACGTAAATTGGGACCTCGGTTGCCTCAGCCATTCCAAACAGCCCGTTGACTTTCCTATGCTAACCGGCGTGTAGTTAGGACCTTTTGACCGGCCGGTGGTCGCACGGTCCTGTGACGTGGCAATTGTACATATAGTACTGTGGGCCGGTGCAGTCGCGCCGCGCTGCGTACTTTAGTAGTGGTACTTATCATAGATAGATTAATAGATCTGGACATGCGTCGGTCCTTTAGGCGAGGGTCGATGTCGGCCCGAGCATACACGCATGTCGGCGGTCATTGATGCAGCCGTTGTCGTTATGAATTCGTGAATTGCACTCGGCGTGTGTTATGGATTCTTAACACATCAGTTAGCTTGGGTCACGCCGGGCTTGTTAGGTGTTTCCTTCGTAATATACCCTAAATTGAATCGGTGTATGGCATATTAATTGTAATCGGATGTACATGCAAGAAGGCATTGAGAACTGAATTGTCGCGTCTCATGCAGGTCTTATCCTCAATATAGCTCCTCATCTGACACTTGGTACCCTCACTAGTTTATATTAGGTCAAGTCAGGCGAGGCTCTTGGGTAGGTCGTGATCACGAGAGAGAAAGTGAGAGGCGTAACACCATCTATCCTTGCGTACCATCTGCCTCCATATTACAGACAAACCAGAAGGCTGCCCGCCGGGTGTGAGCCCCGGGTCATCGTCTAGTAGGGTAGCACATCAATGTCCATGCCTAGTCTATATCACGGAAAGTCCATGCCTGGCGGCCCTGCCGCGGCGGCCCGGCCTGCATGGGGCACGCCAGGTGAGGACATAACGTCCAGGCTGCATGGGAGGGCTTGGTGCCAGCTAGTCTATTATATTATGCGTCTCGTACCTGATCTGTGCTGGCCATGCAGGTGCCCGGCTAGTTGGGCCCAGGGCGCCTGTGCCTATAAGAATGTGGGAAACATAGGGCAAATCATGCAGGCTGCGTACAAATCCTCATTACTCATGTGCAAACCAAAGGGCATCTTAAGGGCCTTGCGCAGCATCTTGGCGACGTTGCCGTCGAGACGTTGACTCCATCCAGCTCCTGCGTCACACTGTGTCCAGGTCTCGGCGCCGTAGGTCGATCAGGATCGTCAGAATGACGACCTTGAAGAGGTCACGCTTGACGAGCCGGGGTATACGTAGGGTGGGGTTGCTCCACCAGCGATGGTGGTCATGGAGTTGCGCCTACGCCATGCCAATCCGTGTCGTCAGGTTGTCCTCGCAGTCCCGAAGCCACTAGCTGAGCTGCCGAGCAGCTTGAAGCGGCCTGAAGTAGGGTTACCTAGTTGACCTCGGTGTCGTCTAATGAGGCGGAGTGGGGGCGGGCCGGGCCCGGCCATGCCGAGGGCCAGGGCCTCCATTTTGGGGCTGATTTCTAGACCAACAGCCTAAGCCTCGAGCGCCAGGCAGTCCAGCCAAAGTTGGGCAGACGCCGGCTTCTCGATGAGCGTGATGTCGTCGGCATAAATGAGGTCATGCAGCTAGCTATAGTAAATTCTGCCTGTTGGTCGGCCCCCTTCCCCAAGCTGGTTCGTGATCACTACTTAGGCCAGGGGCGCGGCCAGCAGTGCTAGCAAAGCAGGCACGTGCCTGGCGCATAACATAATCCACTACAATAATAAACAGGTACGGCGACAGGATCGCGCAACCCTGCCAGACGCCGGTCTGCAGCTAGTGGACATGGCGGGGTACATGTAAAGCCATGTTGAGTGCGCACCGAATTGTGGTCGACCCCTCATACAGCGTGCGGATGACGGTTATCAGGCGGGATCGAGTGGGGACGCGAGCGCGAGCAAGGACAGCCCATAGAGCGGCCCAGAGGACAGAATCGAAAGCCTTGGTTAAGTCGACGAAGATCAGGATGGTGGGAAACTCACCAGGTTGCAAGAGAGCGATTTACTCGAAGACCTGCATGCGGCGCGCGACGAAGATGGCCATGCATGCATGACGGTATTGCGCCCGGCCGGGACGAAAGCCCATTTTTTGACTCTCCCCATGAGGTGACGGTCGAGAGCAGAACAAAGGCGGTTGAGGATCATGCGCATGAACAGCTTGAGTGCCGCACTCTGGATGCAGACAGTCTCCGCGGTACATAGTTGGCGGGGTCGTCAGGGGAACCTTTGTTTTTGTACATGCAGCATAATACGGTATGTGCCTCCTTACTACAGACAAACCCGGCACGGGGCTCATCCCGGGGCGTGAGCCCACCCCGTCGAGGGTAGCACATGGCCATGCCTAGCCTATCGCGGAATGTCCACGGAGGCCGGGCGGCCCGGCCGGCCAGCGCGCATAGCCATGCAGGGGCATGCAAGGTGAGTCCGGACAAGACGCCCGGGCAGTGCGGGCTTGGTGCCAGCTATAGTCTGTCTGACGTATCTACCTGATCTGACTCGACAAATGCGGTCAAGATAACGGCAAGGCTCGAGCTTCCATGGTCCGGATTCTCCAGATTTCTGGGGTCTGTGCTGGTTGTCTCGATCATATCAAGGAGACAACTGCAGCGCAGGCCAGAAATCGGGAGAATCCGGACCATGGCAGCTCGAGCCTGCCGTTATCTTGTCAGCGTGTTCGAGTCGTTCAGGATGATGTATATGAATGGTGATGGAAATGTATAGCCTTGTGCATTGAAATTATGGCTGGCTTACGTGTACAGCGACTAGATGACCTAGACGGCGGGGCTGGAAACAGTCTCGATCATATAGTTGTCTCACTTAGTATCACATCAATCCGGCGCAGCGCCGGGGCGTTCCGCGGTAATTCCCGCGCGAAAGTTGACGAAATTCGGTGCGCGCGTGCAATGTTGACTGAAATTCGGTGTGCAAGGCTATGGTAGCTGAAAATTTATTGCTCACGGAATACGAAGCCATTGTGTACCGGATTTCGCTTGTTCGAACGGCATTGTCATAGGGAAAAATATTATTCACAAAAAAACTCGCGAAACGCTGCTGTATTGGGTGTGAACGAGGACAAGCACGCAGTTGGCGCAGTTTTTGCTCGCCGTCCGACCAGACCCGTGCATCTTTAAGGTAAGGTCTCGTTGCCCAAACTAATTGACGGTGGAAGCGAACACGTTCTACCAGTTCCTTACATCATTTTAAAGAAACCCAGCGTAGGATTTCCCTTAATTTTGCGTTTCCGATTTTTACGCCCCTTCCGCGAAAAAGTGAGAATTATAGGAGCGCTGACAGGGGCAACACTGCATGTCGTGCTTTTAATCGCTTTTTCGTCTTTTCTTGCAGCTATATGACTTCGCTTGGGCGCAGCAACATCGCCCGGTGTTTATCCTGCGGGCGGGGCTTGCTGGCCCCGTCCGGAGTGTGCTCGGGGTGCGGGAAAAACCACAGCTACTGGTTTATAACGTCGACAACCCCCCATTTTCTGGTCATTAACCGGCGTATTCTTGTGGTTTAAGCTTCCGGCGACGGGCGAAAAGAGCTCTTACCATGACGGCATGCTCTGGGGAGGCGTTCCGAGAAGGACTGGGGCGGGCAGGCAAATTTACACGCGACAGTGCCCGCACGTCGCCTGCGCACCCCGGCGTACAAGGCAAAGCGCAGTGTTTCCCTCCTGGACGGCCCATCGCTGCCTTTGCCGGGCGGCATGTTGGGGAGGCGGCTCCTTCTTCCTTTCTTACCGCCCGTTTCATAGTTCATACCCCGTGAGTTTCCCAACGGAGGCGTGTTAATGATGAGCGGCTGCATGCATGAATGAACGGGTGTATGAATGAGGGAGGGGGGAGGGAGGGAGGGAGGGAGGGAGGGAGGGAGGGAGGGAGGGAGGGAGGGAGGGAGGGAGGGAGGAGGGAGGGAGGGAGGGAGGAGGGAGGGAGGGAGGGAGGGAGGGAGGGAGGGAGGGAGGGAGGAGGGAGGGAGGGAGGGAGGGAGGGAGGGAGGAGGGAGGGAGGGAGGGAGGGAGGGAGGGAGGGAGGGAGGGAGGGGGAGGGAGGGAGGGAGGAGGGAGGGAGGGAGGGAGGGAGGGAGGGAGGGAGGGAGGGAGGGAGGGAGGGAGGGAGGGAGGGAGGGAGGGAGGGAGGGAGGGAGGAGGAGGGAGGGAGGGAGGGAGGGAGGGAGGGAGGGAGGGAGGAGGGAGGGAGGGAGGGAGGGAGGGAGGAGGGAGGGAGGGAGGGAGGGAGGGAGGGAGGGAGGGAGGGAGGGAGGGAGGGAGGGAGGGAGGGAGGAGGGAGGGAGGGAGGGAGGGAGGGAGGGAGGGAGGGAGGGAGGAGAGGAGGGAGGGAGGGAGGGAGGGAGGGAGGGAGGGAGGGAGGGAGGGAGGGAGGGAGGGAGGGAGGGAGGGAGGGAGGGAGGGAGGGAGGGTATGTATGACTGCGTGCGTGCGTGCGTGCGTGCGTGCGTGCGTGCGTGCGTGCGTGCGTGCGTGCGTGCGTGCGTGCGTGCGTGCGTGCGTGCGTGCGTGCCTACGTGTATGCATGGGTGGGTGGATACATGTGTATGTGTGTGTGTGTGTGTGTGGGTAAGGGATCGACGTGTGTGTGTGTATGTGTGTGTGTGTGTGTGTGTGTGTGGTTCTCTGCTTAGGCGTTGGAGCACACGCATGCACTGGAGGAAGGGGGTGATGAAAACCCAGACCAACTGTCGCACCCACCCCTCCACCTTCACCAAGCGTAAGGCCAAGCGTGCCATGGGGGTAGGGTAGCGGACGCAAGTCACCAACGTCAGGGTGCTCACCAGGCTGGTGGATGAGAAGATGGGGGGCAGGCCCCTGTCAGATGCAGAGAAGAAGAAAAGGAAAAGGATGCAGCAGGGCCGTGAGAACGTGCCCCCGGGTGTGGCATTAGCCACTATATAGCTAGCTAGCTGGCTAGAGGTGTGTTATTAATGCATTGTACTATAGGCATGTGCCCCCAAGTATGCCTTCCTGCATTGTAAATATGATGCATAATGTAATGATGTGTTGTTTGGAACCTTCTGTACACCAAGGTGGAATGATTGCCATGAAAACCTTGTAAGAACAATAGAAAGCTGCTTTTTCTGTGGTATTTATGCTAGCATCTGTCACCAATTTGTCATCCAACCAGCCTGAAGCTTTGTGGGCAGGCTGCATGGGATGTGTTTCGAACATGTGCCAAGTTCTAGCTCCAACTGAGTCCACTTGGGTCTTATATATGTGCAAACCTATGATGAAATACTTGGAAAACACTGAAAAACTGCATTTTGGGGGTATTTATGCTAGCATTTGTCACCAATTTGTCATCCAACCAGCCTGAAACTTTGTGGGCATGCTGCATGGGATGTGATAAGAACATGTGCAAAGTTCCAGGCCCAACTGAGTTCATTTGGTGTCATTATGTATGCATATGTGTGATAAAACCCTTAAAAAACCATGAAAAACTGCATTTTTTGAGTATTTATGCTAGCATTTGTCACCAATTTGTCATCCAACCAGCCTGAAACTTTGTGGGCATGCTGCATGGGATGTGTTTAGAACATGTGCAAAGTTCCAGGCCCAACTGAGTTCATTTGGTGTCATTATGTATGCATATGTGTGATAAAACCCTTAAAAAACCATGAAAAACTGCATTTTTTGGGTATTTATGCTAGCATTTGTCACCAATTTGTCATCCAACCAGCCTGAAACTTTGTGGGCATGCTGCATGGGATGTGTTTAGAACATGTGCAAAGTTCCAGGCCCAACTGAGTTCATTTGATGTCATTATATATGCATACATGCCAGAAAGTGCTGAAAATACGGTATTTTTTGCTAGCAAATGTCACCATGTTACCATGGTGCCGACTCCCAAAAAATTTTTTGACCACATGGCATCATAAGATATCTGATTAGGTACCTTGGTGCCAAATTTGAGGCCAAACTGACTATTAGCCTATCTTGAAATAATTACCAGGGAACAAAAACGCGTTTTTGGATTGATGTGTATATTCTTCTAAGGAGCAGCTAGAAGAGGTCATGGGGGCTCCGGCCTCTCCGTGATATGGAAAAAGATGCAGAACAAGGCCATCTGGGCCCAGCGGCTTGGCCAACCAAGGCGGCACATCCTGACCTGGCCTGGCCCCAAGGACATTCCTTAATTGAAAGATGGGTAAACATGCCATGACCTACCCCCAGCAGCTGCTGGCCGACCTAGTGGTCCCAGCTACGTTTGAACATCGCATTCACTCCCAGGCTCTCTCTTGCTTGGTTGGACTGCTATGCAGAACAAGAAGAGGTGGAAGACGATTGTCCAGGCTCACACCCCAGCCCCTGTGGGCAAGCCCCTCCCCAAAAGAGGAAGGGGCGCTTTGCTGAGTAGAGTAGTTAGGGTTTTTCTAGATTAGATTAGCTTAGAGTTAGCTTAGACTGCTTAGTTCGGTTTCGCGGCTTCGCCCACCTCCATCCATCCAGCAAGGGAATATGATGTGCTACATGATCTCCCAACGGAGTCATGTTATAATTTAATTTAATTTAATTTAATTCAATCTGGGCCCAGGTGGTAGAGGACAACGATCCCCCCCCAGTGGGGAAGAGGGGCGTGACCCACCGTGGGAAGAACGCCCAGCGTGACAGCTTTGTATAGAGCTCAATTGGCCTGCTACGTGGCGTGTCCCTTGGTTATAGTTAATTGATTAATTAATTAATTAATTAATTAATTAATTAATTAATTAATTAATTAATAGACACGTGACTGCATCACGTGAGCAACTGAGCATCCTCAGTGGGAGGGGAACATGGGATGGAATGGATGGTGTAAGCTATATATCTAGGTCCTAGTTACAGGATTGCGGGCACCACGGGCCCGAATCGATATGAATGCCATACGCGGTCACACGCAGAGCCCCCACAGACTTGGGGGTGGTCTCCTCCATCGATCACTACTTGCCATCTATCCTTGGCGTACCATCTGCCTCCATATTACAGACAAACCAGCTAGGAGGCTGCCCGGGTGTGAGCCCGTCACGTCTAGGGTAGCACATGTCCATGCCTAGTCTATCACAAAAAGTCCACGGGTGGCGGCCCTGCCGCGCGCGGCCCGTGGGGCACGCCATGCAGGTGAGGACATCACGCCCAGGCTGGGCGGGCTTGGTGCCTGGCAGCTAGTCTATCTGATGTGTCTACCTGATCTGTGCGGGCCAGGTGCCCGGCTAGTTGGGCCCAGGCGCCTGTGCCTATAAGAACGTGGGAAACATAGGGCAAATCATGCAGCGCACAAATTCTCATTACTAATGTGCAAACAAAAGGGGATGTTAAGGGCCTTGCGCAGCATCAGTTGGTGACGTTGCCGTCAAGACGTTGACTCCATCCAGCTCCTGCATCACACTGTGTCCAGGTCTCGGCGCGCGTAGGTCAGGATCGTCAGAATGGCGACCTTGAAGAGGTCACGCTTGACGAGCCGGGGTAGGGCGGGGTTGCTCCACCAGCGGCGGTGGTCATGGAGGTGCGCCCACGCCGGATGCCGATCCGTGTCGTCAGGTCGTCCTCGCAGTCGGGAAGCCAACTGCCGAGCAGCTTGAAGCGGCCTGAAGTAGGGTAGTTGACCTCGGTGTCGTCTAAGAGGCGGAGTGTGGGTGGGGGCCCTGCCATGCCGAGGGCCAGGGCCTCCGTTTTGGGGCTGATTTTTAGACCAACAGCCCGAGCCTCGAGCGCCAGGCAGTCCAGCCAAAGTTGGGAAGACTCCGGCTTCTCGATGAGCGTGATGTCGTCGGCATAAATGTGGTCAGCTCGAAATTCTGCCTGTTGGTCGGCCCCCCTTCCCCTAGCTCGTTCGTGATCGCTAGGCCAGGGGCACGGCCTGCAATGCTAGCAAAGCGAGCACGTGCCTGGCGCATAACATAATCCACTACAATAATAAACAGGTACGGCGACAGGACGCAACCCTGCCAGACGCCACACCAGCAGTGTCCAGACATGGCGGGGTAAAGCCGTGTTGAGTGCGCACCGAAGTGGTCGACCCCTCATACAGCGTGCGGATGACGGTAATCAGGCGGGATCGAGTGGGGACGCGAGCGCGAGCAAGGACAGCCCATACAGCGGCCCAGAGGACAGAATCAAAAGCCTTGATGAAGTCGACGAAGATCAGGATGGCGGGAAACTCACCAGGTTGCAGGAGAGCGATTTCCTCAAAGAGGCGACGCGCGACGAAGATGGCCATGACGGTGTTGCGCCCAGGAGGAAAGCCCATTTGACTTTCCCCTAGGTGATGGTCGAGAGCAGAACAAAGGCGGTTGAGGATCATGCACATGAACAACTTGAGTGCGGCGCTCTGGATCCAGACTCCTCGGTAGTTGGTGGGGTCGTCAGGGGAACCTTTGTTTTTGTACAGCATAATACGGTAGCTGTGCTGCCACTCAGGAATCGGCGGCGCGTCCATGGTTTGTTACTTCAGTCGATATATAGAATTAGAACCGGTAGAACTGTTTGTCCATCCATTCATCCATTCAGGACAATACTCTGTGACTCCCTAACGGGAGCACGTGTTTAATTAATGAACCAATTAATATTGTTTCTTCTAAAAGCTAAATAACTCTGTGAATATTATGAAAGCAGCTCATTCCTCACATTATATAATACTCATCTCACTTAATGGCAAGTAGTGATGAAGGAGACCACCCCGAAGCCTGTGGGGGCTCCGCGTGTGACCAAGTATGGCATCCAGAGCGATTCGGGCCGCGGTACCCACACCCCTGTAACTAGGACCTAGATAGCTTACACCATCCATTCCATCCCATGTTCCCCTCCCACTGAGGACTTATGCTCACGTGACGCAGTCACGTGTCTATTAATTAATTAATTAATCCATTCCATCCCATGTTCCCCTCCCACTGAGGACTTATGCTCACGTGACGCAGTCCTATTAATAGGCCTATTAATTAATTAATTAATTAGATTCAGTCATCACCACACAATCACGGCTGTGAAAATGTTTTTTTGTTACATCCATGATGCTTGCATACGTCACCACCTCTACACTGCTATAGGGCACGTGACAATCTTTGTAGGAAGTGTGGTATATTTTGAGACGCCTGTACATTGGCACATTTTCATAGGCGGATTGACCAGCCATATACAGATAGGATTTCTTGATCGATATCGAAATCGCTCACAGGGTTGAAATACAGTTAAGCAACTTCGTATCAGCTCCAAGCATGCAACGCTTGACAACCGTGCTCAGCTTGCATCATGCTCAACTCCGGAGTACTGAGACCCACGAAACTTTTGAAAGCTCTCGCCCTCGTGATCGGCGTCCTTGGTAATGTCCTCGTTCTTTCGCTTATTGTTGTTTGCGGGCAGGACGGACATCTTGAACTCCATCCACGCGTTGAAAAGAGTAAAAGCACTGATCCCTGGCTGGTGCTTTGAGGTTTTGAAAGTTTTCATGAAATCGTCGACCTTGTCAACACAGTCAGCGCATTCATCGAGGCGCTTCCACTCGCACCGGTCTTCGAGCTTCCTTGGCCTGCTGGCGCCTTTCTCGTACACCCATTCAACGAGGACCTTCGGAGTCTTCCTGTCAACAGCGTCGTAGGCCGCATCATGGACCCTAAGCACCTCGCAGGTCGGTGCGTAATCACCCTCGGCTCCAGATGGGGCGTTGACACTTTCTAATTGCTCAGACAGACGAGAAAGTTTGTTGTCCATGGAAGTCAGCTTATCACGAATATCGTCGATCGTTTTACCGACCATAGCAAGCGCTTTCTCGCATTCCCCTGCATTCCTGCTCGCCATGGCTAGCTGCAAGGCGTTCACGAGGTTGCCGGCCTGTTTTTAATGCACTCAACAATTCATAGGGAATTTATCCCAAGTTCCGTTGCGTACGCTGGCATCGACCAAAAGTGGCATGGAAGACTGGGGTCCGGTGGCTGATGCCAGTCTACCGCATCACATTGTCACACTTTTCGTATGCTTTTCCGTCATATGCCGTAAGTCTTCGAGGGTAGCGAGAATCCGTACACATATGAACGCATGAGCAGGCGTGTACGGATTTTCACAACCTCTTTTATAGTCCATGTATCAGGTAATGGGGCGCGTGCTATATGGTACGGAAATCGGAATCCGGGCGTGCGGGTGTGGTACATCCTTAGTATTCTGAAAACACCCTAAAAAGTTGTGGTCGGTGGCTCGTATCCTTGTGTGTTTCGATGATCAGTAATCAGAGTCTCTAACTCTCTATGTGCTATATTAATAATTTCCTTTCCATGAAAAACTAGTTAATAGACCTAAATACAAATACTAAGGAACCACCATACCCGTATCGCCGGATATCGAAAATCCGTACGACAAACATCACGTATCATTGGATGCAACTTCTAGTGAAAAAAACGGTGTATTCACCCGTACCCGTACACAAAAGGTTGTCGCCACCCTGCCAAACCTCGGCACTGTCCTCGAATGGACACCGATGGCGACAAATTGCACGTTCTTACTCTTAAGAAGATTACGCCCAATTTGTCGACACCTTCTCGACACCTGACAGGCGACTGCTGCCATGGGTCGAGACGATGTCGACAAATTGCACGTTATTACTCTTAAGAATACTACGCCCAATTTGTCGACACATCCGATGACTGACGCGTGGTTGCTGCCAGGGGTTGAGTGGATGTCGACAAATTGCACGTTATTACTCTTAAAGAATACTACGCCCAATTTGTCGACACACCCAATGACTGACGCGTGGTTGCTGTCAGGGGTTGAGTGGATGTCGACAAATTGCACGTTATTACTCTTAAAGAATACTACGCCCAATTTGTCGACACCCTCGATGACTGACGCGTGGTCGCTGCCAGGGGTTGAGTGAATGTCGACAAATTGCACGTTATTACTCTTAAGAATACTACGCCCAATTTGTCGACACCTACCGAACCCTGCCAACATTGACAATGGCGGTTGATCTGATTTTTCAGGGCCTGTGGAGTTATTTATTTGTCAAACCCTGCCTGTCGAAGTCTCTCCTTTACTCCAGCCCACGTTTCGTCAGATATATGCCGACGACCTACGACAGTGGCTACCATGATCGACAATACAACAAGGTCCTCGCAGGCCTTGTGAAGATTTTTTGGAGTCGCCCTAGTGCCCAGAACAGCCTTCGCAGCATTCAAAAAGGTTTCTGGGTCATCGAGGGCATCTAGCTCTACTCTATAGTTGTCGTCGAATGGATCTATCCCCCCTACCATAATGCACGCGAGCCTAGCGATCTCTGAGGCATCGTGTGCTCGTCCAGACCCGGCCTCTATGTAAGCACCACCCCCACGTGGGGCAGCCTCGATGCAGTTGAGAAGGTCGTTCATGGTCATGAACATGTTGGAAGTCGTATAGACTCATGCAAAGAAAATTTTTTATTGATTAGTTGGGTTTATTATCAGGGGATGGTGTAGGAGTGGGAGTGCCCTCGGAGTCTGGCGCAGTTTTCACAAAACCCCTGGGGACATACACGCTGTTGTATGCGAGCCTGTACGTCGGGCTTCTTCTAATCATCCTTATGGACTCCTCGAGAAATTCTGTATACTCGTGACCAAGCTTTAAACAATTGCCCATATGGAAGTGTCTCAACCTATGATGAGTTTTTAAACCTACTTGTGATGGCACTTGCACCCCTCGAACCCACGAGTTTTTTCGAAACGCAAGATGCAAAGAAACGACTCGTGTGTGAGTGGGATGAATTGTGTGTCATCAACTCCTCTGTCAATGTGCACTAAACCGATCTCAAGTCTCCCGCCATTCCTAAACAAATGATCGTTTTTTAGGTTGAAAAATGCATGGTCGTTTACCACGGTGTACGAGGCGGCAACATCTTTGCATTCTTCGGTACATAGCACGACACTGTCTTGTGGGTTATGCTCTCCTCCAGAAAAACTTGAAGAAACTAGTCCAACAAGCGAGTAGTTTTCTTGGTTTTCTGCGTTCTTGATATGTGCGAAATGGACCCCTCCGCGCCATGTGCTGTCTATGATAGGCGCTCTTGGGTCTGGCTTGATATCGAAAGAATAAATTCCATTGTATTCGTCGAGTGTGTTCTGTGACGCGATAGAATCTAAAGCGATTTGGTAAAATGTGGGATAATCCATTGCTTTATTACAGCTTATAAGAGATAATAGTTCTAGTTTTTTCAACTCTATGCCGGGATGGCAGAGGGCGTGCCCCATTTATACACTAGGTAGCCGCGGATTGCCTCGAGCTCGGCCGCGGTCTTGGCGGTGCTGTAGATCAGGATCTCGCCGGTCCATCCGTCCCAGTTACGAGTGCTCCAATCTATATCTGCGCCCACACAGATCCTTCCGGGATTCTGTGCCGCAGTACCGACGTACGACCCACCATCTCTACCATCAAATCTGGTAATGGACGTTTTTGGCGTGCTTCCTAGGTCGCACGAAAGCGCCAGCACGTGCGCCCGGCCGTCGTAAAACTCTGCATTCGTGCAGATCGGTTGAGTGGCTCCGTCGGTACCCAAAAGCGCATAAAACTTATAATCGTCGCAGTTGTTGCATATGCCCAGTCCGTAATTACTTTGAGCACCGACAACGAGGCCTTTCATGCTAGTACCTGATAGTCGAGGGTAAACACTCGGGGTGTTTGATTTTGCGACGACAATCACGGTGTTTTGCGGACGACCCCAGAAAAACCCGTCGCTCTGGAGCCCGTTACGCAAACTGTAACTGAATTGAAGAGACCGCTTAGAGTTTAAGCTAGTGTTGTCGATGGTCGGCGCATTGGTGGTGAAGCACAGTAAGTGCTGGGTCCCCTTCTTGTCTTTCATGCCCCTTACTGTAGTCGTGGCGAGCGTGGTAAAATTGGTGTCGCTGTACAGCGTCGACGAGTCCGTGGGATCGTACCACGCGTACAGGGCCGAGTCAGTGGCGGGGTTGTATGGAGTAAATACGAACGATAGCGAGTTCGAAGCCGAGTTGCCGGTCCCGAACACCGCGTCTGTCACGGCCCCGGCGCCAACGCTGAAGGAGGTGGCGGAGTTGGCCGTCGTCGCCGTCACATTGAACGTGTACGACGCCCCACTGCCAGCCAAATCAGAAGCCGTTCCGTTTGTCACAGCGATGTCGCCCAACGCAAAACCGGTCACTGCTCGACTGAACGTTGCCGTAACAGATACGACACTAGAGGTAGGAGTGGACCCGGCGGACGTGGACAGCGTGACGGTCGGCGGAGGGGCATACGTGTACGATAGGGTGTTGGAAGCCGTGTTGCCGAGTCCGGACACCGCATCTGTCACGGTACCAGCTCCAACGTTTACGGAGGTGGCAGCGTAGGCCGTGGTCGCCGTCACGTTGAACGTGTACAACGCCCCGCTGCCGGTCAAGTCTAAAGCGGTGCCATTGGTGACGGAAATGTCTCCTAGCGAAAATCCAGTCACTGACCTGCTGAATGTGGCCGTAACTATCACTGGACTTGTGCTAGGGCTTGACCCAGCCGTAGTCGCGAGGGTAACGGTTGGCGGTGGTGAGTACGTGAAGGTTACTGGTGTTGCTGCGGTGTTGCCGGTTCCTAGCGTGTTGATTGCAGCACTGGCTCCAACGCTGACGGTTGTCGGTGAATAAGCTACAGCTGGAGTCACCGAGAATGTGTAAGAGCCGCCGCTACCACCTAAATTGGACGCTGTACCGTTAATAACGGCTATATCACCCAAGGCGAACCCGGTGACTGGTTGGCTGAATGTTGCTGTCACTGTAATCGGGGAGGCGCTGGGATACAGTCCGTCTGTAGTTGTTAATGTGATCGATGGTGCTATCCTTACCGGTTTACGCTTCTTACGAATCAAAGCAGGACAAACCCCGTAATCAAACGACATGGAGCTAATATAATACTACCGTCACACTATTTTTTAGAGTTTGGCAGAGGATACTGAAACTTCGGTTCCATCAGCGGGCCCTTTTGGACGGCATCACAAACGCCGTGCCCTTATCAGCCAGCTCGGGGGTGTCAAAATCAGCGTGACTCTGCTAAGAGGATTCGCCGTGTATCGCGGGTCCCTCGTGTAATCCATCGCGTGCTATATTATCTACAAACAGACATTTTTAGAGATACACAGCCGCCTGCCGCCCGGCACCGACATCCATCTTGGCCTCCATCTCGCAAAAGATATAGGAGGTGCGTTCCGTAGCCCCCTTGTTCACGCGCAAGGTAACGACCGCGGCAGTTCCACGCAGGTCGAGGCCACTCTGGTACTCAGCACCGGAACACGGCATGTTGAGGTGACAGGCCATGACGAAGTTGTTACTGAGCCAGTTGGCTGCCGAGATGCCGGTCCTCGCGCAACTGAGAGAGTTCCCTTGGTCATTGAAGGCACTGATCAGGTTAACCCACGCCTCTGTAGGACCCATTCGGAATGCTGGAGATTGATGGGACCCGTTGATATCAAACTGGAAATCTGTTAAGTCGTCGGCGAGATGAGCAAACATGGCGTTGGCGTTGTCATTCGCCGCGTCCTTGGCGGAGGCTACGTGAATTGCCAGCAACTTGCTCGCGGACGCGGACGAAAGGGTCGCCTTGAGGGCGTACGTCGACCCGGCGTTAGACTGTTTCGTCGATTGCCACGTCTTCCATCGGAACGGCAAAGTCCCCCCCTCGGCTAACCTGGATGCAAAAATCTGACCAACCACATCCTCCTGGAACCTATATGTGTCTATCGAGAAATGGATGTTGTCTAGCTGATATCCCGGGGTTGCGGCGTCGGCACCGGGCTTCAAGACCCCGGCATCCATGAGCGTGATACGGATCTCGATAGGAGGGAACAGGCTGAGGTCGATAACCCTAGGATCACCGCTCATAAATCCGAGCCAGTTGTCGATTACACCGTCGATGGCGGCACTGCTATCAAGGGTGTCCAGACCAGACCAGCCGGCTGGCGCCTGTGAATTAACGTACCCAGCTCCACCGTGAACCGTCAAGAGAGTCCAAAACAGTTGAGCATAGTCGTTAATGCTATCAACGGACTGCCCTCCCACAAGGACCTCGAGTCTCTTGATAAGGGAGGAAGTGAAGGGAGGAAAACCGTATTTACCAGCTGAGGACGTGGTCTTTGCTTTGAAATACATGGCGAACGAGTGAAGATCTGCAAAACCGCTCGTCGGCAGCCGGACTGCCACCACCGACCCTTGCTTGATTCCGTCACTAGCCGAGAGTGTAGAGAGCTGGACGCGGGACGTCGAATGTTGGCCGAGCGTCTTCACAATGTACTGCATGGACTTTGGGATGGCACGGTTATACCAAGAGCCGTCAGACGACATGATGGGATGTATACCTATCTAAAAAGAAAAAAAAGTGGCTAGTGAAGTAGCTGGCCTAGGAGAGGATTGGCCGCCTTGTGCGCGTCCACTTTCCTCTCCAGGGATGAAAGAGCGTCTAGTCCTGTTTTTGCGACCTTATAGGCCGTCCCAAGGACTGGCGAGCTCTCGATGAGTTTGCTGGGGACGTGGCCCAGAGCTGCATCGGCGGCACCCGCGACGGCTTTCACCATACGCGCGCCCTGGCCCGCTTTCCTGACGGCCTCACCCGCGGCGTGTCCGATCTTGCGTACAGTGCTCACAACTTTGCCGAAATCAAGCTTCATCCTCGTCGTTTATAGAATACTGATTAGAAATTCTTCTGGCTGGCGTGACGCTCTTGTCTAGCGCCATGTATCTCAGGATGCCCCCGATCTTGCGCGCTTCGACCCCCATGGCTTTCTGAGGGGATATCCGGAAGCTCAGCTGGACCACCCAGTCACTGTACACCTGGATTGCATTGTCATCCTCGTCGACAAGGCGCAGACTTATGGAGCGCGGAGAGTCTCGCAGGTGCTGCCAAAGTGGAGAGGTTGCCTGCCAAATGATGGGCTCTAGAAATTTGGATAGATTGGGACAACAAGCCAACAGGCCGCCGTACACTGTTCCGCGAGACGCCGACACAACATTTCCTCTCACAATGTCCGAGTATACAAAAACCGACCTCAGACGGCCGTTTGTGGCGGGTCGGTCGCTGATGACAAGAAGTTGCTCGTTCGACTGATGAAGGCCTGGTGTTAGTCCTAAGACACGTCCAACCCCCTCGGTGATCAGGAACTGGAAAGGGCTTGTCGCCATTGTTAGGGATATTATATCCACCTGGCCACAATATATCCCAGCCTGATTTCTATCTTGTTGGATTTATTCCATATGGACTGGGAATTTGATAGCTTTGATAAGCTAGATGAATTGGGCTCAATGAGCTGATCAATATTCATGTGCCATAGTCCTATACTCGGACATGGATGACTTGTAACCTGAGTCAGCCTAGTAGCATCACGTATTTGATTGACAAGTGGTGCTATGGCCTAGTGGACAAGTGTTTGGTCCATGAGCTGACAAGTGTTGGCAGCTCATGATGACACATGTTATGACTTACATGATGACAAGTGGGTAGACTCATTGCATGACACTTGTCACTCCAAGGAGAAGAGATGTGTCACTTTATTAATCATGTTATGTGGCACATTATTACGTAGACACTTGGCATCTAGCTATTATGCCAGCTCATTGGATCATGTCTAGAATGTTCTAGGAATGTTCTAAGAATATGCCAGGAATATTCCTGGAATATACTGAGAATATGCTGGGAATATGCTAGGAATATGCTAGGATGTTTCTACAAGCTTCTGTGATGATGTCATTGCTGATGTCATCCTTCCTAGCCTAAAAGGTATAAAAGGAAACTGCCCCCTAAGGGCAGGTACCTCCATTCAACCTCCATTCAAGCTCTTCTCCAACTATTATATTCTAATAAAGCCATTTATTCTTCCACGTAAATTGTCTTCAACCTCTCTTTCTTTCAGCACCTGCAAGGTGTGTGGGTAGCAAGGCCAAGCACAAGGCATTGTGTAAAACCCATTAGTTCCTCTCCCAATCCAAACATGGTATCGGAGGTTTGTTACTGAGGAACAAGAAGACCACTGTGAACCCAGAGACATCCAGTTCCATTGGCGACTGAAGACACCATGGCTACCAAGGAAGCGTGCTACAAGCAATTCCGGGCAACAAGCAAGTCCATCACAACGTTTGATGGGCGGTCTCTGAGGAAATGGGAAGAAATCAAGGCTGTGTTGAAGGCCTTAGCATCGGCCTATTGTGACCTGGTCAAGGTCCTAACTGGAGAGGAGGATTCGCTAAAGGAGGTCAAGACTGCGCTGCTGGAGGCGGAGGAGCTACTGCACGGAAGGCGTTCTGCTCAAGCAAAGAAGGAGGGCTCCCCTAACGGCCAGGTTTTCCACACTACTACGAAGAAAAGTGGAGGAAAGAGGCGGTGCAATTACTGCAAGAAGGCCGGGCACGTGGACACCCAGTGCTGGGAGAAGCATCCGGAGCTGAAGCAAGAACGCAAGAACAAGGCAACGCGACGGAACCAAGCGAGAAAGGAGCACTCACCAGGTGCCAGCGAGGCGCGTATCACCGAGGAGGCTGCGGAGCGGTCCGGCTTCGTCTTCGCCACCATCGCCGAGTCGCCATCGCCGTCGGATGCTGCTGCACTCACGCAGTATGAAAAGAAAGCACCGACCAGCTGGGTGCTGGATTCCGCAGCGAGCTGTCACATGACGCCATGCCCGTCGGACTTCGTGTGCCTGCACCCTCATGACAGGGAAATCGCCGGCTCAGGCGGCCAACTGAAGGCGACAGCCATCGGGACTGTCAAACTGAAGCTGCCGGGTCAGGACGCGGACGTGCACCTCCAAAACGCGCTGCTCGTTCCCAGGCTGAGCACCCGACTTCTATCAGTCGGCCAGCTCGTCAAGGATGGCCACAAGGTCGACCTCGCCAGCGGGTTGCTGTGCTGGACAGCAGGCCTGCAGCATCGTGACGAGGAACAACCTACTTTTTGCCCGCGCGCGGTGCGGACGCAGCGATGGACGCCATCCCAGAGCTGAAATCTTCGGCGACGAGCTTCAAGGACGTCGACGCTGCCTGTCAAGGGCAGAAAATGGCGAGCAGCGAGCGCAGCATCTCACGTGCCTCGGGACACGCGGCGGAGTGGCTGGCCGTGGGCCTAACGGTCATACTGGCCATGCTTGCCCGTGTATGCGGGATCGGGGGCGGCCTACTGGGCATTACTCGCACACTGCGTGGCTTTATATACTCTGCGCCGGCCCAGTGGAAGTTCACGCCAATTCGAGAAGTTTCCAGCGCAATGGAGAAGTCCGTGTCAGACGCTGAAGTACTTCCAGAAACGCGGTCCAGAACAGCCCAGTGCAGGCGGAGCGCGTTGTCGCCGCCAGCATACCAGGTGATACTGGTGCTAGTAACCAAAGTCCGGCGACCAGACCAAAGGCGCGGCGCTCGAACGCTGCCAGCCTAACTGAGGGGGAACAAATTCGTGACGCGAGGGCGAAATCGACCAAGCTGCAAATTTTTCCAAGTCCTGGACTGCCAAGTCCGGTGCTGGCGCGAGGCCTCGAGCGAGCCGACAACGACGTGGACAGCGACCTGTCAGCCAAAGTGCTGTCAAGCACCAACGGTCAAGTCGACTGCAAAATGCTGCCAAGGCATCACGTCGGTCAGTTGACGGTGTTCGGCCAGGCCATGGCATTTGCAATGCGCTAGCTGCAACGACCCTTGGAAATTGTCGCCCAGGATGCACAGACCCCACTCCTCAAGGTTGCCCTAATGTTTTGTCTGTGGGAAATGAACTTGTATGTCGACTTTTGTGTCGTGTTTGCTGGAAATTGTGAGGCGCCGTAAGCCTGCGTTTTCTGGTTCTTTCTTTGTGTTCTTCCAGCAATTATGTGTTTATTTTGCCATGCGTTCAGTGGCAATGGCCCACGCATTTTGGTATTGTTCCCACGAGACGTTTTCTACGTACCTGGAGTGTATATCCAGAGTTTTTGCACGCTATTTGTGGCACTGGTCTGCGGCGTAGTGAAGCGCCGTTGTATCGTCGTCTACGACTTGTTTTCGTGAGTTAAGTGCCTGTGACGCGTGTGTTATTTTGTTTTGTGCTGAGAGCATTGCTTGTATGCAAGTGTTTACGTCCTTTGTGTCGAATTCGGCTGTGCATTTCGGCATAGCCTGTAATGTCGGACGTAATGTTTACTCTCGGGCACTGATTTGTGAATCGTGACGAAGTAATCGTTACTTGTGTTCGCCTTTGTGGCGGTAATGTTTTGCACGTCCTGTTTTCTTTGCTATGAAGCGTGTTTATCTGTTATGGCCACTGTGTTTTGTCTTGAAGGTTGCATTGCACCTTGTTTGTGTGGCATTTGTTGCCAATATGTTTGTTTGCTCACCCCGTTTTTATTTGGCGTAAAACGTGATGTTGGTGTCATTTATTTTGTGAGATGGCGTATGTTATGTTGCTCCGTGTGTGTACAGCACGTGTTGTTGCCGTTACCCTACCTCTATACCGTTTGGGTTAGCTCATAGGGACTTTCTTTGTTGGCATGTGTTGCCGTATTATATGTGTGGGACTGTGTGCCCCTATTGTGTCCATGGGCAGCCGCTTTGAGTGAGGGGGGAATGTAGCATCTAGAGCACTTTTTCCAACCAAGGGTTGGGTATCAGCCATCCAGGATGGGCAGCTAGTGCGTTGCTGCTATGGTAGGGCACTCATTCGCGTTGCCGGGGGGGAATCAGTGGCGGTAGTGCGGCTCATGACCGCATGTTGGAGCTTCAAGCGTTTCACGTGGACGGCATCTTCATTTTCAGTTGCACCATGCTAGCAACTGGACGGCATGCTACGAGCATGTGGTTAAGGGGGGTGTTGAGATTCCACCTACCCAGACATCTTTTGCATTGTGCCCATGTGGCTAAGGGGGGTGTTAGGGATATTATATCCACCTGGCCACAATATATCCCAGCCTGATTTCTATCTTGTTGGATTTATTCCATATGGACTGGGAATTTGATAGCTTTGATAAGCTAGATGAATTGGGCTCAATGAGCTGATCAATATTCATGTGCCATAGTCCTATACTTGGACATGGATGACTTGTAACCTGAGTCAGCCTAGTAGCATCACGTATTTGATTGACAAGTGGTGCTATGGCCTATTGGACAAGTGTTTGGTCCATGAGCTGACAAGTGTTGGCAGCTCATGATGACACATGTTATGACTTACATGATGACAAGTGGGTAGACTCATTGCATGACACTTGTCACTCCAAGGAGAAGAGATGTGTCACTTTATTAATCATGTTATGTGGCACATTATTATGTAGACACTTGGCATCTAGCTATTATGCCAGCTCATTGGATCATGTCTAGAATGTTCTAGGAATGTTCTAAGAATATGCCAGGAATATTCCTGGAATATACTGAGAATATGCTGGGAATATGCTAGGAATATGCTAGGATGTTTCTACAAGCTTCTGTGATGATGTCATTGCTGATGTCATCCTTCCTAGCCTAAAAGGTATAAAAGGAAACTGCCCCCTAAGGGCAGGTACCTCCATTCAACCTCCATTCAAGCTCTTCTCCAACTATTATATTCTAATAAAGCCATTTATTCTTCCACGTAAATTGTCTTCAACCTCTCTTTCTTTCAGCACCTGCAAGGTGTGTGGGTAGCAAGGCCAAGCACAAGGCATTGTGTAAAACCCATTAGTTTCCTCTCCCAATCCAAACAGCCATGAAAGTATAGCGGCTGTTCGCCCGGTCGTATGTGACGGTAAAGTCGCTGTCGATGGCCGCGAGGGCTGTCGCAATGTTGTATCGGTTTTCGATCGTGGTCCACGACCCAATAGGAAGAGTTACCGAGTGCTGCGTCTCCGTGATTGTGACCTGGAATGTATTGTTGTTAGAGTTGATATGGGTTTGCTCGTACGGGATCGTTAAGAGCGTTAATCCCACGTCGTGGTAGTCTTCCAACAAACCGGCGGGGATGTCCCAAACCGGATCACTGAGACCTCCCCTTGTCCTGTTCTCGGTCCTGAGCGTCAACGTCCTGCACTCCTGCACGTACTCCTTCATTCTCTACCAGCATCTCAGAAACAATTTCGTTCTTGCCGTGAATCACTACCTTTCCCTCCACCCCAGCAAGCCCGCGTGCTTTCTTCTTGAGGGCCCTCCTCTCCTTCCCGGTCAATGGCTTGCTCCTACAATACAGCATAGCTGCTTCGATGAACTCGCGAGGGGTTTCAGGATAGAGTGTCATCCATTGGGCGATCTGCAGCATCTCGGCGTCAGAAAACAGACTGTCCATGTTTTATTATACATCCAAAAGAGATTTTTTATAGTCGCTTACATACCCGCTACGTCGCTTTGTTTTGAAAGGCGTCAGGTCTCCACTTTTGAGCACCCCCTCCAAATGCTTAGAGTCCTTTTTCTTTACCATAGCTCGCAAGTGCTGATTTAAACCCTGTTGCGTGTTTGATTTCGGTTTAAAGCCGCAATCGCTGCATTCATAATTAACACGGTGTGACCTATCACCCCCTTCTATCCGAGCCAGCTCGGGAGGGGCTGGCAGTAAGGCGGGTGAACTGGCAGGAGGGACGGGTACGGGGATCGCGACCGGGGCGACCACTGGCGTGTCGGGCTTGGCGTCGTAGGCTGACAGAGGAGGATATACCACAGGTTTCGCGTTCGCCATGATAGCGGACATAAGCATTGAATCTCTGAACCCGCGCGCCTCCGCGATTCTGCCCTTCTTGGCAGGTCGTCGCGCAGGGGTGGAATGGATGATGATAGAGTTGGTCATAGTGCTCGTGGTCGGTATTCGGGAGGTCGTGCGGACCTTGCGAATGGCTCTCTTTGTTTTCTTACTTTGCCGTTTCGAAGTCTTTCGTTGCATCGTGTGCTTTATAACAGTAGCGAGATCTTTTTAAACTGTCCACTGAATCGGGCCAAAGATCTCCCCGCTTGCAGGCAATCCGGACTTTGACCTGCACTTAAGGGGAGGGTCGATATACACCACTGCACTTCCAGAACCAAACGGCTTGTCCACCATCAAAATTATCTCGTAGAAGCCGTCAGCCTCATCACAGCCTGGAGCGACTCGCCAAGACGGACCGACAAGGAGCCTGCCAGTTGTGCCAGGCCCATAAATGAAATTCACGGCATCTGGCAGAAGTCTGTAGGGGTGGCCGATGTCCAGAAGAGCGGGCGCACCTTGCGTGAAGTGGACCCGGAGATAGAACGCGCTAAGTGTGGTCGGGGAGGATATGACAGCCCCGTTTTGATCTCGAAAGCTCACAGTTCCCTTTGGTCCGAGTTCCCAGAGCTCCGGCTGCATGTAGTCATAGGCCACCATTCGCATCCCGGTTATCGAGAATGGGATTCTATGGGCCTCGCGCTCGTCTGTGTATACGGCCTCGTTAAAATACGACGTCGTGCCTATCTGCACATTACCGTCTCCGTAGAATTTGGCAGTAGATGATTCCATGTATATGAGGGTGGTGTTTGGGTTGAATGAAACCGTCGGAATAAACGTCGCCGTGAACAAGTGTGTCAGACCTCCAAGGGACGGTGTAAAGGTCGCTGATAGCTCGATCGACACATTGATCCATCTATCACCTGCTCCGTTTACAGTCGAAGAAGTGGTCAACGTACCTCCGGCCCATTCCGACCCCTTTACAAGAGTGCCGAACAGGTTGGTGGTACTCAATGACCCGTAATTGTATCGTAGCGACACTGTGAATTTTTTGATATGCGGGAGGTCTGGCAATACCCCGTATACGGAAACGGGGTACGTCATCGGAACGTTCCCATAGTCGTATGACGGCAACTTGGCAACGGCGTGGACGAGATTGTCTTTTGTGAGCGCGAGTTCGCGGTAGTACAGGTTCGTCTCGCCGGGGACTAGGGAGGTAGTAACGTAACTACCCATGATTGAGCAAGACAACCCACCAGTTCCGCGGTGCGTTAGACGTATCGTGTTCCCAGACGTCGCATAAAGACCAGTCGAGTTTGTCGACGTGATGGAAACAAACTCGGTATTGTTTGTGTCATCCACCAGTTCGCTGACATTGATGATTGTCTGGTCAGCGCTGTCGAGATAACAAACGATCCTGAGTTGACCAGGTGAGTATGGGGCCACAATTCCTGTTGCAGAGGACGTAAAAATCCCTCCAACGCCGTTAGACAACTTGGTCATGTTGCTTAGACCCGTTGGCGCCCAATAGGAGATGTATCGATCCACCAACCCGTCAGAACGCCTCCTGAACGCCACCCAAAAAGCCGTCTTACTAGCCCACGTCGCATCGAGGGTATACTGGGTTGCAATCTTGAGGTTTTGATACAACCCGACCTTCCCCTCGGTTTTATTTATGTTGATCCCGCACACTGACCACCAGTTGTCAGCGGCACCGTTATTTCTCCAGCACTCGTGGCCGTCCGTAAAGGCGGGGTGGTATTTGCCAGTGAGGTCGTTGTGGTCTGACAAGGAAACGAACGCGCTACCGGACGGCACATTGAGCTCGAAGCATATCACGAAGGGGCCGTCGATCTCTTCGTCTGTGAACACCACACATTTCGAGGGAGGTGTGGCATCGTTGGCCGCCAGCGCATAAAAACTTGTTGGGCTCGGTGAGTAGTCGTACTGAGTGTGCGATGGCTGTAACAGTGTCTTGGAGTCTCGCGAAAAGTGAAGAAGGCTATAAAAAGTTGTGGATGGACCGTTGACAGTCACTGTCTCTCCAGTTATGTTCGGAGTGTCGCGAGGACACGAGAAACGCGGGACGACCTGCACGTCTTTCAAGGACGAGTTTGATAGCAGGTGGTTAATGACCCCTGCACCGCTCACGGATCCCTGGCTGACCCCGTCGACCATCACCTCGAAGCTTGTCGCCGTGTGCTCGGTACTGCCCCATCCCGTGTCGTGGTCAGCATGCACTTGGACGCCTATTCTAGCCGGTTTGGTGGTTGAGAAGAACCTGCTAGGGGATCGGATAGCTGGAACGAGAGGGTCGGTCTTCACAACGCCTATGATCGCGCCTTTTCGTTGTGTCGTGGAGGTCGTTATGTCCCGTCGTCGTATATTGTCACATCAGCCGACAGGTATTTCCCGCTGTCCGCCGAAGTCAACGCGCAGGTCACGGCGTCCTCCCCTCGCAGCCCCCCGTCTTCATCCAGTTGAATCCCGCCGTTTGGACTAGTCAGAGAGACCTCGTCAACCTTCCAAGTGATGGGGAGCTTCCTTTGATAGGCTGACGGTGTCGTGTTCTGAATGCCTAATCTGACAGCCGGTATCGCCCCATCGCCTACCAAGACCCAGGATTTGTGAGGAGTTGAACTCTCCCAAAATGTCTCGTTCACCTGATCAATCCGCCCAATGTCCCAGGCCGTCAGAGGGACGTACGTGCGCGTTATGTGGAGACTGTTAGAGAGTCGCTGCATCCTATTCAAGTCCCTAGTCGTCGCGAACCCGACTTGGGAGAAACTCATCAGTTTACCAAAGTATGCATGACCGTTGATTCCAAAATGGATTTCGTCCATGTGAGGACCGTCTACAGTCTGGCTTGCATCGATTGGATCCAAAGCTCCAAGAACTTGCACCTGGTACGTGCATTTTCCAGTACTTTCTCCTCCCGTGACCGTGTAGGGAAGAAGAATGCGGATATCCTGGTTGTTCGTGACAGTGAACGAAGTTCCAGGAGCAGATAAGGTGCCGTCTTCGTATTGGATGGTAAACATCGCGTTAGGGTTTGACAACGTGGTGTATCCAACATCGTATCTATCAAACAGCCAGTCGATTTGATCACGAGTCAATATTCGGTCCGCTACAATCTCAGAAACTGTCGCATATTGGTCGAGCAGTCGAAGAGACGAAATTCTGATCCAATCTGCGACAATGCCCCCGTCGACCTCTAATATCCCGCTTGACTCTCCCGTCGTAACCACGGTCCACTCGCTGTAGTTGTCGCCCAGTCTCACCCGCGTAGGGGCACTTGGGTACACATAGCGGACTCCGTTGACGGTTACGTGCCTGTCGAAGGGATGGACCTGCAGCTGGAGGGCTTGGATATCGCTCTCAATGTCCACAAGCTGTTCGTCCACATCATCGTCTTCAAGTCCAGTGCTAAGGTTGTAATTTGCCGCATTCCCACCGACCACGACCATTATATAATTATCTAACAGATAAGAATAATGGCTTCTGAAGCTTCCGAGACCCCCACGAGCTGCAGGGACGAGACTTTCTCCGAGGCACACGAAGAGGTTGATCTGGTGAAATCCATCAAAAAGGGGCAGCCCCTTTCAGTCGAGCAGAAAAAAGCACTCCGCGACAAAATGAGGGTATATCAGCAGCGCGCAAAGGCAGAGAGGGATAAAAAACGAGCGGAGGAGAGAGAAGCTGAGATCACAAAACGCAAGGTCCTGCAAAAAGAGCTAGAGTTGCAGCGACAGCGGCTCGTTGAGCTTGAGCTCCAGGAAGCGCGCAATCGCTCGCGTATCGAACGTCTACTCGCCGAAGAATCGGTAGCATCCACGCCTGCCGACACGCCAAAACCTAGACGAGGCAGAAAACCAAAAGAGCCCGAGCCAGATTCGCCGCCACCTCCTATTAAAACTAGGCAACTACCCCCGCCTCCCCCGCCTCCACCGATGACGCCGTACGAGATGCGGATGGCCGCTATTCGCGCGTCTCTTCTTGCTTCTCTGGATGAATAATATGTCTTTTGATTATAAATGGCCGTCATAGTAGAGCGACGAATTCCTTCATTGGATAACAAGGACATCAAACAGAGGTATGCTCCAGTACGACCCGGGCCGCCTAACATGCCCAGTCTACACTTTCTCGCCAATTTTTGTGGGGCGAGGCGTTCTGGCAAAACAACTGCAGCGGTGAACATGGCAAAGTCATACTTTTCACACAATTCATTCGACAAGCTTTACCTCATTAGTGGGTCCGCCCACACCGAACCGAAATACAAAGAGCTCCCAGAGCCCGTGATGACGATGGAAGTCTACTCAAACCAGGCATTCGAGGAGATGGTGGACCACATCAAGGCGGATCTTCACGAATATGAAAAGTACAAGGATGATCTCAAAGTGTGGGAAACTTTCCAGCGTGAATACGTCCACGGAAAGAAAAACGAAGAGCTCATGGATCTCTCCATGTACCTTCGTCTTGATGCTATGAACTGGGAGAAACCTGTGACGAGATTCGAGCACGGCCCTCCTAGTTCGCTCATCATTATAGACGACATGCAAGGGAGTGCTTTGTACCAGAGCTCTAGCAAAAACGCAGTCGCAGCATTCTCGTTCAAGCATCGACACTTCCTCACGAGCATGGTTTTCCTCACACAAGCATACACAAGCGGTGGAGTCCCGAGAGCAGTTCGCGCCAATATATCTTTTCTCGCTCTGTTTCGGACCAAGGACCACCGAGCAGCACGCCAGATTGCCGAGGAAAGCGCCGGGGCCATAAACCCAGACGAATTCATCGCATTGTGGGATCACGCCGTCAAGGACGATCCTCACAGCTTTTTCGCGATCGATTTTGACCAGCGCGACCCAAAAAAGGTGTTTCGCAAGAACTTCAATATTTTCCTGTCAATAAAATAATTTTCTCTTCCACTTATATATAGTATGGATTCTCCGTCCAAGAAGCGATACACTGGCGCCGAGAAGGAGTACGTCCTAGACACTCAGGCGCTGCTTCGATATTGTTCAGGCTCGCGTCTCGGACAGAAGACTCTAGAACGTGTCGAACGAGTTCTTCGAGAAGCTGGCTTCAATGACGTCATCCCGTCGACGTGTCACAAACTACGACCCGAGACACGTCTCATGTTTTTGGGACTTGTCGGGTCGCGGAGGCGTCCACGTGGCCGATCTCCCTCGAAAACAGAAAAACGACACGAACCGAAAAGGCCTCGAGGACGGCCTAGGATCCACCCCGTCGGGTATAAAAGGCCGTCGAAAAAAATTTCTCTGCTTCATTCATCAGATGACGGACCAAAAGGAGAGGCGCGAGCAGTGGCGCCGAGCACAGGCGAAGAGGCGGTCGATCGCGAGAGACCAGACAAACTGCATTAGCGCGAAGTCGAAAGTGAAGAAGGGCGTCTGGAATCCAAGCGATAGATGGATCTCCAGCCACCCAGAGTGCGCGGACAAAATCGGCCTTACCGCAAGGTCGCCACCGTCACCGACACCAGTCGCCAACGAGGATCGACCGTCCCACACTGGCAGCGGACGATATTGGACATTTAACGAGGCCGACGCCGCAGCGGAAGCACGACCTGAGCACCACGAGCCTGGCACGTCAGCAAAGACGCGAGGAGCAACTCGCAAGACTGCGAAGGGATACATCGGCAGGCTGCGAGTTTTTCTCGACAAAATGGGATGCGCGCATGACGAGTCTGTCGACTGCCTCGCTGACGTTGATCGAGTTCTACGTGTCGTCCACGAGATCTCGGAACCTAGACGCAAGACCAAGCACTCGAAAGAAGATTCGTGGAGAGAGAACGAAAAAAACTTGCTCGGCGTCATCAACGGGGTGGATCGCATGATGCCCGCAGAGAAGAGACTCCCAAGTCAAGTGACGCAAGCGTACACTGCCCAGGTCACCGCGCTGAAGGTCGGGGACCTGGACCGGAGGTTCGAGAGAGCTGATAACGAGTCGCTGAAGTACACCTATGGGCAGCTCCAGAAGATCGCCAAAGCTGAGTACGAGAAGGATCCGAAGTCCGATTCCGCTTTGATGGGTCTTATTTACCTGTCTGGCGAGAAGTTGCCACCGACCAGGTATGACCACTACAAGATGCGGATCGTTCAGTCTGTTGACGAGCTCAAAAATCACGAGAACGGGTACATCGTTGGCGAACACCGCATGATCATCAGCGATTTCAAGACGGCCAAGACTTACGGCACCTACAACTACAAGATCCCAGATGGATACTCGAAGCTGATTAACGCGTTGCAGGCACGATCTCACCAAGCTTACGTGTTCGAGGACCCAAAAGAGCCCGGCAAACCCATGGATCACGGTTCCTTTGCGGCGAAGTACAATCGCATCTACCACGGAATCGTCGCCACAAGGCAGGCGTACATCACGCGTTTCCTCAAAGGGGCCCCCTGGAAGAAGCGAAAGTGGGGGGCTGACCTGATGGGGCACGACATCATGACAGCAGTCGTGTACGAGCGGAAGGCGGAGGAATCTCCGTCGACAGCCGGCGAGACTAGCGGCCGTCGGTTGAGGCCAAGGAAGAACCAGTAACTGCCTAGATTTTCCCGTGGGAGGCAGTTATCCCGGTGCCTTGAACCACAACAGAAAAAATAACCAAACAGCATAAAATAAATTGATAATAAAATTCCACACGAAAATTTCACTCAAGGGTCGATGTTTTAATGTTTCATGACAGTTTCCAAATTTAAAGTTTGGTAGTTTTGGTCAAACAGAAATTTTAATTTATCAGGTCAGTTTTTTTTTTCTGACGAATATTATACATCATGTCGTCCGTACTGTGTCGCGTCATCACGGTCGAACCTTCCAGAAGCTTGTCGAAATCCCGTGGGAGTATAAAGGACTCGGATATCCCGTGGCTTGCTCAACTCCCACCACCACCCAACGAGCAAATGAACACACCCATCACGCCATGGCAATACAAGAAGGATCCAGTGAAGGCTGCCGGAGCCGCCGTCGGCCATCGCTTCATCTGTGCGCGGGGATCAACACGGACGACGCCAACGAATTCGCACATTACGGAGACCTTGTTGATTTCCAGCGGATCTACGCAGAATGTGCTGCTCACCCCGTTCGCAGAACGCTCGATGAAATCATCCAACTAGACGACCCTTCTTGGGCTTACGTCGACATCGATGATAAAGTCGACCCAAACGACGAGCGGCTAACGGGCATTGATTACCCCACTCACTTTCGCAACGTCCACGACGCTTACTGCCGCGACGTTTTGAAAATCTCTACCGACGGTTTTCGATACGAGGTCAGCACAGCCTCACGCATGAAGAAGGATTTTTTCAAGTCGTCTTTCCACATCGTTGTGCGAGGTCTCGTGCTGGCCGACCTGGACGCGAGGGTGTATTGGTACAGCGGTCTCACCGACTTCATCAAGCGCGCTTCGTTCGACAGCTCCTCTCCTGTTCACGAGGACGCGCACGAGCTGCTGAAATTCAAGGTGAACGGCCAAGAGCAATTCGACGAAGTATGCCGCCACCCCGCTGACTTCTTCGGCGAGATGGACACGGTTATCGACCATTCTGTATACAAGAAAGATAGCCTTTTTCGCTGTGTCGGGATGCACAAATTTGGGGACACTGACCCTTTTGGAATTCTGCGCACATGCGATGGATCATCGAGTGATTTTCTTCGCCATCTGATCAACATCTACTCGCCTGACGACGTCGCTGGAGGGGTGGTGGTGAGCGCGCCCCCGGACTGGCCTGCATCACTGAAAAGGAGAGGGGTTCGTGGCCGTCGCGGATTCACGGTGAAGGCTGCTGGAAACGACATCGACATTTCGGCATCACTTGCTGCGATGGAGAAGGTGGCCCCCGAGTGTGACTATCTTGAGTGTGGTTTTATCGAGTTGTCGCCGGACGTGAAGCTCATCAGGGTAAAATACCAGCAAAACGACGACCACGTCTGCCTCATCTGCAAAAGGGTCCACGAGAAGAACGGCCCATTCACACTCCAGTACCCGAGCGGGCAGGTGTTCTACGACTGCTACAGGAAGTCTGCTAACGACCGGAAGCTGGAGATTGCACCTCCTGTCTTGGAGCGATTGGAATCTGACAATGTGCCGTTCACTCACACCTACTCACTAGAGAAAATTCGGCCCTTTGACCGGGATGCACTTTTTGGGGGTCCACTCAAGAGCACCATTCTCGTCCAGTCCAACTGTGGGACAGGTAAATCAGAGCGGATCCGCGAGCTGGTCAACGAGGCGGTGAGAAAGGACCCTAGCATTCGCGTGTGTTGCGTCGTCGCTAACATCAGCCTCTCCAAGGAGGAGGATCGCAACTACAAGTCTCTGGGCGAGAGTGGGAGGACGATTATTTGGGAGGACAATGCATTCCACATCCTCTACAGCGACCCAAACTTTCGTCACTACCTGAGCGGCTCGAAAGGGGTGATTTCTGATGACAGGGTGCTCATCGTTCTCAACAGCATCCTGCGCCTCACCGATCAGCCCTTTGATCTCCTCATCCTTGACGAGATTTACAACACACTGACAGCCCTGTCCCAGCGCTACGTGGAGAACCGTCGCGAAGTGCTGAGAAAGTTCGTCCGTCTGATCGAGACATCCAAGGTGGTGATCGCGCTTGACGCGACGGTCACGCGAAAGGTGTACGAGTTCATCGAGGCCTATCGCGCACAGGACAACCTAGAGGAGTGGAGTGCAACACCTTCAAACGGTCCACCAACAGGACCCTGCGATGGATCGACGTGACATCCGAGAAGAACTGGCGAAAGGTGTGCGTGGACCGGTTCGTCTCTGAGTGTGAGAGGAGGATTGAGGCGGGGGAGAGGATTTTCTGTCCTATGTCGGGCAAGAAAGAGGCGGCGATGGCGTACGAGGCACTCAAGCCTTTCTTGGATCAGCGAAAGAATGGGCGCCTGTACACTAGCTTAACGAGCAAGGAAGACCTAGAGGTGGGCGCCAATGCTGCCTGGGCGGACTTGGACTACCTGATTTTCAGTCCGACGATCACTGTTGGGGTTTCCTACACCGAGCACACGTTCGACAGCATGGTGGGGCTGTTCATCAATGGCGACTACTATGCGAGCTACACCACTACACTGCAGCAGATATTTAGGGTGCGGCACCTCGTCAAGGGCGAAATGGTCATCTTCTACCGAGACACTACTTCGATTCTGGACAGGCCTCCGACGGACTACAACACGATCGTCGAGAACATGATCTCAGGAGACACCGCGCTCATCCAGCTACTTTTTGACAACGCAGACGTGGTGTGTGACTGGGCAGCAGACAAGTCGCGCATCTACGACAGAGACTGCCCCAAGTTCCGCCTCTTCTGCAGAAACCAGCAGGATCTCGCGGTATCCCGGTCCCACTACAAGGGCAACCTCATTAAAATGCTGACTGAGGACTATGGCGTCGAGGTGGCAGGGGTGGAGGAATTAGGTGATGTCGAGGGCCCGCCGCTCCCTGTCCTAGAAGATCCTGACAAGGGCAGGGAGGTGGTGATGTTGAGCGAGGAGGAGTACAAGGATCTCGAGGGGAGAATCGGCGGACCTGTGCCGCTTACACCGTACGAAGTGCGCCTCAAGACGGTGTACGAGCTGGCTCATCGGTCCTACATGATACCACTCGACCGTTTCGACGACGATCTTCCTCGAATCCTGGACAAGGAGATGGGTAGAAAGGCATATGCTGGCATCCGGCAATACTCGAAAATAACTGGGCTTGGAACCAAGGAACATTTCAGAGACAGCCTGTTGATCCTGCAAAAGTCGGAGTCGCTATTTGATCTGAAGACGTACTCCCGTTTTGGGCTCGCACAGTCTCTGGCTATTACCCTCAAGCTACTAGAAGGCACGCCCATCATTGACTTCATCACGACGGCTGATCCGTCCAATCTCGCAATGAAGTTGTCTCGCGAGGAGACGTTAGCCTTAGGAAACAAAATTGATAGGGAAATTGCCGACAAGGCCTGGTTCATGCGCGCAACTTTTGGATACCAGAGGAGAGCAGGCGATGCTGGTAGCCTGTCGTTCGCTCAATGCAGCGGGCTTATTAACAGATTGGTTAGCCCAACTCTGGGAATTTCTGCGAAGGTAGCAAAGCGCAACAACCGCTGCGGTGGTTACTTGGAAATTTCGAAGGTGGAAATGCATTCTTTTCTTGATCGATACAGGCCATCGTGGTGGGGCGATGAGAGGGATTTTTCTCTCGGCTCCCTATCTGGTCTTTCCTTGGATGAAATCGCCCAGTTTCTTTCCGGGGGCGATAAGTAAATAGTATCTTTAATAAAACGAATTTCCGCTCAACCCCTGGCAGCGACCACGCGTCAGTCATCGAGTGTGTCGACAAATTGGGCGTAATATTCTTAAGAGTAAGAACGTGCAATTTGTCGCCATCCTCTCAACCCCTGGCAGCAACCACGCGTCAGTCATCGAGTGTGTCGACAAATTGGGCGTAATATTCTTAAGAGTAAGAACGTGCAATTTGTCGACATCCTCTCAACGCCCGGCAGCAACTATGTTCTCAGTCATCGAGCGTGTCGACAAATTGGGCGTAATATTCTTAAGAGTAAGAACGTGCAATTTGTCGACATCCTCTCAACCCATGGCAGCAAGCACGCGTCAGCCATCGAGCGAGTGTGTCGACAAATTGGGCGTAATATTCTTAAGAGTAAGAACGTGCAATTTGTCGACATCCTCTCAACCCCTAAACCCCCATCGTTGTGCATTGGTGACAGATGGCAGCATTATGGGATGGTGATAGATGCCAGCAGAATACCATGTTTTCCGAGTCGCGATGACGGAATTATGCTAGTTGCGATGACGGAATGATGACGGAATGATGACTGATGACTGAATGTAATTAATTAATTAATTAATCTCACTTAATAAATTTGTTCAAGGGATCCCTAGCCTTGCCAGAGCTAGTAAGATAAGATTGCCACAACTGTGCACAGCAAGGCCAGCCCAGGTCACGGGACACTGCAAGGCTTCATGACTACGGTGTACCCAATTCTATTCCTGCTGACGAATAGCAAGCATGTAGCCCAAATGCTCCTGGTAAACCCAGCTCTCACAGTCGCCATATATTCAGTATGTCCTATTCGTCCCGAGCTGCCAAGTTGGCGGGGCTTCGAAAACACAAAATATGTCTATATTGCATCTGCAGCAGTGGCAGCCGCTACTAGACATCACTAACCGCGGCAGCAGTTAGAAAAATCATTGGAGGCAGAAGTTATCTGCTGACAGATAACAATAATTGCCGTGCAGGATGACACGGGGCACACGGTCCCACTAACTGCTGGCACACGGGCCCTCTGGCTGCTGGCCTCCAGCTCCGTGGGACCGATCAACGTACCCAGATCGCCCTCCAATGATCAACCACCACTTGCCACCTGTAGACGTGCTGAACTGCTGATCTTGCATAACCAGTGGAGCCTCAGGATATAAACCCGCCGGCTCTTCCGCAGAACCGCTTCATCCCAAATCAACTCCCCCTCTGTTCGACGAATGGCCCTTTACGTCCTCGAACTGACCGAATCAGCTGCCCATCAGCCGTGTTGCTTCATGCCATTCTGGCCAAATATAATGTCTGTGCTGGTTGTCTCCTTGATAATGTCGTGCCAAACCGCAAAATGGCCCCTTGCATGCCCTCGTCCTCAGCTGAACTGCTTCACGCCACACTGCGCTCTGTCAATTAAGATATTGGCCAGCCCTCAGCTAAGCTGCTTCACTTGACAAAATGAGATGTCCATCAGCTGCTAGTGTGTCCATCAGCTGAACTGCTTCATGAACTCAGCCGCCACCGCGCGCCCCCGGCTGTTGACGGAGATCTTCATCTCGCTGATCTCCTTGTCCACATCCTGTGGTGGTTGAACCGTCACGAGATGTAATTAGGCGCGAGGAATGTAAACAAGCAACAATGGAGTCAGCACTGTGACCATACCGCTGATCCCCTTGTCCACATCCTGTGGAGGCTGATGGGGATAGATTAGGGCATACAATTAGGTATAGGCACAGGGCAAGCCATACGAATGAGTGCATCGGAGACAGCTTCCCCTCACCATCTCCTTGTCGATGCCCTGCAGGTGATGGGCACTATGTCAACGCGTCAACGCCGGTGATGGGCACTATGCCAACGTCTCAACGCCGGTGATGGGCACTATGTCAACGTCTCAACGCCGGTGATGGGCACTATGTCAACGTCTTAACGCCCTGAGGTGATGGTATGCAGGTCGCCACACGGCAGGCAACAACATACTAACCATCTATCCACAAGCAATTTGCATGAGTAGTAGTATCAATAAGACAACCATAGTAGACCCGTCCGCGCTGCAGCCTCGACCCACCTCCAAAAAGGTGACGATGAAATCCACCAGCTTGCGGCGGTACATCTGTTCCCCGTGCGCACTGGTGATCAGAAAGCTGATGTCGTAGCCCTCCAAGGGCACGCGCCGCAGCACCTGGGGGGAGCACAACACCAGTATATGGATAGATGCGTTGGGATACATTTAGGGGGGGGATACATGCAGCCGATAGGCATGGATATGTATAGGTAGATAGGACGGTAGGACTAGAGCCAAACCAGCAGAGGGGGCGAGAACAGGACGAACAACAGGTTAGCAGACGTACAGCAGCAGGATCCCCGCAGCGGTGGCAGCCGTGGCATAAGAGACACCCCAACACCAGCAGGGGCGCATACTTGAGAGAAACCGACATGAATCTTGCGTAGAAACTTGCAGCTGACAACACATCCCCGCGCTGGGCTGACAAACACCAGAGAAGGGAGCAGGGAGCATTCTCGTCTCCTGTTAGTGTGGCCATAGCGACCCCCCTAAGCGCCTATAGTGACCCCTCTAATCGCCGACAGCCACCACTGCCGCCTCGGCGCGCTGTGCGAGGAAGGAGGTGAGCTTGCTCTTGAGGAGTGCATATACCCTGTTAGTGTCGCCACAGTGAACCAAGTGCCTACAGTGACCGCTGCGCCCACCTGGAACGCCTCGGCGCGCTGCGTGAGGAAGGAGGTGAACTTCTTCTTGAGGATGGCCTCCAGCTCGTCCACCTGCTTGAGCTGGTCGATGAAGCACGCAAGGTGATGACCCACACACATGAGAACAGAGGGGGTGTTCAATTCGGGATACATGGCCTCCCGAGCTGGCAAATGGCACACACACACACACCACACGCACATGCACAAAAACAAGTATAACAGTGGGCATGGAAGCATGAATGGACTCCCGCTCGTCCACCTGCTTGAGCTGGTAGATGAAGCACGCAAGGTGATGTCAGACGATATCATTAGCGATATAATTGATCAGTTGAAATCTCAAGAAGGGAAGTACAGGTAACAGCAACGGTTATTAAAACACTCAACAAGAAATGTGCCTCCTTAGGGAGAACAAGGGGCGCCATCAAGTGCTTCCAAATAATGGACAAAGAATGTGGACTAAAATCGGCACAGGCCGGATAAATATAAATGATATTTATGGATTTAAAATAGAAAGATTTATAAATACTGAATATTTATACCTCTAAATACATTTGCAAAGGGTTGCCGGACCCAGCAAAAGTATTTAAATACATTTGCTGACGATCCCGAGTGGCGCAAAAATATTTAAATATATTTACACGGGCGCTTACAAGATAGAAAAATATTTAAATGTATTTTGCGAGGATCCGTGTTGTGAATAAAATATTTAAATATGTTTAAAGAAAATTTAAATGCATATATTTCTAAATACCCTGGTGTATATTTAGATATCTTGGGTAGTAAATATATGTATAACCGCAAAATCGGGAACCTTTCCAACACCCCCCAGCGCCCACAACCCCCCTTTCCAGCCTGGCGGCCACTCGCTAGTACAGTACTACCGCCGTAAAACACAATGGCGCACACGCGAAGGTCGTGGCGGTCACCCCATGAGCCGCGCCCGGCCGAAAAAAATGTAAGCAAAGATCTCTAAACTATAGCTGAACTGTTGGCTAAAGTATTTAAATAATATTTGAATATATTTAGCCGCGACAAAAATTTCAGGGGAAGTATTTAAAAATATTTGACGTGCTCCTATTTTTGCGCCCAAGTATTTAAATATATTTAGAAGCTCCCCGCTTTGTGGTGGAAATATTTAAATACATTGGAAACTCGCCCTCCCTCTCGAGGAAGTATTTAAATACTATTTGAAAGGATTTTGCTACCTTCGGAAAATATTTAAATACTCTTTAAATAATATTTATCCGGCCTGTGAAAATCGGGATAAACAACAGCAAATAACAATGTGCATGACAATGTGGATGACAGGAAAACATTGTAAATACCAATGTGGATAAACATCGCATGCATGATGGCACGCAACCAGGGCAGGGCACTATTAAAGTGGCTTTAACAGTGTACAAGATATGATGTAATAAAAATAGCATGCATGATGGCAGGCAACCAGGGCAGGGCACTTTGGAGAAAGGCGAGATGGTCGAGCAAGTGGTGGTGGTGGAGAGAGGGGGAGTGTGGGCTGGTGGTGCACGATCCATGCTAAGGTGATCCATGAGGGTGATTCAGCGATTAGAGTGATTGCATCACAGCGATGGTCGCAGGACGGTGATAATTGCATGACTATGGCATGCACAGCGTGGTTTAGAGAGCGTGAGAAGGACGTGAGGAAGTCCCTAGTACATCAGCAGCAACATCGCAGTTCCATGGTTACGTCTAATTATAGCCATCCGACCATCCTCTTCGTGTCGATCTACCCCACCTGCTGTTTTTCCGCCACCTCACCATACCTTGACGCTGATGCGCACCGAGCTGATGGCAGCCTTCAGTTTGCCACAAGCACTTGTCCGTTTGCGTGCAACCATCCGGCTACCTGTACCTCCTCCCTCCCCCCCCACCCCCCCCTCGTACCTTGACACTGATGCGCACTGAGTTGATGGACGCCTCAATCAGACACTTCTCCTGTTCGTTGCGGCTGATCAACACCTGCACGAGCAATATACCCGCAGTCAGAATGCACACACCAAGGGTGCGCACCAAGGGTGAGGGTTGTCGTGGTCATTGCGGAGGACCAACACCTGAACATGATTCATAAACACCCATCCAGCACGCGCTGCACAACAAACCATCCAGCACGCGCTTCACACCAAACAATCCAGCACGCGATTCGTGGCACAGGCACGCCACCAGGCAACCATCCAACGGATCAGCGCTCCGAACAGCGAAGCAAAGCAGCCAGAGCACAGGCTGTCTGGTTCCACAATCCACAGGCACGGACCACAAACTCCTTGACCGAGCCCCGGAGACCAGGGCGGTCGATCAGTCAATGCCTCATGGAACGATGCTCATGGAACAGGACAGCCACAGGAGCTTGGTGCCAGCAGGGGTGAGCCTGGGTAGTTACGCATGTGCCCTGACGGGTGCACCCTGATGCATGGGCATAGGTCTACGCGGACGTGATGACTGCACGGAACGCATAAGGAGCCCGACACATCACGCATAGTATGTTCCACCCTCAAAACACTATATCTACACGAGGAGAAAACCCTAAAGCCTGACATTCTAAAGCAGAAGATGAATGCAGGACGCGCATGCAACTTGCTCATGAAACCAAACTTTCGCCACTCATCCAAGAGCGGCGATGATGGAGATAAGAACAGGTAGCCTGCTAATGAGACGGATGGAGACACGGATGGAACAGGGGGCGGGAGTGGCGATGCAACTAAGGAGCATCGCTGTCTACATGTCAGTGCAGGTTTCTCTGCATGCGTCTCCATGCACGCCTCCGTGTGTGTGTGTGTGTGTGTGTGCGTGTGTGTGTGTGCGTGCGTGTGTGTGTGTGTGTGTGTGTGTGTGTGTGTGTGTGTGTGTGTGTGTGTGTGTGTGTGTGTATGTGTGCGTGTGCGTGCATGTCTGCGTGTGCGTGCGTGTGCATGTGTGTGCGTGGTCACTTTAATATAGCACTACTATGTGGGGAGCGATGGGACTGCTTTCTGGAGTACATGTGCGGGCCCGGCGGCCACGTACCGGCTGCAATAGCAACTCCTTGCTCGTCCTGCACCGTGGTCGGATGGGCGATGTCATCAGGTGATGTCATCCGCCGCAGCCGAAGGAAACGACGGCAGGAAGAGGTGGTCCAACATACAGAGGGGGTGAGACGAGCCGGAGGGCAAGCCAAGCCCGCAGGCAACTATGGCCACAGACAATATTGAAAACAAGCAAATGCTTACAGCCATGGGGGTCTCTGCCAGACCAACGGCCAATGAGGCGTTAACGACAAGACCCACGGGTAGGGATGGGCTACCTTATGCATCCCAGCAATAATCTATATCGACATATAGATGTAACGGGGTGGATGATGGATGTAACGGGGTGGAGATGGATGTAACGGGGTGGATGATGGATGTAACGGGGTGGTTGATCATCTTGCCACCTGATCTCAAGGTCAACAAGGTCAGCAGGGTCAGGAGGGTCAGCAAAGGGAATAAACTTATTTTGGACAGCCAACAGGACTGGGCCACGGGCAGGTCCCCACCCCGCCTCACACGCACTGACCGATCATTTGCGTGCCTTCCAGCATGCATGTAGAAGCACTACTTCCCTAAACTAACCGTGTTACTAGACAACGATTAGGCTGTCCCATGGATACATTCTTCCACCAACTACTTCTGTGCCTCTGTTGGGAACACCTGGCTCGCAGAATGGTCACTGTATCTCTTGACAGCTGCGTAGCATTGACAAAATGGTCACTGTATCATGACAATAGCCATCACATCTTCATAAACCGCGTGCAAACCATCACCATTCCAAAGATGCCCCCCCCACCTCCCCCCTCGCTTCCTGACCCAGGGTGGCCCTGCTGTCAAAGCTGGCTTTTTAACTGACACCATCCAAGCCACCAGCGGGAGTTACGGGCGCTTTGCAAAACCATGGCAGGCAGCAAAATCCATGAGTGTCCATGTACCGCGCTCCCTCCCTTTCAACAAGCTCTTTCCACAAGAGGGAAACCAACCGCTCCTTCAAGGGGGTTGCCTTGCTAATCGACGAACGAATGGCGTGCACCGCCCTCCCTCCCTTCCTGATGGTTTGTGCCACCTGGACAGAGCAGGCAACAGCCCCATGCTGCGCTAGTCCATCCGCCTGCCCTTGTTACAAACAAACCACGTCCACCCCTTCGCCGACTTCTCATGAATTTCTCCTTGCCCTTCTGTCTTCCTTAATGCATTCTGAGTGCGCATTTGCATGTGCCTGTGTGTGTGCATGTGCATGTGTGCAAAACTTGTTGTAAATGGGATCCGCCACCAAGCCTGCCCCTTTCCCCCCCCCCTTCCTTCCAGCCACCCACACCCACGCCCACAGCATACCCACGATTTCCCTGCTCCTATCTAACGCATCCACATGCTGATACTCCCCCTCAGGCCAGTTTAGAGTACAGCGTGTCTACACTAAGCAACTCTGGCCATGTACGGGTGCTCCGCCTCGGGGGCTGGTATAGGGTTACAAGCGACTGGGTTTCTACACTACAACAGTTGTTGTCCAACGTACTGGTACTCCACCTCGGGCCGGTTGTGTCGCTCCACCTCTTGCGAGGGGAAGTCCTGATGACAGAAACAAGGTGGTGAGCGAGCACAGTTGAGATAAAAAATGGCGGGGGTTTACTGGAAGAAGAGAAAGTTGAAAACGATGACGAGATGGAGTTGGCGCACAACTTGTGCGCAGCAGAAATATACAACCCCACAGGGACAGGTGTTCTGCTCCACAGGAATGGGTGGATGCCCCACAATGATCGGTGTTTTGCTCCAATGGGATAGGTGGAGCAGGCGACGCAGGAGAGTGCGACTTACGGCAGGGACTACATGCAAGCTCTCCTGAGTAAAGCCGATTGATAAACACTCCTATCAAAGAGAGGCTTGTTACACAAAGGCAGTGCTCAAGACCCCACTGCCTGCCTTGATCTGAAAACCTTGCACCATCCAACTAGTCCTTGGCCTAGCCCTATCTCACCACCTTGCCCCTGCTATAACAAGTGCAACTCCTGACGATGGTGCTGGCCTTGTACTCCCCACGCACACGGACATTGCACCATGCCTGCCTTGCCAGGCGAGTGCGCGTGCTTCGATACTTGCGTTCCCCAGGCAATGGTACCAAAGCCTGACAGATCCAGCCCTATGTCGAGGTCATGGCGCAATAATGATGGTGTAACGATGGCCGATGGGTCCCAGGGTTACCCAGGCCGACGCCTGCAATGGCGCATGCTCCTGAGCCTTGCCCCTTGCATCCTGAGCTATGCCCTTTGCCTAGTGGTCCAACAAGCAGTGGCGAGTTTGTATCGCCGCGAGCCGTGTGCTAAAACAGGCAGAGTTTGCAGATGCAATGCAAAGGGAATCTGCTGCGAGGTGCAGAGATTGCAGATGTCACGAGCTTGTCCACATCGATCGTGACAGTACAGCCTAGAACAAATGATCCAGCATCTACCGTTGCCTACACCTCGCCATTCCATTCGGTTCTGGCAGAAATGCGGTCATCTAGAGCGGGCTCGGTGCAAAGACTTATTCCTGGTCCCAGCTCCCAAGCTTACCTGTATACAAAGGGCTCCCACTAGCGTATTGCGGATGCACGTCAAGTAGGGGCGCAGCGTATTTGCCTGGAAGGAACGACAGCAGCGGAAGCACGAGGTCGGGAATGCAAGCCAGCGTAATCAAGGCGACAAAACCGTTGGCATGTGGGCGCTTGCAGCTGCAGGCGACTAACAGATAGAAAAGCCTCTTCCCGGGAGAATGAAAACTCCGCAAGTTGCCGGGAGCGGAAAAGTAATATTTTTTTTTCTACCCGCGCCGGTATAGGCTTCGGTACTGACCATTTGGGAAAACTAAATTCGAGTAGAAGGCTGTATCAGAGAGTATCACCAAGAAGCATGGGCGGCTGCGCCAGAAATAGAAAAGACTCCAGAGTGTTGAGAACTCCCGGATAGCTAGATGCTCATGAACAAGTCTCCCGTGATCATCAATTAAACATTCGCAGTGCACCGTAATAACCACGCCATTCGTCTAATTTCCATTTAAAATTCCAAGTTTCCACTGTATAAAACAAATGCCAAGTTGTGACAACGGTCCAAAAACTATCCTGTCCTGCTTGTCTGTATTTTCCCCTTCATCAACGCACACTTTGCCCACGGAAACAGCACGACCCCCGCCTGCCATAGTCGCATGGTTTTTAGACTCGTGCTCGTCCTCCTTCCAATCTGCGCGAACGGGGCATCACGCGAACACCGTCAACGCCCCAGGACGCCCTGCAGGTAGGGTGGATGCTAGATACGACGCAAATCTGCCACGTGGCGCCCCACGGTGACCCGGCACAGTGTTTTTTTCTGCCGCAGAGACTGCAGGCAAATTCGTGCGGAATTAACGGCAGAACTGAATTCAACGCAAATTTGTGGCGAAGTCGAGGCATCATCATTCACCAGGGAATAGCCATTGCAAAGTATTAGTGGCATGCAACTACTTGCGTAGGTAGGGATCTGGTAATCCTTTGGTTTGGATTTGTCGATCATTGCTATTTTTCGGTAATCCTGGTTTCGAGAGACTGTGACGCCTACGATGTCTTTCCTGATGGCTGATGTGCTTTGACGCCGTTATCAAACTGATCCGCCATTCCGCGGCTGTAAGCCCCTGGCACAGCGATCCGCAGCTGAGTCCAGAATGAGATTCGCACCATGCGTAGTTGAATGCTTGTTTGGGGAGTAGAGAAGGTGTAACTCGATAATTTTAGTCAGACGGCGCTTATTACCGGCTGGTTGTGGCCACGAGCGTTACTAGTGTGTCGCTACTTCAATTAAGGACGTCATGTAGACGGCTTCTAGCTGCGCGCCAAGGTTCGTGAGAAATTTGGAAAGGATAAGCATTCAGGCTCCCGTTATTGGATATCATGAGCAGCGACACCGCGCAGTTGGCTCAAGAGATAAATCAGCAGGTCACGTCGCTTGCGTCGTCCATCGCAGAGCTCTACGAAATTCTAGCCGATCACAGCGTGAAGGTGAACCAATTGGTTTCCCAGCTGTCTCGGCACAGCGAATTCCTCAAGGCTTGGGAATCATTTCTGTCACGAGGGTATGAAGCGTTCTTCGCTGAAGGTGGCCATCAGTCCAGCCCGGACTGATTGACCCGGACACGTCATGTTGATTACCGTCCAACTTCTTGTGCACCCTTGACTTAATCCAGGGAGGCATTCTGTTTGCTGGCGTGGGGCATGTTTCCAAGGATTGGCAATCCTGTATCCAAGCAGCTTTTGTTCAGGTGGATGCACATGAGCGGAAGCCTCTAGACTTGCTGAATGCTTTGCCGTCGCCTTTTGAGGACATTACATGGATAAGCACATGGCTGTTCCAAGAAAAGTGGTTATTCATGTTAAAGCTGATAGCTTTCACTTGGTTACCCCTGCTGCTTTAAATGGCACAACCACCATCGTGATACGATGAAGAGATGCAAGAAACCTTTGTGCGCAGTGCTGGGCATTTCCAGCCAAGTAGGGGCAAATCGTTGTCTCCAGTACTTGGAGGTTCCGTGCTCCATGCGAGCACATGCTTCGGAACTCACGCGTGTCGCCTTCATGCTGCACAAGGTGCACCGCATGGGACGGAGGCTTCGCACTATCCCCTCCACCTGCCTCGCAAATGCGGGTCCCCAAAGACCCCCAAGAACGAATGGCCATGCTTAGCCAGTGGTGCAAAATACAATACGATGTCTCATCTAATAGATACCTTATCAGTAGACCGGGGAAAGCCTTGGGGGATCGTTCGCCTACCCAAATGACAGAGTCATTAATGATTCACGTGTCAGTACAATTAGTATAGTTAATCCGAATTCGGCACGAGAAAGACAAGCAGACACAGACATGGATGGCACCACAGCAATTTCAGTCATGCTGCTAAAGCGTTTGTAATTGTTGGTGCATAAGCACGTGACGATCAGGTGAAATTGTGCATGCATGCTTGTACATCAATTGAAAATATAATTACCCAATTAAAGTAAGATATTAATTGATTAATTAGTCTAATTAATTAATTAAGATATACAGTGGACGACTGGACGTCTCCCCAAGACGTCAATATGTACATGTATGTCCACAGCTAATCTAAAATATGGGCCCCGAGTGCATGAGGCCTCAGCTAATCTTGTATGCAAACTATTCATAGGTACCATGCTTTATATAGCCAGCGTAGGATAGCATTTGTAGGACACCTTGCTCGCACCAGCCAGGTCGACACCGCCCTTGGTCTGGCCGGCCCCCAGCGGCTTGGCCAGCCAGGACGGCACATTCTGACCTGGCCTGGCCCCAAGGACATTCCCAAAAAGGTAGGGAAACATGTCACGAACTACGTACAGATGTTGCTGGATGACCTACTGGTCCCAGCCCAGTTTGAATACCGCATCCACTCTCTCTCCCTTCTTTGGACTGCCATGCAGAACAAGACGCGGTGGAAGAGGATTGTCTCGGCTCACACGCCCGACCCTGTGGGCAAACCACCTCCCCCCAAGCGGAGGAGGCGTTTTGATGAGTAGGGTAGTTAGGATTTTTCTAGACTAGCTAGATTAGACTTAGGTTCGTTCGATTACGCGGCTCCTTCCATCCCACCCAACCATCAGCACGTTGTCTACATTATATCAAGGAGACAACCAGCGCAGGCCAGAAATCGGGAGAATCCGGACCATGGTAGCTCGAGCCTGCCGTTATCTTGTCCGCGTGTTCGAGTCGTTCAGGACGATGAATATGAATGGTGATGGAAATGTGTAGCATTGTGCATTGAAATTATGGCTGGCTTACGTGTAGAGCGACCAGATGACCGAGACAGGGGGGCCGGAAACAGCTAGCTTGATCAGGGCGTGTGTTTCGAGCCTAACTGGCCGGGAGTCTCTAGTGGTGAGCACCATTGCTGTGATCGCTCTCCCACCATTTACGAGGAAATACCCGCAAACGGAAAACCACTGAGAAGGTCTAGCTAGTCAATCATTACGTTTGCCATGCCATGATTCCAAATGTTCAAGGACTGTATGGTTATATAATGGCTTCTCAGCACGTGTTCATGGCAAATACTGATAAATTTGAATTGCACTTCTCCAGCGACCCACCCGGAAATGTACTTGGTGCTGCTGTGCTTGCATTGTAAATCGTAAAGTACGCGTGCACCTGCCACGAACTCCATGCAATGTTGTTCCCAAGATAACACAACTAATTTCCAAGATAACACAGCAAAAGTTTGTAAGATGGAGTGGAGATCCGTCAGCCAGTCACACATGACGATGTAAAATACTAAATGAACTAACGCGTTTCCCGCCCTAGGAGCTAAAAAGTAGAGACTTGGTGACGGAGAACGCATCATCCAATTGGGCAGTTTGCCCCACAGCTTATTGAAATCCTAATGCTCTGGTGTATGGCCAGCTGTCTTGCTGCTAGGCTCCTGGCTCGTAGTTTCTGAACTATAAATGAAGACAAACAAATACTGAGTACACAACTTGGCAACTCCCAGGGTCCGCCATCATGTTCACACCACCCGTCAAACACTTGACTCGATGTCAACTTGACATTCGAACCCGAATGATGGGTGCACTCATCGCCTTGATGCCATGTGGCTCGTTGCCTTGTCGCCCAGGCTCCTTACATGCTCTCTTTGGACTATACAAGAGCGACACTTGAGCGACGCGCCGAGTAACAAACCGCGCACTGAGGTCGGGCATTGCTAGGCGTATAGGGACCGATACGCTCTTGCCGCTCATGTCCACCTCCCAGCATAGCTCGGCCTGCCTCTTCCAGTCATCAGGTGCACTTCCACACAATCAGATAGCCGTGCACTGGACACCGCCGATATCCGCACCCTCCTCCGATATTCGCTGCCTCGTCAGTCAAGCATAAGGTCCTTATTGCCGCAGATACGCAAGTGTACCTGTCACCCCGCTAGCCACACCCTGATGGGCCTGCTTCTTCCAGTCACGCACGAGGTGCATATTTCACCCAAATAAGCCTATGTGGTACCTCACCAGCCACACCCTAATGTGCCTGCTTCTTCCAATCGGGCATGAGGTGCGCGGTGCGCGCGAACAGCTGCGCCAAAAAGTTGTACTCGAGCGTCTTGGTCACGATGCGCGACACAAACGCAAACCCGCCGATGTCGTGCCAGGTGGCACGACCGAGCGCTGCGAAGATCTCGTCCGGCATCTGCGCGGGCTGAACGGCAAACTTGTTGGTGAACTTGAAGCTGTCCAGATCGGCCGCCTTGTCGTAGAACCGGCTGCTCACAGGGGACGGGTGCACAGCCGCGACGTCGATTCCATAGTACTTGGACTCCACGGCCAGTGAGGAGGCGAAGGAGGAGAGAAAGGCCTTGGTGGCGCCATAGCCCGAGGCAAAGGGGCTCGGGATGAACGCTGCCGCGGAGGAGGTGAAGCAGATGGCTCCCTTGCGCTTGGCGGCCAGCATGCGGTTAAGGAAGTGGTGGGTGATCCAGACCGCAGCCGTCATGTTACTGGGGGGGGGGTTGGAAAGGTCGCGGGGGGGGGAGGAGTGATGAGGGCATTCCATGAGACGAAACATAGCACTGTCAGCACTGTCTAGTTACGTGGCAGAATTATGGTGCCGTAAGGAATCATCCTGTTGCGTGGCAGAGTTATGGTGCCGTAAGGCATCATGCCGTTACGTGGCAGAATTATCGTGCCGTAAGGCACATTGTGGTATACGCTACAACGTAAGAGGGGCGGGCCGGGGGTTGGGTTGGGTTGGGTTGGGTTGGGTTGGGTTGGGTTGGGTTGGGTCGGGTCGGGTCGGGTCGGGTCGGGTCGGGTGGGGTCGGGTGGGGTTGGGTTGGGTTGGGTTGGGTTGGGTTGGGTTGGGTTGGGTTGGGTTGGGTTGGGTTGGGTTGGGTTGGGTTGGGTTGGGTTGGGTTGGGTTGCGTTGCGTTGCGTTGCGTTGCGTTGCGTTGCGTTGGGTTGGGTTGGGTTGGGTTGGGTTGGGTTGGGTTGGGTTGGGTTGGGTTGGGTTGGGTTGGGTTGGGTTGGGTTGGGTTGGGTTGGGTTGGGTTGGGTTGGGTTGGGTTGGGTTGGGTTGGGTTGGGTTGGGTTGGGTTGGGTTGGGTTGGGTTGGGTTGGGTTGGGTTGGGTTGGGTTGGGTTGGGTTGGGTTGGGTTGGGTTGGGTTGGGTTGGGTTGGGTTGGGTTGGGTTGGGTTGGGTTGTTTGGGTTGGGTTGGATTGGGTTGGGTTGGGTTGGGTTGGGTTGGGTTGGGTTGGGTTGGGTTGGGTTGGGTTGGGTTGGGTTGGGTTGGGTTGGGTTGGGTTGGGTTGGGTTGGGTTGGGTTGGGTTGGGTTGGGTTGGGTTGGGTTGGGTTGGGTTGGGTTGGGTTGGGTTGGCAAACAGGCGATAAATAAAGATCGCCAGGTAGTTCTGCAACCGAGTAGAGCTGGTACTTGTACCATTACTCCATGTAACAGTGCATCCTTATTCCATTGCGCTGTTCATTTGCTCGCGCGCTGCATGAATGGCAGGTTGAGGAAACAAAGTGCTGTGCCCAGCGAAGTGGCAGGGGGACTTGTATATCCATGGCAGTGGGACAGGGGGCCTTCAAGTACCAAGGCAGCATGTTGTGTGTAATGGGGAGATACTACACAAAGGTGCGACAAACTCAAATCCTCAAGGGTGGCCAAGCATATGGACATCGAACGGCATTATTAAGCTGGCGGAGAGTTACGGCGACAAGTCAGCACAGGTAATTGACAATGTCAGCACCGAGGCCGCGACGGGGTGGGGTAGCCGTCTTACCAGTCCATGTTCTTAGTGAAGGCCTCCAGGGTAACCTGCCGGAAGAACCCGGTCAGAATGTAGCCAGCGTTGTTGAAAACCAGGGACACGTGGATGTCCTCGGTGGCTTTGACGATCTTTGTCAGATAGGAGGAAGCATCGCGCGCGCCTAGGTCAGCCCCGACGGCACGGAACTTCAGGTTGGCGTACTTGGCACTCAATGCGGCCTCTGTAGACGCCAGGAGGTCGTCGTCAAGGGCCACCAACACGACGTTTATGCCCTGCTCTGCCAATCGTTCCGAAATGCTCCTTCCGATGCCGCTGCTAGCCCCTGTAACCAAGGCCCACTCTGCTTGGTACTTCCTTTTCAAGTTTTGCTTCGGCATAAGCGAGACCAGGAACCTAGGCACGATATAGCTCCCCAACGACAGAAGACCGTAGATGCCGGCAATTGCCCACACGGCGGCCCACGCCCAGCTCGCCAGGACACCGAAGAACGACCACATTCTCCGTCAATTGCCTAATCGCGGTGCAAGCCGACGGCCCAGAACTCTACTTTGTTAATGCAACTGAACGTTCAAACGAAGTCTTCACTGCACAGATACGAATGTAATCACGCTCGTGCTTTTATTGTACGCAGGCCGCAGCGTAAGTGCGCCGGTCTTGTATGTATCCTGTTGTTGTGTTATACTGGCTGCTTGAAAGAGTCCCCTGAATCCTGAGTGGCTGAGTCCCGTCACTCCAAAGCAGTCGGCGAATACGTTGTCCGTTGTCACCGCTTGACACTTATTGACCGATACTAAGGAATATAGAAATTTCGCTTGAGTATAGCCAATAATAGGGCTACTGTACTGTAGCAGATCTCTGCTGCCCATGTGCGGCGTGGGCAACAACAACATAGGCGAAAGTACGTCAGTAGGTACTTTCACCATAAGCCGCGCCGCGCCATCACCATTCGGCTCGGCACTAAGCCACTAACCATAATTCCACCATTCCTGGCGCGAAAATCGCGTGGGTTCAAAAACGATGATCGCGCGGGGACAAATATATGCTGGAAAGCAGCGCCACATTTCAATGGCTACAGCACATATATTGAGCGATCAGGGGGTGCAAGCCATGTGGCGTTAGGCCTTCGCATCTTTTCTCATCTCTCGAAATGTATGATTGCAGGCAACAGTTACGTCGTGGCTTTATTTAGGGATCCGTTAATCGTTGGGAGAAGCAGCTGGCAACTTAATTCCTGCACGCATTATTAGCCACAGGGGAAAACCACCCCATTTCAACAAATCCGGATTCATGCCACTGGAAAGTTCAACCATCATATTTAAAGAAATAGTTTGCTTGCCATACCGAGAGGCAAGAAGTCAGAATAGTAATCCTAATCGTTGACGAAGCCTGCCAGAATATCACACGCCTGCATGCATCAATTCTCTGGAAACATGTCGTCCACCCTGCCGACTCCAATATTTAACGTAACCGATCCGAGAAGCCTTAAAGCAGAGAAAAATCTGCGGGATGGTGATGAGGAGGCAAGATCTTCGCCATTCAAGCCCCGGACTCCAGGTTTTCTGTCCCAATCAAGAGTAATTGCCAGTGCTCCCCTGGCGAGACGTCCATTAAAAGACCTTGGGGCAAACTTCTCCTCTGCTCGAGAAAAGCATAACACTACCGTGCTGACCGTCGTCAAAGAAGAAAACGAGAAGAAACATGCAGATGTGGTACGCTTAATATCAGATCGCACAATGTCTACCGCGTTTTTTCTAGTGGATTGGACGGGTACCGCTGATGGTTGGCAGGATACTAGAAGTCAATGTCACCGTGGCACAGTGAGCTACTCTTATCGCCAGCCGGTGTGTTAAGTGATTTTCATGCTACGAAATGATTGCATGGGAAACAGTTGTGCATAAGCCGAGGAATGCTGGATTTTGTTTTCTGTCCTTCCAGCTTCAGCGTAGCCATGCAAGACACCAAATTTGAACTAGGATGAAACAGTTTTTGTTTCCACTTACAAAATGTTACACATGATGTTTTCCTTTATTGCTCTGTCATTCCCTTCATCCTTTTTTGTCATTTCTTTCGTTGACTTTTGTGAGTAGACTCTGTGCATCTGCAATTCAATTCCTGGCACCACGTTCAAACTGTTGTCCAGTGTGACCAGCTAACGGATGTTATCACCTCACCCGAAAAAAAAATTACAGCGACGTAAGAGGAGTGCCTGTGTCTTTCAACTGAAAGTACTTAGCATTACATTGGTAATCACCATTACGTTGGTACTTAACATGACAGTGATATTGAACATTACCATGTCCCGATCCCAAGTTGCAGCCTCTTTTGTCCTGCCCGCCTTACGGCTTCCCAGTTTTCTTTCCCATTTCATTTGCGCGCCAGGCTTTGCAAGGGTGGCCTCTTGCATAGTAATAAGAATTATTGTAATTATAACTATAATAGTGAAGATAATGATAATATTGTATTATTATCACTATTAGATTCATTGCGTTTTTTATGTTGGGTAGAGGCACATCAACCATTGATGTGGGACTAGGAGCGCGGCCGCACATGCACGGGGACAACTTGTTTTATCAATCCTGTGAGGCTGCTGGTAAATTATGTAGGAATACTCTGAAGGAACATATTTTTTGTAAAATTTTAGCTGCTATTGCTTACGCCCTGCATGTTGTGCCTCCGACTGTGCATTCATTTCCAGCCCCGCCCTTGGTAATGCTAAGCCACTGCCATGACTGTGCTGCTTGCTGGTGCCTTTGACAACTCTAGACCATGGTCTTCTAAACCATACCGGCTACCATGGTCTACTAAAACCATACCGGCTACCATGGTCTACTAAACCATACCGGCTACCATGGTCTACTAAACCATACCGGCTACCATGGTCTACTAAACCATACCGGCTACCATGGTCTACTAAACCATACCAGCTACCATGTTCTACTAAACCATACCGGCGACCATGGTCAACTCGCGCCTCTCAATGAGTTCCAAGCCTGTTGGTGGCATCTGGCCAATGGGGCAGCCCTACGATGAATGAATGGTCTACTACTGCTCACTAATTGTGGCCCCGGGCACGGTACCAAGGGGACGCAGTCATGTGCTCTAATGAACAATGGTCCCGCATGCACTTCGGCGTTGTGGCCCACTTCCCGTCTCTGCGGACCGTGCCCCCCCCCCCCCCCCCGTTCCGTGCCAGGATGCCGAATTGCATGACATCAAGGACAAGACGGCCGAGCTGGACCGCATGCGGCACGACTTTGCCAAGAAGACGGAGGACCTGGAGAAGCGGCAGGCGAGGTGGGTGGGGCACGCGCGCGCATGATGGCTGGTGAGGAGAAAGAGGACCTGGACAAGAGGCAGGCGAGGTGGGTGGGGCGCCCGCGCATGATGGCTGGTGAGGAGAAAAAGGGCCTGGACAAGAGGCAGGCGAGGTGGGTGGGGCGCGCGCGCATGATGGCGGGTGAGGAGGAGGAGGACCTGGACAAGAGGCAGGCGAGGTGGGTTGGGCGCGCGCGTGCATGATGGCGGGTGAGGAATAGGAGGGCTTGGGCAAGAGGCAGGCGAGGTGGGTGGGGCGCGCGCGTGCATGATGGCGGGTGAGGAATAGGAGGGCTTGGGCAAGAGGCAGGCGAGGTGGGTGGGGCGCGCGCGTGCATGATGGCGGGAGAGGAGGAGGGCCTGGACAAGAGGCAGGCGAGGTGGGTGGGGTGCATGCGCATAATGTACGCCTTCAACGAGTAGGTCGCCTTGTCTCTTTGTCGCCACTTTTACTTCCCTGTTTAATCGATGGGAGTGGTCACTACCTACATGGTCTCTGTGTGCCCAGGTACCTCAAGGAGAAGGTGGAAAAAGCGGCACTGCTGAACCTGCTCAAGGAGGAGGTGGACAAGGCACGCGGCGATGTGGAGGACATCCGGCGGCTGTACGAGGCGCAGGAGGAGCGCAAACGGTGCGAGCTGGACAAGGTGGGTTTCTTGCTAGCGCAGGATGTGGCCACGGTAGTGGCAGGCTTGTGCAGGACGCGGCATGGTCACAATTGCGTGGTAGCGCAGGACATGGTCGGCAGCCCCATGGGAATTTGAGCCTGTGCTTCAGCCAAGCTTGACAGGGTGGGGTCACTGTAGCACAAAACTAAGTTGGGGTCACTGTAGCATTGAGCTAAGTGCAAGTTTGGGCCATTGTAGCGCGGAGTTAAGTGCAACTTGAGGTCATTGTAGCACAGAGCTACGTGCAAGTTGGGTCCATTGTAGTGCAGGACATGGTTGGAAGGTTGGGACCAGCATAGTGCAGGAGATGTGGGCGAGGTGGGGTCGCCCCCATGCAGGCCAGGTGGGCAAAGTGCGGGTCACTGTAGCTCAGGCCACATTGGCAAGGTGGGGTCACTGTAGTTCAGGCGAGCACACGCTCAAGGATGGGTCATGCCATGCAGGGCACCCCTGTGCTCTCATCGTATTATGAATTCTAAACACGATAGTACGACAATGAATAGTACTGCTACTACTCATATTTAAATCGCCGATCCCTTGCGAAGCTAAGGTGTTGCTTGGTAAAGCTAAGGTGTTGCCTGGCAAAGCTGTACTAGTGCCTGGCGAGCGTATTACGCTGCTGCTGGACACCCACCGACCGCCCCCCGACGGCTGCGGCCCGTCCTCCCCTGTGCGGCCCCTCTTCCTCATCGGGGGCTATTCCACCCCTATCTCGTTCGTGTGCCAGGGCAAGGTCGCGGTCGCGGCCGTGCAGAAGGAGCTCAACGATGTCAAGTGCGCACGCGACGCGAAGCAAAAGGAGCTGGAGGCGGCGAGGGAGGCAGTCGCACAGATGGAGGCGGAGCTGGGGGAGGTGAGGGCGGGCGGCGTCATGTCCCACTAGCCATGCCGCTCACGGGGCCAACCATGGCAGTGTCGGCACCTGCATACTTTCTATTGAGCCTGCCTGTGTACTGGCCGCACCGCCAAGTCGCTGCACGTCACTTAGTACAGACTATTACTTTACATCTTGTACATCTTATCATTGATGAGGTTGTTCCTGATCCGAGCAGGCTTGTTTTTGTTGCCACTCTCATTTCCGTGATTTAGCATTCTCCATAACTACTACTTACTGCATCCGTTATGAGTCAGCCATGCTTTGCCCATGCAGAGAGCCACTCTCTGCTGAGACGCCATCATGCCCTAGCCATTGCTTAGCCATGATCATCTTCCACCCCATGTCCGCAACTTTGCACAGCTGCTGGAATACATGGTGGTGCAGGTGCACCTCAGTTGTGCACCTTCAGTATGTGGCAGTTTACACCCACCACCTGCAGGTTGTCGCCTAGAATGTATTAAGAACCATATGCCCCCTCTCAGGGATATGTGTTACATATCCTCCCCACGGAGGTATGTTCTTAATTAATTACTTAATTAATAACTACTAGAGATAGTAGATATGAGTATGGTACGCAAAGCCGCTCCATGCATACACACATGCATGGGTCGATGCACTATGACCAGCAAGCTGGAGCAAAAGAATGCATGGCAGGCTTCTCATGTTCCCATGTATGCTGTGCGTGGGCCTGTTCTTGGTAACTGTCAGCACACAGCAAAGGAAGTGCATGGTGGGCTGTATGCGCTTATGCATGCTCTAACTGAGTTTATTCTATGTGACATTCATGCTATACATGTGTTCGACTTTGTAGTCTCTGTAACTGTCAAACTTCGGCAAAAGCGATGGGCTGGCTTGGCTTGCTTACACGCGCTGTAACTGGGCTTGGCGTGCTGTAACTGGGTTCAGTCTATGTAACGTGCATGCTATAACTGGTTTTCTTGCTACACATGACCAACAAACGGCAGCAAAAGAAGCGCATGGCAGGTTTCAGGGCCTCCCTGGCCAGCAACACTGCGGCCCACGACGCCCTCAAGAAAGAGAGTGCGGAGGCTGAGCGCCAGCATAAAGAGGCCGCGGAGCGTGCCAGACGCCAGAAGGAAGAAACCGACGCACTGCTGCGCGCCGCCAACGAGGAGCAGAGCAAGAGGATCGCGTCGCTGACGAGTCTAAGGGCGCGGCAGCAGCAGTACGAGAAGGAACAGGCAGAAGCAGAGAAGGCGGTGGCGGACGCCAGGGCTAAGGCAGAGGAGGCAAACCGGCTCCGACAGGCAGCCGAGGTGGCAGCAGCGCAGGCACAGGCACAGGCACAGGCACAGGCGCAGGCATCGGTGCAGGCGCAGGCGCACTTCCAAGCATGGGCGGAGGCGCAGGCATGGGCGCGGGCGCAGCAGGGACATGCCCCTCAGGCCCCGCCGACAGCGTGGACACCGCCATGGAGTACGGGAGCGGCACCGCCCCAGCCGCAGGCGGCTCCCCAGCCCCCGCCACCATTTGCAGCGGCCAGCCGGCCACCGCCGGCGTCTACCACCAACGCCAAGCCACCGCCAGCATCGGCCAGCAATGCCACGAGCGCGAGTGCTGGACCGGCACCTCAACCGGCGGTTCCTGAGCAGAACGATGAGCAGGCCAAGGTGGGTACTGGGTGGGAGACTTGCTTGCCTGCTTGCATTCAAGATTAAGTAGTGTTTGGTAACGGGCCTTTGGTAACGCTTTGTGTTTCTGGTACCTGGCTGGGCTTTGCAGATATCCTAGTACGCTTCTACTAAGTTTCTTGAAGCAGGGGCGGGGGGGGGGGGGGGGGGGGGGGCGTGAGGGGATGCTTCTAGCATTCGGTTATATGTATGATGTTTTGCTGTTCCCGTTCGGGGTGTGAGGGTGAGTCGATGGCATGACCTTACCTCCCAGAGCACAAATTTCTTTGTTTTGTGCTAACAGCTCCGCATAGCCGGCTCCTGGTGCCTCCAGGACCTGACCTACCTTCTCCGATGCCTAGGAGCTTGCTTCCAACTTTATCCAGTAGCTATCACCTTGGCTATGAACCGCCATTCCGGCGGTATTTATAGTTAGTGCCCGTACAGCCATTTTGGCAATTGCCCCCTGTAGCCTTGGCATCCTTACCCTGGTCCGCTGCCATCGTTGCCACCGTTGCAACCTGCTGGTATATACTCGGTGGATCTACGATTCCACCTGGGAGCGGCTGCCTGCCCCTGGTGCTTCCTCCGCCCCCGTTGCGGGTGCGAGCAGGAACGCGCGGCAGACACGGAGCAGCTAATGGACTATGTTTATCATGCATACGTGTGTGTGCGTGCGTGTGCGTTTGTGCGGATGGGAGCAGAAGCGGGCGGTAGACGCGGAACGCCTGGCTCGGCGGCGCCAGAAGGCTGCCGAGGCACGCAGGGCAAAAGCAGAGGCCGCCGCCGCCGCCGCCGCCGCCGCCGCCGCCGCTTCTTCTGCATCGGCTTATGCTTCTAACTCTTCTGGGCGAGCTGCTGGAGGTGCTACAGGAGGTGCTGCCGGCACCAGCACGGGCCCCCAAACCACTGGTGCAGGTGCGGACGCCAGCAGGGCAGGTGGGGGCCCCCGACCGACCGCTCCCACCCCTGGTGCTGCCTGTGGTGCTAGTGCTTCCTATCCTGCCGGCGCCGCGAACGCTGGCTCTGCGGCTGCAGGGGGGGGGGAGCCAGAAGGGGACGACGGCATCCAGGAAGGGAACGCGGGGGAGTGGGAGCGCTGGAGCGCGGCGCGCAGGCAGAAGGGGAGGGAGCGGGCAGAGCTTGAGGAGCTGCGACGCAAGATGAGGGAGGAGGACGAAATGTGGGTGCTGGTGTACTGGTGTGCTTCTAGGGTAGTAGTTCATTTATAGTACTACGAAAGTATTTATAGTATGGTAGCTCATTTTTTCATCTTCTTGTTGGCATGTTTGTGTGTGTGGGTATGTGTGTGTGTGTGTGCAGTGGAGGGAGCTGGGGCTCCAGATGAGGGAGGCAGCCAAAAAGTGGAGCTGTGTGCATGTTTTTGTGCGGGGTTTGGGGTTGTTTTCGGGTGTGGGGATGTAGGTGTGTGCGGGGTGTATTTGTGGGCAAATGTGTATGGGTGTGTGTCTTGTAAATGTTTGTGGGTGTGAGGGTATGTGTTTGCGCGTGTGCTTATGAGGGCGTGTTTGTGGGTGTGCGCATCTATGTGTGTGTATGTACACGGCCTGGACCTCAATCAAGCAGCCAGGACCAACAATTAGGACAATTAGGACCAACAGGCAAATCGGCACGCGGATGGCCCTTGTTTTCTCAACACCGTCACAGGAAACTTGTTTGGTCTCCGCCCTTTTCCCAAGTACGTGCTTGTTTATCTCGGAAATCCCTCTGAAGCGTAGCTACCCCTCCCCCCCCTCCCCCTGCCGCCACCTTTCCTGCTGGCGATGCATCGACATCACAACATGATGGTGCGCTGATGTCACACCAGTGCCAAGAAAGAGGCAGCGGCAGCGGCTGCTGCCGACGCTCAAGCAGCGGCGCTGGCGCAGCATAAGAACCGGCTCGCCGCGGACCTGGCGGCGCACCGGGCGCGGGAGCGGCTGGCACCCGGTGCGTCAGTCCCTGGCAAGAGCTCCTGGCATGCCCTCTTCCACGACCTGGAGCCCGGCGTGCGGCTCTACTACCACCACATCCCGTGGCCCGCCGACACCGACAACATGATCTCGGTATGCATGGGTAGAGGCAGCGCGCTGGATAGGAACCATGTCACGATGGCTGTTGGTTATCTTGGTACGCATCGGTAGAGGCAGCGCGCTGGATGGGAACCACGTCACGATGGCTGTTGGTTATCTCGGTGCGCATCGGTAGAGGCAGCGCGCTGGATAGGAGCCACGTCACGATGGCTGTTGGTTATCTCGGTACGCATCGGTAGAGGCAGCGCGCTGGATAGGAACCACGTCACGATGGCTGTTGGTTATCTCGGTACGCATCGGTAGAGGCAGCGCGCTGGATAGGAACCACGTCACGATGGCTGTTGGTTATCTCGGTGCGCATCGGTAGAGGCAGCGTGCTGGATAGGAGCCATGTCACGATGGCTGTTGGTTATCTCGGTACGCATCGGTAGAGGCAGCGCGCTGGATAGGAACCACGTCACGATGGCTGTTGGTTATCTCGGTACGCATCGGTAGAGGCAGCGCGCTGGATAGGAACCATGTCACGATGGCTGTTGGTTATCTCGGTACGCATCGGTAGAGGCAGCGCGCTGGATAGGAGCCATGTCACGATGGCTGTTGGTTATCTCGGTGCGCATCGGTAGAGGCAGCGCGCTGGATAGGAACCACGTCACGATGGCTGTTGGTTATCTCGGTGCGCATCGGTAGAGGCAGCGCGCTGGATAGGAACCACGTCACGATGGCTGTTGGTTATCTCGGTGCGCATCGGTAGAGGCAGCGTGCTGGATAGGAACCATGTCACGATGGCTGTTGGTTATCTCGGTACGCATCGGTAGAGGCAGCGCGCTGGATAGGAACCACGTCACGATGGCTGTTGGTTATCTCGGTGCGCATCGGTAGAGGCAGCGCGCTGGATAGGAACCACGTCACGATGGCTGTTGGTTATCTCGGTGCGCATCGGTAGAGGCAGCGTGCTGGATAGGAACCATGTCACGATGGCTGTTGGTTATCTCGGTACGCATCGGTAGAGGCAGCGCGCTGGATAGGAACCACGTCACGATGGCTGTTGGTTATCTCGGTGCGCATCGGTAGAGGCAGCGTGTTGGATGATGGGCTAGGAGTAGCGGATGATCGGCTAGGAATAGCTAGGAGTAGCGGATGATAGGCTAGGAATAGCTAGGAGTAGCGGATGATAGGCTAGGAGCAGTGGATGATCGGCTGGGAATAGCGGATGAGGCCCGGCGTGCGGCTGTGCTACCACAGGAGGGGTGGCATGACCAGGCAAAGTTTAAAGGAACCGCGGTCCTTGCGAGGGGTGCCCCAGGGGCTGATGGCGGCGCTTATTTGCGGGGCCGGAGGTGTACCGTGGGGTTTAGGGGTCTAAGAATTGCCGTTGGCTGCCCCTGGCCCCTTGGTGCTGTGGTTGCCTGCAGCCCAGTAGAAATCTGCCAGGTGGAATATGTTAGACCAGGGCCGTACGTCACGCCGGGTTGGCTTCACCTGGCCCGCTGCTCAGGACCATGGCAGCCTAGGGCCCAGTAGAATTATGCCACGTGGATACTGTTGGAGGTGCTGTACCTGTGCCTGCCACGTGGCTTTGCCTGGACGCCACGTGCAAAGCCACTTGAAGCATCAGGCCCATGCCACGTGCGTAGGTTGGTTTGGTTTGAGGGTTATTGCCACATGGCAGAATACCGGAGTACGGAGTGATGTTTGTAGTAGTAGAAGTGGTACTACCCGGCCTGTAGTGAGGCAGGAGGAATGCCCCCTCGCACTGCCAGGTAACCAAGGGGCCACCTCTTGGGCTTGCCGGCTGCGGGCCCAGCGGTCCTGGACGCAACAGAGGTGCCAGCTACTTCTGTGCCGGTTGCTGTACTAGCCACATATTTCGACCGCGGGCCCAGCCATTTTGGGCCGGCGGTGGTGGTTTGTGAACCCCTGTACCGTGGCTGGATGCCATCCCTCCTGCTACCAAACCATGCTTCCTCGCGCACGGGCCATGGCACCCGTGGGAACAGCTTGTTGGGCATTAATCATATCACGATGACCATCGGCGGTATCAATAGGCACTGGTGGGAACAGCTTGTTGGGCATTAATCATATCACGATGACCATCGGCGGTATCAGCGGGCACCGGCGGGAACAGCTTGTTGGGCATTAATCATATCACGATGACCATCGGCGGTATCAATAGGCACTGGTGGCATGCCGGTTCCGTATGCACAGACTTCGTGGGGATGCTCATCACAGCCGCAGCGGCTTCGGTGCGTTACTTGTTCTACTGGATAAGGCGGCAGCACTGATATCTTGGTGCTGGTCGTTGAGTCGAACGATAACATGAGGTAGTGAGATGGTGCGTGGCTAATGGTATGTGGGGAAGAGGTACACGGTCATATCGGCGTGCCGGCAGCCATGCTATCTGGTGCATGTCATATGGACATCAGTATGCGGTGGTGTAAGATACAGCATCAATAGGGTCAGTGACTATCAGTGAAGGGTCAGCAGCAATAGTATCCGTGATGCAGACGATATTTGTTACCTTTATTATTATTTGTAACCTTTTGTGTAATTATTTTTCTAATGAGATTAGCATAGTACTCCGTGGCATGCCTTTGCGCATGACACGCAAGTACTTACTTAATAGTATCCGTGATGTGTCAGCCTGTCAGGTGATACAGCATCAACAGGGCCAGTGACTATCAGTGAAGGGTCAGCAGCAAAATTATCCGGGATGTGTCAGACTGTCAGGTGATACAGCATCAATAGGGTCAGTGACTATCAGTGAAGGATCAGCAGCAGTAGTATCCGTGATGTAGGAGACGTGAAGGATGAGGGACATGGGTGCCCTGCTGCTGCCACACATCAGCGGTCTGTTCTTGCACTACCTGGCAGCCAGATAGACGTCGGTCTTATTCCGACCCATTTGATGAAGCAGATTTGGCACCGCGGAGGAAACAGATCCGCTGCCCATTTAAATGACCATGGCTCCATAGATTTGTCGCACAAGCTATCTCAACACTAGTACTAACTTTTCGGTCTTTCTTATTGTTTGTATTTCTTACTGATCATGTTTCTCATTATTTGTTTGCTTGAGACATGTGCGCTGCCGCTGCCTCAGGTCATCCATGGCCTGGGCCCCGACCCGAGGAAGGGCTTCCTCGCGAAGAAGAAGGCGCTGCTGCTGCAGTGGCACCCAGGTACTGTGCTACACTTGTACAATACAAACACCCGATCATGCATAGAAGAAAAAGGCGCTGCTGCCGCAGTGGCACCCAGGTGCGTGTGTGCATGGCATCATGCAAGCAAAAGAAACTTCTGGAGATTCTTTCATGATCTGCATCCGCTAGTCCATTATTAGTTTTGAGAGCGCCCCCTCCAATGTGGCCTTACTGTCTGGCTGTAGTGAATGGTAGAGTAAAAAGATCGGGCATGTGCAGGGTCCTACGGTCAAGTCCTTGCCATACCAGGTCCGCATTGCTTGTCGCATGGACACCTATTAGATGCAACCCTATGCTATACCAGCTCATCAGCTTCTATTGCTTGTCGCATGGACACCTAGTAGATGCAACCCTATGCTATACCAGCTTATGTTCCAGCTTATACCTAACCCCAGCTATACCAGCTTATCAGCTTCTGTTCCTCACCGGCCTACTCATGGATATACATCTAGTGCATCCTTTGTCCTGCCTGCGTTGCCTTTTTGTCCATGCCTTCATGCCACACAGACAAATTTGCGCAGTTCTTCCAGCCGGGTGCGTCGGGCAGCAAGCTGATAGCGGAGGACGAAGAGCGCATCATGGAGCAAGTGCGCATCATCACGACCAAGCTGAACACGATGGTCAACCCTTTCGATGTGCAGTAGTACTCGAGGATGGCAAATGGAACACTTGGCTCTAGGGTTGGGTCCACGCTGGATTTTGGGCAGCGAGTACGAGTACCGAGTACTACTCAGGCTAAAAAAAGTCGGCGAGTACGAGTACCGAGTACTACTCGGGCTGAGAAAAAGAAGGCGAGTACGAGTACCGAGTACTACTCGGGCTCAGAAAAAGCCGGCGAGTACGAGTAGCGAGTAGTACTCGAGCTCAAAAAAGTAGGCGAGTACGAGTACCGAGTACTACTCGGGCTCAGAAAAAGTAGGCGAGTACGAGTAACGAGTACTACTCGGGCTCAGAAAAAGCCGGCGAGTACGAGTAACGAGTAGTACTCGAGTACTACTCGAGTACCTGCGATACTATTGGCTGATATAATTTCCCTAAAATTTACAAAAAAAACTATGAAGTAACGGGCCAAATATATATACTTTCTGAAAATAACAATACTTTATGAAAAGAGACAACAAATATTAATGGCCGGCAGCACTAGGGTTGGGTCCACGCTGGATTTTGGGCAGCGAGTACGAGTACCGAGTACTACTCAGGCTAAAAAAAGTCGGCGAGTACGAGTACCGAGTACTACTCGGGCTCAGAAAAAGAAGGCGAGTACGAGTAATGAGTACTTACTCGGGCTAAAAAAAGTCGGCGAGTACGAGTAACGAGTAGTACTCGTGCTAAAAAAAGTAGGCGAGTACGAGTAACGAGTAGTACTCGAGCTCAAAAAAGTAGGCGAGTACGAGTAACGAGTAGTACTCGGGCTCCAACTTTTTTACTCGTGGACTTAGTACTCGTGGACCCAACCCTACTTGGCTCGGTGTTGCATGTTCCGGCCTCAGCTGTCAGTGGGGTCCCCCAACTGGGGAATTCAGTGATCCGCGGTCCCCCAACGGGGACACGAGACTAATCAGTGGGGTCCAGTATTGAAGGCATTGACGCATTCACGCATGCCCTCTTTAATGATATTTTGTGCACGAGTTCTTTTCCAAATCAAGTCGAGCTGCAAGCCTTCAAATACAGAAGGTAGTTGTGAGTGTGCACAGCAGGATTGACAGCCTACTGGAAAATTCAACAGGCAAGCAGTGAAAGATTTAACAGGCAAACAGTGACATTGAATTATTCAACAAATATATGAAATTATTGGGCCCCCATTCGGGAGGCATACTTAGAGCAGCGATCGTTGTGCACAATTCAATGAAATACGCCCCGACCAGCTGCATGTCTCGACGCTGTATGTCCTGACCAGCGCTCAACGTGGCGCGATAGCTAGTGTCCCAGCCCACACATGCGAGGATTCTGTGCATTAATTAATTAATTAGACTCGTGCTTCCGTTGGGGAGTCACGGAGTATTAACCCTGATGGATGGATGGATGGATGGATGGGTGCAAACAGTCCTACCGGTCTAATCTATCTACTACAACAGCTATCTAATTCCGTGCATTAAGCTATCTAATTCTGTGCATGCAGTGGGCATGTGTGCTATGAGAACATCAAGGCATGCCTAGGCCAAGGACATCTCTGTCAATATCATCCACCATGTGTACGGGAGCTATAATTAATTAGAAACATAACTCCGTTGGGAGTATCTGTAGCACATATCCCTGAGAAGGGGCATATGGCTTCTAATACATTCTAGGCGACTTCATGCAAGGATGGGAATGTAAGCTACCCTTGCTCTAGGTGCACCAAGGCACCTGCACCCTCATGATCTATCACGCTATGCCCACCAGCTAAGGGGGAGCATGTCATGTGGGGGAAGATCATCATGGCTATACAAGAGCTAGGGCATGGCTTCTCAGCAGAGAGTGACTCCCTGCATGGGCACTGCATAATAAAATAAAGCTAAGTATCATCTGGAGGGTGGCTCAGCATAGGCACACATGTACATGACTAAAAATGCTAGGCCTCAGCTGGTATAGTGCCTATAGTGTGGTAGTAGGCGGGCATGTACAAGGCCACTGTCTAACTATTCTACACTACTGCTGCTGTATTCCCCTAGGCTGGGGCTGCTGGAGTCGCCGGGGCCGCGGTGGTCGAGGGGGTCGCGTGCCAGGGCTTGTGGCCGACGTAGATGGCCGCCCCCTTCCAGTACACCGGCTGGCCCGCCTTGGTCTGCCGGAGCTGGAGGTAGGTCGGCCATCAGTAGCTCCCGTCGCCGTTGTTGCTGCGCCAGGGTCAAGTCGTCGTCCACGATGAAGTGAGTCTTCTCGAGCCGCTTGCGGGAGCTATAGCAACATACAATATGATTTTTTTGTCTACAGTGTACCCAGTGGGTTTTGTTAATTTGTGTAATGAGCCATTCCGGAAAGGAAGCGGGACACCAACTGTATACACGGGGCCCCCAGCGGCTTGGCCAACCAGGGCGGCATATTTTGACCTGGCCTGGCCCCAAGGACATTCCTAAAAGGGTAGGTAAACATGCCATGAATTACACCCAGATGTTGCTGGCCGACCTAGTGGTCCCAGCTCACTTTGAACACCGCATCCACTCCCTCTCCCTTCTTTGGACTGCCATGCAGAACAACACGTTACATGCATATACTCCCCACGAGCCACGAGCCACGAGGTAGCCATGGCTGACGGCGGAGCTCATAACTTTCACGTTTGAGCCCCGAATTCAGCTGTGAACATCACTATCGCTTCGTCTTTCTAAGACGCACATGATGATATGATTTTCCGAAGCTAATACGCAACATATGACGAGCAAACGCTCCTCGACGCAATGCAGTTTGGTGTATGCGCTCGGCTATGACAATACGTCTGCAGCTCCGGCTGCAGCTTCGCCCTCAGGTCCGGCAGGCAGCGGTGACACTAGTCGCGCACTGGTGGTCGCCCCGCACCCTCCCGGGCTCAATGCCTCGCCATCGGCATATCGCCTGACCCTAAACGCACCCGCTCCGCCGACAAACCAGTACTCAGGGTCTTCACGCCCCTCAGAACCGCGCTTTTTACCTGAACCTTTCAAGGTCGATGATCACGACTGGACCAACATGTCCCCGGCAACTGCCCTGTGTTGCATCTTCTTCGGGGACTATGCCTCGCTTTACGACAGGTCTGTGCCTCCATCTCCACAGCATCGACCGCCTCATCTGCTCGGACGGCAGCTGGTGGCACAACACCAGCGTTCTGTTCGGGTGCACCCGCCCCCACCTCCAGCATGCACACCATCCTCAACTCCCTTCTCATGCGCTCTGATGGCGAGTTCTGGGCTCCATCCATCTCCGCCCCCACACTCGATCCGTTCCATCCTTACGGAAGCCTTCCAGCAGCACGAGACCCCCCTTGCTGCCGAGTAGCAGCACTGGGCGGCACGTTATCTGCTGAGCTTCCTCGCCTTTCCACCACCGTCGCCTCCACCTCCACTGCCCTTTCCGCCTCCACTGCCGACATCACGGCCCAGCTCCTCGACCTCGACCAGCGCCTCCAAGCCACCGCCGCCGCCCTTGAGAGCTTGCATGACACTGCCGGCCTCACCGCCCAGGCGGCGAAGGAAATCGCTGCCCAGCCGGCATCTGCTGGCCCGGCCGGCGATGCTCCCTCCACCTGGCCGGCGGACTTGCTTAAGCATCATACCACCTCCACCACCTCCACCATCGCGGCACAGCTCAAGCAACTTGAAGCCCTCGACCTTCGCGAGGAGGCCGACATCACCCAGCGCAGCCACAATGTCATCGTCAAGCACTTCGACCACCCGGCAGGTGAGACCTTGTCACCTCGACGAGCCTTCTCACGGCATTTAAGCGCGACATTCTTGCCCCCATGCAACTCACTGGTGAGCGGATGTCGGCTGTCCGCCTCCCCCGCGCGCGGGGGAAGGCTGGCCCGGCACCCGTGCTCCTCACCTTTAAGTACATGGCGGACAAGCTGGCGTTCCTTAAATGCCGCAAGAAGCTCTCGAGGACTCGCTTCACGCTGGACGACGACTTGACCCTGGCCCAGCAACAGAGGCGACGCGAGCTATGGCCGACCTACCTTCAGCTCCGGCAGAGCGCAGGGGGGAAGCCGGTATACTGGAGGGGGGCGGTCATCCACGTAAACAAGCCATGGCAGGCCCCTCCTGCCACCTCAGACTAGGGAATATATGCCAGTAGTGTAGATTAGTCAGGCTTAGCCTAGCATATGGCCCACGCGCATTAATTAATTAATTAGGAACATAACTCCGTTGGGAGTATATGTAGCACATAGCCCTGAGAAGGGGCATATGAGCCTATAATACATTCTATAAAGCTACTTCCTGCAAGGGTGGGAATGTAAACAACACTTGCTCTAGGTGCACCAGGGCACCCGCACCCTCATGGTCTATCACGCTATGCCCGGGTAAGGGGGGGAGCATGCCTGTGAGGGGGAAGATCATCATGGCTATACAAGAGCTATGGCATGGCTTCTCAGCAGAGAGTGACTCCCTGCATGGGCACAACATTACTAAATAAGGCTAGGCATCGTCTGGAGTGTGGCACATCATAGGCACACATGTACATGATTAAATAAAGCGCAGGGCTTAGCTGAGATAGTGCCTCTAGGAGGCGTACATGTACATGGCCACGGTCTATCTATTCTGCACTACTACTGCTCAGTATTCCCCTAAGCTGGGGCGTCTGGAGTCGCTGGGGCCGCGGGGGGGGGGGGGTCGCCTGCCAGGGCTTGTGGCCGACGTAGATGGCCGCCCCCTTCCAGTACACCGGCTGCCCCGCCTTGGTCTGCCGGAGCTGGAGGTAGGTCGGCCATAGCTCCCGTCGCCGTTGTTGCTGCGCCAGGGTCAAGCCGTCATCAAGGGTGAAGAGAGTCTTCTCGAGCCGCTTGCGGCGTCTGAGAAAAGAAATCTTGTCCGCCGGGGTCTTAAAGGTGAGGAGGAGCGGGGGCGGCCCTGCCTTACCCCGCGCGCGCGGGGAAGGCGGTGGGCAGCCAGCTCTATCTCACCGTTAAGGCCCATGCGACCAAGGATTTCTCTCTCAAACGCACGCAAAAGCTTCTCGGAATTCTCACCTTCCTCCATCTTGAAGTTCTTGACAATGACGTTGAGGCTGCGCTTGGCGAGCTCGGCCTCCTCGCGGAGGTCAAGCGTCTGCCGTTGAAGCTGGGCTGCGACGGCGGAGGTGGTGGAGGTGGTATGTTGCTTAAGCATGTCCGCCATGCAGGTGGTGATGGGAGGAGCATCGCCGGCCAGGCCAGCCGAGGCTGGCTTGGCGGCAATGTCCTTCACCGCCTGGGCGGTGAGGCCTGCGGTATTCTGCAGAACCTCGATAGCAATGGCGTTGTCCTTAAGACGCTGGTCGATGTCACGGAGCTGGGCGGTGATGGCGTCGGAGGTGGAGGTGGTGGCGGTGGAGGAGGCGAGGAGGGTGGAGGTGGCGGTGGAGATGGTGGACGTGGCGGTGGAGAGGAGGGGGAGCTCGGCAGCCAACGTGCTGCCCATGACCGCCACATCTGCTGCGATGGGGGCCACGTGCTGCTCGAGGGCCTCCTTGAGGAGTGAGCGGATGGAGGATTCGGTTAAGGTGGTGGTGAGGGGCTTTGGGGGCCAAAGCTCCTCGAGGGAGCGGCCGAGGAGGGAGAAAAGGACGCGAATCTGAAGGTTGGGGCGGCGGCATTGGAGGATTTGGTCGAAGTTGTGGGTGCGTCTCTGGAAAGCATCGGTGAGGCGGCCCTGATGGAAGAGTTGCTTGCACATCTCGAGAAGCGCGGCATACGATCCGAAAAACACGTAGCTCAGGATCCTGTCGGGGTTGAGCTTGTCGAAAAAGCCGAGCTGGCTGGCGTCAAAGTCGTACTCCTCCCAGGTCGGCTCGGCAGGGCGACTGCGCTTGGGTTCAGGCGACGCTGCTGGCGAGGCGGCCAGCGGGGGCTGGGCGACCACTAGAGCTTGGCTAGTGGCGCCGCTGCCTTCTGGGCCGGTTGGCGAAGCTGCAGCCGGGGCTGCAGACGTATTTTCATTGCTGAGCGCAGCCGCCAGGCTGCGTTGCGTCGAGAGGCGTTTGCTCATCGTATAGTGCGTTATAGCTTCGGAAAATTATATCAGCATGTGCGTCTAAAGACGAAGCGATTGTGATATTCACAGCTGAATTCGGTGCTCAAACGTGAAAGTTATGAGCTCCGACAGCCATGGCTACCTCGTGGCTCGTGGCTGAGAGACCTGCCCACGCGCATGTGCGCCCATAATGGCCCCCATGGATGATGCCTTCAGAATTTAGCCACGCCCTGCCTATAATGGGACCTCCCATGGATGTTGCACTAAGAATTTAGCCATGCTATCAAGGAGACAACCAGCGCAGGCCAGAGATCGGGAGAATCCGGACCATGGTAGCTCGAGCCGGCCTGCCGTTATCTTGTCTGCGTGTTCGAGTCGTTCAGGATGATGAATATGAATGATGATGGAAATGTGTAGCCTTGTGCATTGAATTGATTGCCGGATCGTTAGCGTGTCCGTTTAGCTAGCGCGCCCGAATGCAGCTGTGGCATGCCTTTGGCATGAAGGAGACTGGGGGTCTCTGCCCTTCTCCTGTTGTGCATACACAGGGATCAAAAGCACTTCGGTGCTCCGTGACTCCCCAACGGGAGCACGTGTTTAAATTAATTAATTAATTGTGCATTGAAATTATGGCTGGCCATGCCTATGCAGAGAGATGCTCTCTGTCGAGAAGCCATGCCCTAGCTCTTGTATAGCCATGATGATCTTCCTCCCCCGTGCCGGGATCCCCTTAGTTGGGTTGAACCCGAGACAGCATGGTGGTGCCGCGGTGCCCTTGAGGCACCTAGAGCAAGTGTTGCTTACATTCCACTCTTGCAGGAAGTTGCCCAGAATGTATTAACAGCCATATGCCCCTTCTTCGGGATATGTGCTACATGTACTCCCAGCGGAGTTATGTTACTAATTCATTAATTAATGCAGTCTGAACAAGAAGCGGTGGCAGAAGATTGTCCAGGCTCACACGCCAGCCCCTGTGGGCAAGCCACCTCCCCCCAAGAGGAGGAGGCGTTTTGATGAGTAGTGTAGTTAGGATTTTATAGACTAGATATAATAGCTTAGCGTTAGGATAGTTCGATTACGCGGCTCCCTCCACCTCCACACCCCATCAAGGAATATGTGCTACATGATCTCCCCACGGAGGCATGTTATAATTTAATTTAATTTTCTTTTAAAACTGTATACAAGCCCCCCCCTACTTGAAAAGTATAATTAATTAATTAATTAATTAATTCTGGAAAGGAAGTGGGACACCAACTGTATACAAGCGTGTTGAATGCCACCGTGGGAATGCCTACGCGCGCCCTTTACGTTGATACCTACACTGGGCAAGCAGGTGTAGCGCATGATGTTGATCGACACCTGCCCAGCCACCGGCTTGCTAAGAATTGAAAGAGGCTTTGGCAGCTGGCTGCCAACACGAGGCTGCCCACAATGGTTGGCCAGCTGGCAGGGAGGGCTGCCACTCTGTGCCTATCCTCACCAACACTGCCCACCCCAGCCAGGCGTTGACGACTGCTCGTCCTCTGCACCGGCCAGGGACCCGGATGTCTGCCCGGCAATTAACTTACATGCCATGGCTGCATGTCAGAGTTTAAATTTATGTTGGCAAAGCTGATTCCCGCACCCAATCACGCATCCCCGGCAATCACGTTTAATAATTTGCTGACAGGGGCTTGATGTGCAGGGTGTGGATTGCTGCGCAAATTCTGCTGGTGCCCAACTGGAGCGCTTGCAACGCACCCAATTCTGGGCTCGCACGAGCATCCGTGGATGACACGCAACCACGAAAGTAGTGATTCTCCAGACTTCCGCATTTATTATTTGTGTTTCCAATTTACTTTATGTGGTTCCCCAGCTTAAAACCTAGGTGGGGCTCCACTTTGGTTCCCCAGCTTCCGGATGTGGGGCTCATGGCAGGCCTCTCCTCACAGACGCCTGTCGGGAGGGGCCGTTATGGACTGGCAACGCTGCCAGCATTAGCTCGGGACTATGAACTGGACACAACGCCAGCATTGGCACGCCAGTATATCAAGGCGGCAAACCCGAAATAGGACGCCAGCATGAACCAGAACTCGTGCAGATCGAAGCGGGACACCCCCACGCGGGCAATGCTTTCAAACGCGATGAACGCCACCACAAAGGCGAAGCAGGAGAGGATGACGCCCGCGTCCCACAATATGCCCAGGTCGCCCCGCTCATAAGTCCCGATCGTCACGTACAACAAGAAGAAGATGAGAGAGTAGGCGTTCAGCACGTAGGAATGGAACCACGCGTTCTGGAAGTAGTGATTTACCAGGTAGAAGCTGGCACCCAGGAACGTGATCGAGATGTACTTCCACTCGGCGAGCTGAACGCCCAGCCCCAGCTGCCACATCAGGACCAAAAAGGCGTATGCCAGCCAGCTTCCGAAGACAAGTTCGTAGAACTGCACCCGGCCTTGCCAGGCAGGGTCGGGGAACTGCCCATGCTGCGGCGGTGGGTGCAGTGGGCCAGCGTGCTCGCCAGCCGGTGCGTCCTCGATCCCCGCATGCGACCGACTAGCCACATCACCCTCATCGGTTTTGTGAAGGTGAAGTTGAGACGTTGTGGGCATGCTCTCGATAGACGCAACGCGCCCGAAACGAATGTCGTAAGGGCCCGCTCGGCTATTTCCACGTGTACGCCATACAGACCGTCCGACGGGATGCCTCACAGAGAGCCCTCTTGAAGCCCAGAAGCTTTTTTTCCTTTCAATTCCCAACCGACGCGCGTTGTATGTCACATGAAGGCCATCAAGTAAGCTAACCCGGGGCAGAGTGGGAGACCGATGCATGCAGACCGAACAATAGCCAGCGTCTCGCAGAGGAGACGTCGTCCCATAATAGTGCGAAAAGCTAAGGCTACGTGTTGCGCACGTCGCGATAATTTCCACAGTACGTTACACCATACGCTACCTTCATGGAGAACATTCTCGCGTTAGTTAGCCGATGTTTTTATTGCGAGCAATTGGCGGGAAACAACCAACCGTTCCGCCCAGCGAGCGGTGGACGCAAGCAGCTCTGAGATTTGCGTCACACAAGGACGTGAGTCAGCATTTCTGTGGAGGCCACGTAAGCAAGTGGTATGACTTGGCATCGCAGCTGAAAAGCATCGCCCTGCCATGTGTCCTGTCCTCAAGTCGGAACCACGCAACAAGCAGCTTGCTCTTCTTGGCTTGCCAGCATTCGTCGGTCCCTTGCGGTGGCGCGCTGCGTTTCTTGCCACGTGGCGAAATTAGCCGAGACAAATAGATTTTCCCAGGGGGTTGCACTCCTTGGCGTCAGGCGTGGCAAGCCTTGTCAAGGCTTTAATAAAGCGCCTGTTGTACCTGCGGGGCGACCTGCCAATTTACTGTAGTCTCAGTCCGCGTGCAGTACTGTTATTGTTGTTGTTGTTGTTGTGTCCCACGCCGCAGTCAGCAGCACTGTAGGAACTGGTAAAACCACGCTACAGTACAGTGCGTTCAATGCCTGAATTTTGCAAGGTGGCCAGTGGCCACGGGCCACCCCACCCACCCGCCAGTCTCAACGAGAGGCACGAGACAAAAGGCACAGTAATCTACAGTAATGTACTCCGAACAAAAAATGCTACAATACGTTACAGAATGATACCAGAATTACGCGCAGCCGCTCAGCATGTTCAGCAGTCAGCAATTATTCGCAACGCTGCCTTGACGCTGCTGTTGTTTCTTGCCACATTTCCGGCGAAACACGTGGCGACTAGACAGGCAACCATGCCGGATAGATCCGTGCTTACACTAGCGCAAAATCACCCGCTAATGACGCTTGGAGAGAGGTGACTGATTGAAATGAGAGGCGCATATTCCTGGCTGTCTCTCGATAACGAGCTACCCGCTCTTCTGAAACGAAAGCAACCGAACTCGGTTTCTTCTGTTAGAAGATTCACATAGATGTCGGTAAACCTTGCTCGAGGTTTCGTTGCACAAGAATCGCTTGCTACAAGCGCTGTCATTTTGGGTTGTGGGCCGCCGCCACAGTTGAACTCAGGGAAGTTAATTGGACGCGTTTTATCCTCTTCTTCAAAAGAGCGGCCACTGTCGACAACAAATTCCTTGCCGAACCTTGTAAAATCACTTTTGGAGTTGTACTGGATGGCCGCATGTAATTCGCTTGATGAACGTGGCTTGAATTTGGGTTGGTGTTTGCCTCTCTGCGATTAGGGTTTGATAGGTAGATCTACAATAGCGCGGTTATAGAGCTTTTGATATGCCACAAAGCACTGTCCGTTCAGCAGCGAGTTTATGCACGTTGGAACTTGAATCCGACGCGTGCCTTTGTACGCTTTCGGGACATTACCTTCGATCCACCCTGCAGGTCGGCGTGTGGCTGCCAGGGTTCCACCCGGTTCCTTCCGTTGGACCCTGCAGAGAAAGAGCAGACCTCCCTTGCCACCCACATGGTGGCACCGTGGCATCCAACCGAGGAGACTATGCGTTATGTCCGCGATGCAACCGCTTCAAGGCAGTAATACATCATTGCTCGCAACCAATGAGGTCGATCATCATCGCCCCGCCACCGTCGGTACCAACCTCAACCCTGATGGGCGCTCCAGGGACCCTTTCCCCGTGCTGCACCTGTGGCAACGGTTGATCCCTCGCCTCGCCTTGACTGTGGCATCCGCCACATGCCTCGCCGCCCTGGCCACCCTTATCGACCGTCATGCCATCAACACCGTTGTCAACCAAGTCAATACGGTCAATAAGGTCAACGCTGGTGTAACCACAGGAGCGCTGACATCAGCAGCAGCATCTGCGGCCGCAGCTGGCTCCCTCGCCAGCGCGACAACAGTTGGTGGGGCCACCCGCGCGCCGCCAGGTGTCCAGTGCGCGCTGCTGGCGGCGCACCTGGCCTCGCTCCCTCTGCTAGCATCTGGCATGTTTGTTTTCCAGCAACGCCACGATGCACTAGTGGCGGCGGGCGCGCGCGACCAGCGGCTGCTGCCTCAGCTGGCGCTTGCGGCCATGATGACAGGGATCGCGGCCGAGGTGGGTGGGTGTAGGGTTTGTGGGTGGTTGCGTCTTTGGGTAGTGGGGTACTGTGTGGTTGTGTGCGCCAGAATAGTTTTTGGGTGGGTAGTTTTGTGGTTGTGTGCGCCAGAATGATCATAGGGTGGGTAGTTTTGTGGTTCTATGCGCCAGAATAATCGTTTGTCACAATAGACGACAGCGTCGCGTGTTTCCTGATGGATGGGTTTGAGCCACGCTTCTGCTGTCGGGTCTCATGTGCGGTCACCATAAAGGGAATTGCCAGGGGAGCGGGTGCGAATGCCGGAATAATCTGTCTTACATCGCAATATGAATTTGTGGGTGTTGATTGTGTGTTTGTGAAGCCTTGATGGCGGGGCGGAACCAGTATGTGCCTGTGTGGGTGTGGGTGTGATCACAGAGAATAGAATAGAATATCACAGGTATTGGCGGGCGGGCGCCGGGCGGGCGGGCGGGCGGGTGGCGGGCAGGGGCACTGGGGGTTTTGATGGGTGGGTGGGTGTGATTGCAGATGTCCATGTGCGTGGATGCATGAGTGTGCACGACGGGAAGGGGGCAGAGGCCACCCCTGTCCCTCATGCCACAGGGTGCACAATCGGACCCGTCGAAACGATCCGGCATACCCTGTGGGTGCAGTATGACCCGTGTGAGCATTGCATGCCTACACAGTGTAGTGTGACCGATACCAGGAGAATGTTTCACCATTGGTTAGTTATTAGCCAGGAGAATGATTAACCATTGGTTAGTTATTAGCCAGGAGAATGATTAACCATTGGTTAGTTATTAGCCAGGAGAATGATTAACAATTGGTTAGTTATTAGCCAGGAGAATGATTAACCATTGGTTAGTTATTAGCCAGGAGAATGATAAACCATTGGTTAGTTATTAGCAAGGAGAATGATTAACCATTGGTTAGTTATTAACCATGAGAACGACTAACCATTGGTTAGTTATTAACCAGGATAATGATTAACCAATTACAGTTGTGAAAGCGGGTCTTCGACGTATGTGCGCTCACAATCAATCACCCAAATGCCCACCAACCCAACCGCCCACCCAACTGCTCGCCCACCCGCCCGCCCACCCACCCGCCCGCCCGCCCACCCATCCACCCACCCACTTACCCTGGCAAAACAACACAATTACCGACCCCCCTTCCAGGTCGGCTGGCACTCGGCGCAAGGCTGGGTATACCACGACACCGCGGACGCGCTCAACTGGCTCTTCTACCAGGGACTGGCCACCTCCCTGGCGCTGCTCGCCTACTCGGCACGCGCACCAACATCCCTGGCCGACCACGCCACCGACGCGTTTCTGCTGTCCTCCGCTTCCTCCATCCCCATGCTCTACCTGGGCGCCCAGACCTGCCTGCGCACCAAGCTGCCCATCCACCTCGTGCTGACGGCCGTGTTTGCGGTGCTGACGCGGCGCATGATGGCGCTGCTGGCGGACGTGCGTGTGTGGCTGTTCCCGCTGTTCGGCGTCGGCGTCAACCTTGGGTTCATCGTGTTGCTGCGCGCGCATGAGAGTTCGCCGCTGCTCAACCCGCTGTTCCACATCTGCCACGATCTATTTGGCACGGAGCTAGGCATGGCCGTGTTGCTGTCGCTTGTGTGGGTGCTGCCTCCTGCCACCGCAGGCCACAAGGCCAGCAGCCCGGGCGCTGCTGCTGGTGCCGGCCAGCAGTCATGAGAGCCTGAGCAGGCTGCTTTGTATAAATTGCGGATGTGTATAAATTGTGTATAAACTGCGGCCCATCGGCGCATGGATTGCTGTGTATGTAAGCTTTGTGGCTATGTTTATACTAGCTGTGTTTTGTCTCAGCTCGTCGCAACTGCGGGGCCATGGCCCTAAGGTTTTGCAGCGCCGGGCAACCCTTGCGTCGCAAGGGGACGGATTCCGCGCAGGTCTGCTAAACATAGTATGCCACCGAGGGCAATGTATATAGCACTTGCCGGACTGCCTGTGATGGATCTTAAGCCGCGTCAGCTTAAAGGTTTTCAGTAAACAAAGTTGCGTGCATGATAACAATGTCGATCTATGCGGAGGAGGTGATCGTCGACTAGCACAAATAGGCGCCCGCTCGACCTGGCGCCTGCTTCACTTGAATTGAGGTGGACTAGCAAACGTCCATGTGGGCATGGGAGCTTAGAGCCTGAGCATGCTTTCAGTTCTGGTCCCCCAAGCCATGACCCCTAATTAATTGGCCAAGGAAAGACCCTATGCAGGAGGACTCTGAAATTATCTTGTCAAGGGGCATTTGCATGGGCCGGTGCCCTTGCTGATTTGTTGCATGTGGCTTCAAACTACATATGTGCAACATCTCAAGAGCTATTGAAGCATGAGCTTCAGGAGCTCCTTGTTTTTTAAGATACTAATTTATAGGGTGGTGAATTGAATCATGCCAGAATGGTCACGCGCTTAGGAACCTAGGAAAACATATGGGCATATTGTACATGAAAATAAACTTGTCTCACTTAATGTCAAGGTCGATGCTATGTTTTACGGGAGCGCAAGTTCCAACGAGCAAATTTACCGCCTTACCAGCAGGTGCAGGTCAGCTAGTAAGTACTTGTCCTGTATACAAATTCCAATTGAATGAGACAACAAATACCAGATGCTTGGTGTGCCCACGCCTTCGCACAGCATAGATGAACTATCACCAATGTGCACAATGCTTTTTCAGATCTATCCCTGTTGACAGCATATATGTCATGGCCACCTAGCTAGCCGACACGCCATGGCACTACGGCGTGGAGAATCTGCATAACTAGCTGTTATCCACGCGTGTTATCCAGAAATGTGCTGCTCTCTCATCATTGGCGACTAAACCTCGCCAGCCTTGCACTTGCTCACATCCTTCCGCGCCAGAGCACGGCTACCAATGATTCATGCCAGTTCCAACTGGCCGGACGAAACTTGTAGCGCTTTGCTCCTTACACCTGCCGCCATTCCCCAAACAAGGCCAGTTTTGCAGACTGCCAACAACACGCTGTTTTGCGGCTTGAGATTTGTGCACTGTCGGTGTCAATAAGGGCCTTTAGTCCAAATGTTGATATTCCATTGAAATGTTGATAAACCTTCAAGCAGAAGAGGAAAAATGAAGTGCAAGAGGAAAAATTACCATGAAAGGTGAACCCCTGATTTGGTAGACATTAAGCGGCAACCTGGCCAGCTCAGACACACTACGCTGGGACCAGTTCCCTCTCGATGGCCCCGTCCTCCTCCTTCTTGTCCAGCCAGCGGTGGCAGGGGAAGCGCCATGTGGCGCCGCTGGATGCGTCACGAATCTGGACGTAGTCCAGGAACCACCCGGGGCCCATCCCAGAGTTGTCATGACCAATCCTGCAAAAAGGGGGGGCGGGGGGGCGGGGGGGCGGGGGTTACCGGGGGATACGTGGCGGAGTGAAAATCCAATACTACAGTCATTCCCGCGTTAAGTTACGATTCTAAGGTTACGTTCCTGCGTTAAGTTACGACGCCGAAGTGTGGGCGGCGACCGCAACTTAAGCCTGGGTGCCATCGTAACTTAACGCGGCATTGAGCCAAACTGTAGGCGTCAGCCTGGCGTCAGGCTACTTTTGGCTGCGGAGGAGGCCGTTTTGGCCAAGTCCGGACGTCCGGACTCCGGAATAGGGGACCCGCTATGCTGATAGCTAAGTGAGGTCTGTGAGACGACTCTATCTAACTATGATTGTGACGTTACAGTTTGTATAGATAGCTGAATAGGCCATGCTGAATACTCCAGTCTCCACTATTGATTAGTGGTAATTAGGCCGAGCTTGGCAGGGAACCCGGATTTCCGGAACACAGAACACTGCGTCACAGAACATAGCTCACGCCAGGCTACGGCAGGATGAACAGCTCAGCCGGATCTGAACTGAGGTGAACTAGCAAAGTCGCAGCTGCGCATCCTCGCTATCAGCCTATCACCAGAGCATCCCGCAGCGCCCAGCCTCGCCGCATCCAGAAATGGAACGAAATCCCATACTTTGAGCGCCCTTGATGCTGCAGCTGAATCGGGCTTGACGAGAGCTGTCGAATGCCGTGTAAAAGTCCGTCAGAGTAGGAGGGGGTGGGCTGCTAGCCAAATTCTACCGTTAAGTTACGTTCCCGCGTTAAGTTACGACGCCAAGAATTTGGCGGCTATCGTAACTTAACGCTGGAATGACTGTACTATGAACAGCCGTCATATTCATGGAAACCCACTTCCCACCCCCTACTGCCCAACCTCCAACCCCAACCCACCCATGGCCCCACCGCCCTCCCTCCTCCCCTCCTCCCCTCCTCCCCTCCTCCCCTCCTCCCCTCCTCCCTCCTCCCTCCTCCCCTCCTCCCCTCCTCCCCTCCTCCCCTCCTCCCCTCCTCCCCTCCTCCCTCCTCCCCTCCTCTCCTCCCTCTCCTCCTCCTCCTCCCCTCCCCTCCTCCCCTCCTCCCCTCCCCTCCTCCCCTCCTCCCCTCCTCCCCTCCTCCCCTCCTCCCCTCCTCCCCTCCTCCCCTCCTCCCCTCCTCCCCTCCTCCCCTCCTCCCCTCCTCCCCTCCTCCCCTCCTCCCCTCCTCCCCTCCTCCCCTCCTCCCTCCTCCTCCCTCCTCCCCTCCCCTCCTCCCCTCCTCCCCTCCTCCCCTCCTCCCCTCCTCCCTCCTCCCTCCTCCCCTCCTCCCTCTCCTCCTCCTCCCCTCCTCCCCTCCTCCCCTCTAAACACCTTGGGACCGCCTCCCTTCTTCGCTCACCTAAGTTTCTGTATTTCCCCCACATTAGGGGCGGTGATGGTGAATTCGTCCAGGTCATTGCGCTCGAACTGTTTCTTGGTCGCATCAAGCCAGATCTGGCCCGTGGGGGCGGCCTGGGACCCAAATAGCTGGACGTACACCTGCGCAGTCGACCAAGGCATTCACGACGTGGAGAAAAGGAGGTGATAACACCATACAAAGGAAAAAAGGCGAGTGCAGTCTTCTGTTATAATTGGAAATACTATCTTTTGGTTAAAGAAAAGCAAACCGCCGAACGTACACCTGCACAGGCACGATAATCGCAAATTTGATAGCCATCCTTACTCGCATGCGTGGCAGCGAGCCAAGCATGGCGATGGCACTCATACCAATGAGTTAAATCAACTACAAACTGGTGATATGACTAGAGGCGGCTAATGGACCTTTCTGGTCCAGTAACGAGTGTACCCAGCATGCAATGTGTAACTAACCCATGCGCCGCGTCCTGCCCTATGCACCATATCATGCCGAGAAAACTGTTAGAAGGCCTAGAGTCAGGTGCATTACCCAGAGTGACATCAACTCGTCAAGTGAGTGAAAAAGGGGCCAAGTCCAAACTGTGGGAACGTCCATGCAATGAGGCCCCATGGTGCCCGCCGCAGTGACCCAGCGCTCCCATAGGACCGCTGCCCCCATAATAGGACCGCTGCCCCCATGACAGGAGCCCTGGCCCCATAATAGGACCGCTGAACCCATAGGAACGTTGCACCCATAGGAACCCTGCCCGCGGTATGGTAACCTTCCTGCCCAATGCACCGCCTCTCGGCCCGTTCGCCCTGGCAGCCTATGCTCCCACCACCACTAGGCACGGGCAAAAGTTGTCATGTCCCCACAACTGTGAGATGACGGCCTAAGGAGAACTACTAAGGTCGAGTGAGGGGAAACAGAGCTCACCCGTGAGGCAAGCCGCCGGCCTATCCAACAGCTTCACAAGGCAACACCTACCCATGGCTGGATTCCAAACTTGTAGCCACTTCTTGCAGGTGCGTCATATATATGGTTGGCCACAAGCACGCTACGCAAGTTGCCGCAGCGGCCATCCAGGCTTAGTTTGCAACCCCGACTCAAACCAGAACCTAGCACGTCGTAGTTATACTTAGATAAGATAGCCAGCTTATACTTAGATTAGATTACCAGCTTACTAACCTTGACCTGGCCCAGCGCCAACGTAAGCTACACCCCCACATCTACTGGGGGGGGTGACATTGTACACTTCATCAGTGACGCTGCCGCTATGCTTCACGACCTCACCATGGCGTTCACTACCTCACTGTGGCGTGGCTGCCGGCGTTGCAGACGTTCTTATTCCCTATAGTCCATTTTCCACTATTCCTCTATTCCTTATTATAGCCCATGCCTCATTGGAACCCTCATAATTTGTCTCATTGCCCTCACCTTGGCGTCGGTGCCGGCGTTGCGGACATCGCCCGTCTTGATGGACACCACGTACTTGCGCAGCGCGTCTGTGGTGATTACCAAGGTACGCAACGTGGGGTCAAGTGGGGGCCGGGAGCATGCAACATGGGGTCAAGTGGGGGCCGGGAGCATGCAACATGGGGTCAAGTGGGGGCCGGGAGCATGCAACATGGGGTCAAGTGGGGGCCGGGAGCATGCAACATGGGGTCAAGTGGGGGCCGGGAGCATGCAACATGGGGTCAAGTGGGGGCCGGGAGCATGCAACATGGGGTCAAGTGGGGGCCGGGAGCATGCAACATGGGGTCAAGTGGGGGCCGGGAGCATGCAACATGGGGTCAAGTGGGGGCCGGGAGCATGCAACATGGGGTCAAGTGGAAGCCGGGAGCATGCAACGCGGTGTCAAGTGGGGGTCGGTGAGTTAATTGAACGAGGTGCATGCATGTGGGCGTTCCCATGCTGGTTCACTCTCATGTGCATTGCGGGCGCGTCCACCATGCAAAGGAGAGATGGTGGCGGGTCCGCAGGGGTCTGACGTGGGAGGCCAGCGCAACGCATTCCAGAGAAGCTAGACGGCATCAGGTGGTAGAGCACACCCGAGGGGGGTGGCGTGCAGAGCATGGCCTTAGAAGGCTGACATGACCAGGCCACATGAAAACCAGTTGAGACCTCACCACCGGTGAAAAAAAGTTTACAGTCAAGCCAGGCCAGGCATTAAAATATTACTTAGAACCAGAACCAGCATCAAGGGGGCTTGCGAGCCATGGATGTTGGAGCTATGAAGCCAGCTCCTATCAACAGACAAGCAGTCACCCCGATGCGTACATTAAGCTGAGGACAGGCGCGGGATCACGCACAGGGAATAGTAGGTACTAATCTAGTCTAAGCATAGGGAATAGTACTTCTTTGAAGTCGGTTTCCTAATCAATGGATGCAATCACCCTGCTAAGATAGTCACCCTGCTAACAGTCACCCTGCTAACAGTGACCCTGCTAACAGTCACCCTGCTAACAGTCACCCTGCTAACAGTGACCCAACTAACAGTCACCCAGCTGATATACTAGTAGGAAAGGATTGAAGCATCTTGGCTCTGGGGAACATGCTGCTGGCGGCACCAGCTTCCTAGTCAATCAACATTCAAATTTGAACATTTTGGCACTGGGAACATACTGCTGGCGGCGGCTGGCAAGGGTGCTCCGCTCACACCCGCGTGCGGCATGCTAGCACCCGGCACGCCGCCCGCCCCCGATGGATACTGCACCCCCCCCCCGCCCCTTGGCCATATGCGCCGCTGGCGGCTGCCACCGGCTGCACCGGATAGGCCGCTGGTGCCGCTGCCATTGCTGTTGTTGCTGCCGCTGCTGCTGCTGCCTGTCCGGCGGCACCCTGGGGCATGACCTCTGGGACCAGGTCCCTCTCGATGACCCCGTCCTCCTCCTTCTTGTCCAGCCAGCGGTGGCAGGGGAAGCGCCAGGAGTTGCCGCTGGACGCGTTGCGGACTTGGACGTACTCGAGAAACCAGCCAGGGCCCATCCCCGAGTTGTCATGGCCGACGCTGTGGGGAGGGACGCAAACGCAACCATATCGGTCGAAGGGACCAAGGGATCAAGAGTGGCGCATGAAGGAAAAGTTTGTCGGATAAATCGCCAAATAAGAGTCTAGTCTAGTTCATGGAAGCCATGCAGCCACGCAGCTATGGAGAGGATACCAAGGAAAAGCATTACCAAAGGAAAGATAATTACCCAGGAAAGATAACTATTATTAAGGTCACAAGAGAAAAGTCTGGCCGTGGAGGTAACTTGCGTTGAAGGCGATTAGCCGTAAGGAGCCGACTGTGTTATCTACTTCACAAGCGAACGACACAAGCACGGGAGGATGACATAACGGAGGAAAAGAATGGCAGAAGAAAAGGGGTTGCCATGCAAAGCCATAGGGCAGGGCCGGCGGCTGGACAGCCGTGCTGCCCGCAGGTGCTTCCGATGGCCACACATGAGGGAGACCTTTCTTCCTTGAGTGTGTCATTGCTCTCGTCTTCACTTAACTTCTTTGATTGCCAACCCTGATACATGCAGGAAAGCAACGACCGGGCACTTTACAGAACACCCTGAACCCTAAACCATACACATAGGGAAGCCACCACCAGGCGATGATTAGATTATTATTCATTATTATTGTTTATTAATTAGGTCACGCACCGTAGTTTGCGTATGACCCCCACATCGGGCGCAGTGATAGTGAATTCATCCAAGTCGTTTCGCTCAAACTGCTTCTTGGCGCTGTCCAACCAGATCTGGCCTGTGGGGGCCCCCTGGGAACCAAACAGCTGGACGTACACCTGTCCAGGCAAGGGAACCGCCGCATCAACCCCCCGCACCCCGTCAAGGAACAGACGGGTTTCATAGCCGCAACAGCTGGACAAAGGAGCTGGGCCGATGTGACACATATCAAACAATGCGCAAGATACCACAGTAGTATCAAGGATCATAGTAGTATCAAGGATCATAGTAGTATCAAGGATCATAGTAGTATCAAGGATCATAGTAGTATCAAGGATCATAGTAGTATCAAGGATCACAGTAGTATCAAGGATCATAGTAGTATCAAGGATCATAGTAGTATCAAGGATCATAGTAGTATCAAGGATCATGGTAGTATCAAGGATCATGGTAGTATCAAGGATCATGGTAGTATCAAGGATCATGGTAGTATCAAGGATCATAGTAGTATCAAGGATCATAGTAGTATCAAGGATCATAGTAGTATCAAGGATCACAGTAGTATCAAGGATCATAGTAGTATCAAGGATCATAGTAGTGTCAAGGATCATAGTAGTATCAAGGATCATGGTAGTATCAAGGATCATAGTAGTATCAAGGATCATGGTAGTATCAAGGATCATGGTAGTATCAAGGATCATAGTAGTATCAAGGATCATAGTAGTATCAAGGATCATGGTAGTATCAAGGATCATAGTAGTATCAAGGATCATAGTAGTATCAAGGATCATAGTAGTATCAAGGATCATAGTAGTATCAAGGATCACAGTAGTATCAAGGATCATAGTAGTATCAAGGATCATAGTAGTATCAAGGATCATGGTAGTATCAAGGATCATGGTAGTATCAAGGATCACAGTAGTATCAAGGATCATAGTAGTATCAAGGATCATGGTAGTATCAAGGATCATAGTAGTATCAAGGATCATAGTAGTATCAAGGATCATAGTAGTATCAAGGATCATAGTAGTATGGGTGCTACTGTGAACATATGGTTGTCTCATTCACATGCATGCAGAAGGAGGAATCACGCAAACATGAGCGTGTTTGTGCGGACATGCTACCCACCCCGAGCATGATCACGCAGGAAAGCAGCGCACAAAATGGTGCAGTGGTGGGTGGGCGACGAGGGGGGGAGGCGGGGGTGGGTGGGGGGCAGGGGAGGGAAGAGGGTGACTAAGGGGTAGCCTGAGGAGGAAAGGGTCGCAAGGGCAGTGGAAGAAGCTTGGCAAAGGGCACCCCATTGACATGCGCTCCCCCACGAGGTGCGATGTTGCCGTCTGTTTGAGCCATGGGGGCAACTCCGCCATTCATTTCTTTGTCAGGAGAATAAGGAAAACAAGAACACGACTCACGTACAAGTTGCAAGCAAAGCCACATGTGAACAATGGACGCTGCGGGGAGCCCTTTCGACAGCAGCACCCAGGATGCGGTGGACCACTGTCAACAAGGTGACCATCGATACAAGACAGCATTCAGGATCTTTGTCATCTCTAACATAACTCTAAAGTAAGTATGCATGCTGGGCATCACCCGGGGCCATGGATCACCATAAGACTGCAGCGCAAAAGCATAGGGGCAAGTTGTGAATAAAGCGTTCTATAAAAACACGGGAGACCTGGCTGGGTGCCCAGACCCGTCCCTCCAGTGGTTAGTACTTGAATCCTTGGCGTGGACTCCTCTAAGGACACAACCCAACAACAACTCCCCCTCCCCCCTTTCCCCCCCGTCACCTTTCCTCTGCAGCGCGGCTAACCACATAGCAGATTCGCATCACTACCTCTATGCCCCCATCACAATCTGCTATGATACTCACCCAACTTGGCATCCTTTGCGTAGGAAGGGTCCCATGCGTAGTCACAAGATGACATTAATGCTTGGCACGGGACCCTGGCTAGTCATGCGTAGTCATAAGGCTACACCAACACCTCCAAACCTCCGCAACTCACTTCCATATGCTCACCTTGGCGCCAGGCGTGGGCGATATCTCCACGTCCACCTTTGGGCTGACCTTGCACACTTGTATAGTCACACCACTATGTTTTGGCACAATTTGACCACCTTTGATCGGTGCCAGCGTTGTAAACCGCTACATAGGCCACTCCTCAAATAGCCCATACCTCATCTGCACCCTCACGGCTTGTATCATTGCACTCACCCTGGCGTCGGTGCCGGCGTTGCGCACATCCCCCGTCTTGACCGCAACCTGGTAGGTGGTGAGTGGGCCTGCGCAAAAGGGCGACAAGGACCCACAGGGTGTATGGTTCAAGACGATGTGACAATCAGCAACAGCAAAAACGTGCCACCGGCAAGAGTGCAATGGTGCAACCAGCAGCAGCGCACAACGACACATCAACCTGATGGCAAATGCGTGCCCCACCTACCAATAGACAGGAACGAGGAATCGTCCCCACCTATATACGTGCGGTGGACACCACAGGGAACGCCTACACATGGCTACGTGGCTCTATAAGCGCGCTCTACACACATAATCCCTGCAGGGTAATGACAGCACATACCCCCCAGGGTATCACAGTGGCACTACAATTTCATGCTAGGCTGCAGTACTGGGGCCGCCAACCACGGCGACCCCAGGTAAAGCATGACCGCCAACCACAAGATGTGTACCCAAAGTTGGATGTGAATGCCTGCTCCGCACCTCTCATGCAGCTTCACCCAACATCATTCTACTACTACTGTTTCATGCAGCTTCACCCAACATCATTCTACTACTACTATCTCATGCAGCTTCACCCAACATCATTCTACTACTCCTGTCTCATGTGTACCCAGCGTGACAGTTGAAAGCCAACCATGAGGAGCTTCACCCAACATCATTCTACTACTCCTGTTTCATGTGTACCCCGCGTGACAGTTGAAAGCCAACCATGAGAAGCTTCACCCAACATCATTCTACTACTCCTGTTTCATGTGTACCCCGCGTGACAGTTGAAAGCCAACCATGAGAAGCTTCACCCAACATCATTCTACTACTCCTGTTTCATGTGTACCCCGCGTGACAGTTGAAAGCCAACCATGAGAAGCTTCACCCAACATCATTCTACTACTCCTGTTTCATGTGTACCCAGCGTGACAGGTGAAAGCCAACCATGAGAAGCTTCACCCAACATCATTCTACTACTCCTGTTTCATGTGTACCCAGCGTGACAGTTGAAAGCCAACCATGAGGAGCTTCACCCAACATCATTCTACTACTCCTGTTTCATGTGTACCCAGCGTGACAGGTGAAAGCCAACCATGAGAAGCTTCACCCAACATCATTCTACTACTACTGTTTCATGTGTACCCAGCGTGACAGGTGAAAGCCAACCATGAGAAGCTTCACCCAACATCATTCTACTACTACTGTTTCATGTGTACCCAGCGTGACAGTTGAAAGCCAACCATGAGGAGCTTCACCCAACATCATTCTACTACTCCTGTTTCATGTGTACCCAGCGTGACAGGTGAAAGCCAACCATGAGAAGCTTCACCCAACATCATTCTACTACTCCTGTTTCATGTGTACCCAGCGTGACAGGTGAAAGCCAACCATGAGAAGCTTCACCCAACATCATTCTACTACTCCTGTTTCATGTGTACCCAGCGTGACAGTTGAAAGCCAACCATGAGGAGCTTCACCCAACATCATTCTACTACTCCTGTTTCATGTGTACCCAGCGTGACAGGTGAAAGCCAACCATGAGAAGCTTCACCCAACATCATTCTACTACTACTGTTTCATGTGTACCCAGCGTGACAGGTGAAAGCCAACCATGAGAAGCTTCACCCAACATCATTCTACTACTACTGTTTCATGTGTACCCAGCGTGACAGTTGAAAGCCAACCATGAGGAGCTTCACCCAACATCATTCTACTACTCCTGTTTCATGTGTACCCAGCGTGACAGTTGAAAGCCAACCATGAGGAGCTTCACCCAACATCATTCTACTACTCCTGTTTCATGTGTACCCAGCGTGACAGTTGAAAGCCAACCATGAGGAGCTTCACCCAACATCATTCTACTACTCCTGTTTCATGTGTACCCAGCGTGACAGGTGAAAGCCAACCATGAGGAGCTTCACCCAACATCATTCTACTACTCCTGTTTCATGTGTACCCAGCGCGACAGGTGAAAGCCAACCATGAGAAGCTTCACCCAACATCATTCTACTACTACTATCTCATGCAGCTTCACCCAACATCATTCTACTACTCCTGTTTCATGTGTACCCAGCGTGACAGTTGAAAGCCAACCATGAGAAGCTTCACCCAACATCATTCTACTACTACTGTTTCATGTGTACCCAGCGTGACAGGTGAAAGCCAACCATGAGAAGCTTCACCCAACATCATTCTACTACTCCTGTTTCATGTGTACCCAGCGTGACAGTTGAAAGCCAACCATGAGGAGCTTCACCCAACATCATTCTACTACTACTGTTTCATGTGTACCCAGCGTGACAGTTGAAAGCCAACCATGAGAAGCTTCACCCAACATCATTCTACTACTACTATCTCATGCAGCTTCACCCAACATCATTCTACTACTACTGTTTCATGTGTACCCCGCGTGACAGGTGAAAGCCAACCATGAGGAGCTTCACCCAACATCATTCTACTACTCCTGTTTCATGTGTACCCAGCGTGACAGTTGAAAGCCAACCATGAGGAGCTTCACCCAACATCATTCTACTACTCCTGTTTCATGTGTACCCAGCGTGACAGTGGAAAGCCAACCATGAGAAGCTTCACCCAACATCATTCTACTACTCCTGTTTCATGTGTACCCAGCGTGACAGTTGAAAGCCAACCATGAGGAGCTTCACCCAACATCATTCTACTACTCCTGTTTCATGTGTACCCAGCGTGACAGGTGAAAGCCAACCATGAGAAGCTTCACCCAACATCATTCTACTACTCCTGTTTCATGTGTACCCAGCGCGACAGGTGAAAGCCAACCATGAGAAGCTTCACCCAACATCATTCTACTACTACTATCTCATGCAGCTTCACCCAACATCATTCTACTACTCCTGTTTCATGTGTACCCAGCGTGACAGTTGAAAGCCAACCATGAGAAGCTTCACCCAACATCATTCTACTACTCCTGTTTCATGTGTACCCAGCGTGACAGTTGAAAGCCAACCATGAGGAGCTTCACCCAACATCATTCTACTACTACTGTTTCATGTGTACCCAGCGTGACAGTTGAAAGCCAACCATGAGAAGCTTCACCCAACATCATTCTACTACTACTATCTCATGCAGCTTCACCCAACATCATTCTACTACTCCTGTTTCATGTGTACCCAGCGTGACAGTTGAAAGCCAACCATGAGAAGCTTCACCCAACATCATTCTACTACTCCTGTTTCATGTGTACCCAGCGTGACAGTTGAAAGCCAACCATGAGGAGCTTCACCCAACATCATTCTACTACTCCTGTTTCATGTGTACCCAGCGTGACAGTTGAAAGCCAACCATGAGAAGCTTCACCCAACATCATTCTACTACTCCTGTTTCATGTGTACCCAGCGTGACAGTTGAAAGCCAACCATGAGAAGCTTCACCCAACATCATTCTACTACTCCTGTTTCATGTGTACCCAGCGTGACAGGTGAAAGCCAACCATGAGAAGCTTCACCCAACATCATTCTACTACTACTGTTTCATGTGTACCCAGCGTGACAGGTGAAAGCCAACCATGAGAAGCTTCACCCAACATCATTCTACTACTCCTGTTTCATGAGTACCCAGCGTGACAGTTGAAAGCCAACCATGAGAAGCTTCACCCAACATCATTCTACTACTCCTGTTTCATGTGTACCCAGCGTGACAGGTGAAAGCCAACCATGAGAAGCTTCACCCAACATCATTCTACTACTCCTGTTTCATGTGTACCCAGCGTGACAGTTGAAAGCCAACCATGAGGAGCTTCACCCAACATCATTCTACTACTCCTGTTTCATGTGTACCCAGCGTGACAGTTGAAAGCCAACCATGAGAAGCTTCACCCAGCATCATTCTACTACTCCTGTTTCATGTGTACCCAGCGTGACAGTTGAAAGCCAACCATGAGGAGCTTCACCCAACATCATTCTACTACTCCTGTTTCATGTGTACCCAGCGTGACAGGTGAAAGCCAACCATGAGGAGCTTCACCCAACATCATTCTACTACTCCTGTCTCATGTGTACCCCGCGTGACAGGTGAAAGCCAACCATGAGAAGCTTCACCCAACATCATTCTACTACTCCTGTTTCATGTGTACCCAGCGTGACAGTTGAAAGCCAACCATGAGAAGCTTCACCCAACATCATTCTACTACTCCTGTTTCATGTGTACCCAGCGTGACAGTTGAAAGCCAACCATGAGAAGCTTCACCCAACATCATTCTACTACTACTATCTCATGCAGCTTCACCCAACATCATTCTACTACTCCTGTTTCATGTGTACCCCGCGTGACAGTTGAAAGCCAACCATGAGGAGCTTCACCCAACATCATTCTACAACTACTATCTCATGCAGCTTCACCCAACATCATTCTACTACTACTATCTCATGCAGCTTCACCCAACATCATTCTACTACTCCTGTTTCATGTGTACCCAGCGTGACAGTTGAAAGCCAACCATGAGAAGCTTCACCCAACATCATTCTACTACTCCTGTTTCATGTGTACCCCGCGTGACAGTTGAAAGCCAACCATGAGAAGCTTCACCCAACATCATTCTACTACTCCTGTTTCATGTGTACCCAGCGTGACAGGTGAAAGCCAACCATGAGAAGCTTCACCCAACATCATTCTACTACTCCTGTTTCATGTGTACCCAGCGTGACAGGTGAAAGCCAACCATGAGAAGCTTCACCCAACATCATTCTACTACTCCTGTTTCATGTGTACCCAGCGTGACAGTTGAAAGCCAACCATGAGGAGCTTCACCCAACATCATTCTACTACTCCTGTTTCATGTGTACCCAGCGTGACAGTTGAAAGCCAACCATGAGAAGCTTCACCCAGCATCATTCTACTACTCCTGTTTCATGTGTACCCAGCGTGACAGTTGAAAGCCAACCATGAGGAGCTTCACCCAACATCATTCTACTACTCCTGTTTCATGTGTACCCAGCGTGACAGGTGAAAGCCAACCATGAGGAGCTTCACCCAACATCATTCTACTACTCCTGTCTCATGTGTACCCCGCGTGACAGGTGAAAGCCAACCATGAGAAGCTTCACCCAACATCATTCTACTACTCCTGTTTCATGTGTACCCAGCGTGACAGTTGAAAGCCAACCATGAGAAGCTTCACCCAACATCATTCTACTACTCCTGTTTCATGTGTACCCAGCGTGACAGTTGAAAGCCAACCATGAGAAGCTTCACCCAACATCATTCTACTACTACTATCTCATGCAGCTTCACCCAACATCATTCTACTACTCCTGTTTCATGTGTACCCCGCGTGACAGTTGAAAGCCAACCATGAGGAGCTTCACCCAACATCATTCTACAACTACTATCTCATGCAGCTTCACCCAACATCATTCTACTACTACTATCTCATGCAGCTTCACCCAACATCATTCTACTACTCCTGTTTCATGTGTACCCAGCGTGACAGTTGAAAGCCAACCATGAGAAGCTTCACCCAACATCATTCTACTACTCCTGTTTCATGTGTACCCCGCGTGACAGTTGAAAGCCAACCATGAGAAGCTTCACCCAACATCATTCTACTACTCCTGTTTCATGTGTACCCAGCGTGACAGGTGAAAGCCAACCATGAGAAGCTTCACCCAACATCATTCTACTACTCCTGTTTCATGTGTACCCAGCGTGACAGGTGAAAGCCAACCATGAGATAGGCATCCAACGGCGACATGCGAATGCCTGCACCGAACCCCGCAGGATGCATTCAGTAATTGATTTACATGAAGCTATCATGATTAAGTATTTGATTTACACGTAGCTATCATGATTAAGTATTTGATTTACACGTAGCTATCATAATTAAGTAATTGATTTACACGTAGCTATCATGATCAACTAATTGATGTACACGTAGCCATCATGATTAAGTAATTGATTTACGCGTAGCTACCATGATTAACTAATTGATGTACACGTAGCCATCATGATTAAGTAATTGATATACATGTAGCTATCATGATTAAGTAATTGATTTACACGTAGCTATCATGATTAACTAATTGATTTACACGTAGCTATCATGAATAAGTAATTGATTTACACGTAGCTATCATGATTAAGAAATTGATTTACACGTAGCTATCATGATTAAGTAATTGATTTACACGTAGCTATCATGATTAAGTAATTGATTTACACGTAGCTATCATGATTAAGTAATTGATTTACACGTAGCTATCATGACTAAGTAATTGATTTACACGTAGCTATCATGATGGCCGCTGCCAAGACCACTGACCTCCCGCTGCCCCGGCAACCCCAGCGGGACCCCCGCCCACACCAGGTTGGGAGAGACCCTGCGTCCCCGCGGCACCCTGGGGCATGACATCTGGGACCAGGTCCCTCTCGATGGCCCCGTCTTCCTCCTTCTTGTCCAGCCAGCGAGCGCAAGGAAAGCGCCAGGTGGCGCCGCTGGATGCATTTCGGATCTGGACATAGTCCAGGAACCAGCCTGGCCCACTCCCTGAGTTGTCGTGGCCGACGCTGAGAAAGGGAAGTTAGTGAGGGAATAGGGGGGAGGGCCAAAGACCGAAAGCCACCGTAGTATGCAGCAGATTGTATGGTAAGCACAAGGAACCTACCGACAGACTGGATGGTAAAAAGAAGGAAACTATCGACAGACTGGATGGTAAAAAGAAGGAAACTATCGACAGACTGGATGGTAAAAAGAAGGAACCTACCGACAGACTTGATGGTAAAAAGAAGGAACCTACCGACAGACTGGATGGTAAATAGAAGGAAACTATCGACAGACTGGATGGTAAATAGAAGGTAACTATCGACAGACTGGATGGTAAATAGAAGGTAACTATCGACAGACATCACGTATGCAAGCACACAGGGAGCATACATACAGGGGATGCAAGACAAGACAAAACAGTGCCTGTCCACGATTCCCCGCAATGCATGTGCCATGGTCAGATGGGAAGACAGGACGGGGGGTAGGTAAACGACTATGGCATCCCAAGGTACTTGTAGAAATGGCAACGGAACTCGCTTGCGCTTTGAGCGGAATACCTTGCGTGTGCCTGATGAAGCTAAGGAATAGCGCAACCTGTTAGCAGGGCAAAACACCCAAGTGCATGAAAAGCAGCCCTGCACAGGCATCCAGCAAAGTGGCGCACCGTAGTTTCTGTATGACCCCCACATCCGGCGCAGTGATAGTGAATTCGTCCAAGTCGTTTCGCTCAAACTGCTTCTTGGCGCTCTCCAACCAGATCTGGCCCGTGGGGCCCCCCTGGGAACCAAACAGCTGGACGTACACCTGCGCAAGTAGGGCAGGCAACACGGGCAGAAACCAGGACGGGGAGCAGCCCCATGCCCGCTGTTAACGACCGTCGTTGTTGGGCATCCGGCAAACTACCCCCATGCCCGTGGCTCACGGCCATACCTCCCCAACACCTCTTTTCTTTCGTTCCTCGGTCTTCCCCCCCCCCCTTCTTCCTGGCATGTCCCGCCACCCTCTTCCTCCCCCCCCCCTTCTTCCTGGCCTGTCCCGCCACCCTCTTCCTCCCCCCCCCCACTTCTTCCTGGCATGTCCCGCTATGCCCACCTTGGCGTCAGTGCCGGCATCGCGGGCGTCCTGATAAGCCCCTCCTCATCAGGTCCCTAGCCCATACCTCATCTGCACCCTCATACATGTATCACTGCACTCACCCTGGCGTCGGTGCCGGCATTGCGGACATCCCCCGTCTTGACCGCAACCTGGTAGGTGGTGAGTGGGCCTGCAAAGGGGCAGCACATCAGCGGGCCCGTGCAAGAAGGAGCAGAGCAACAGGAGGGCTGTGTAACAATTAGGCAGCACAACCGATGACTACGATTAGGCAGCACAACAGATGATTTGTGAGGCGCCACGAGCAAATCACCCTCCCCCTAGCGAAAGGTATCAGAAAAAATCCCCCCCACACCTTAACCTGCATCTTGGCTTGGGTCAAAAGCTGCACTATGCATGGTGCACCGCTGGTGCCCTCCTCCACTCAGCGTGTCCGGATCATGCCGATGTCCACACATAAGCCAACATTTGCCACAAATATGTGCCACCAATAAGCCGACATTCACAAAAAATATGTGCCACCAATAAGCCAACACTTGCCACAAATATGTGCCACCAATAAGCCAACACTTGCCACAAATATGTGCCACCAATATGCCAGCATTCGCCAAAAATATGTGCCACCAATAAGCCAGCACCTGCCACAAAAATGTGCCACCAATAAGCCAACACTTGCCACAAATATGTGCCACCAATAAGCCAACACTTGCCACAAATATGTACCACCAATAAGCAAACATTCCCAAAAAATATGTGCCACAAATAAGCCAACATTTGCCAAAAATATGTGCCACCAATAAGCCAACGCATGCAACAAATATGTGCCACCAACAAGCCAACATTCACCAAAAATATGTGCCACCAATAAGCCAACACTTGCCACAAATACGTGCAACCAATAAGCAAACATTCGCCAAAAATATGTGCCACAAATAAGCCAACACGTGCAAGAAATATGTGCCACCAATAAGCCAACTCGCTCACAGATGGACAGGCCGTGCTAAAACCGCCCCACCACGTCACTGCTGAGTGGCAACCAAAATCTTCGCTCCCATGCCATGGGGATGACAAACATGTGCTGGAGGCAGCCACGGGGGACAAGAAACATTTGCTGGAGGCAGCCGCGAGAGATGGACCGTTTGCTGGATGCTGCCTTCCGAAGACGTCTCCGAATGTCCACGTCAGCAAACGAGTACAAGGGACAAGCTCGGGGACAAGAACGGAGACAGCCAGCTCAAGGAGATGCATGGAGGGTTTGACATCATGTGAAACTATTGGCGAGAGACCGGACTACTATCGTAGACTGGGGTTCAAAAATCAAGTTCGATTTGTATATTGAGTAGCGTAATCGACAGATCTCCGCGACAGGATCCTGGATCATACCTCGGATACTGGAAAGTCCGTTTTCAGTTGAGCGATAGTAGGCCAACAAGACAGTTGAAAATGGCTGTAAGCTGGGCCCTTAGCATCCAATGGGCCGAAGTCCAGACAGACCAAGTAGGACGTTCAGGGGTCCAAACAAAAGTTTTAGTGGTGCAATCGATAGATCTCGATGAGGGCACTCAGAATCTGAATGTCACATTCCAGGAATGGTCCACATTTGGACGACAGGGGCCTAAAACCGATACTCCCAACGCAAAAAAATAATTAATTCGCCAAAATGTGCTTTTTTTATGCCGTAGTCCTTTCTCTCGCCAATAGTTTCATGTGACGATGTAAGCACGTCTCAATGAACCAAGAAAAGCGCCCTCGCATGCTGCTTCTTCCCTTGTGCGGCATACACCACCCGTGCCAAAAGATCCAAAGTCTTTACCAAGAACGCGATCACATAACCACATGCGATCAAGTACATGCGGTTATGGCTATGTGATCAAGCTCACATAACCACATGTGAGCGAACCTGCCAAACCACATTCACCAAGAGCTTGATCAAATAATAATAATAATAATAATGATAATGATAATGATAATAATAGTAATAAAAATCCCATGGTCCCCGATCCCGCTGGGTGCCCTTCCCCCGTGGATAATTTTTTTGGCCGTAGCATCTTCAACCTTTTGAGCTTACCTGTCACCCTGATTGCCCCTACCGCACGGCAAGGCCATCGCCAAACCTGTCGCCTGACACTTGTCGCGACAGCAGCCACCCACCTGGTGCAAAAGTTATCGCCATGCCCTCACCTCCGTGCGAGCCCTCTGAAATAAGATCCCTTGCGACCGCCCCGTCGTCTTGCTCCTTGTCGAACCAGCGAGCGCAGGGGAAGCGCCAGGTGGTGCCGCTGGATTCGTTGCGGACCTGCACGTAGTCCAGGAACCACCCTGGCCGACCGCCCGAGTTGTCATGGCCAATCCTGCAAGGGGGGGGGGGGAAGAAGGGAAAGCAGATACCCAACTGTCAGCAATGCGACAAGTGATCAAGTTAATAAGCACAATAAAGCAAATCCACTATCTAAGGGTGCAGTCGCTATCAATCATGACTGCGCATGATAGAAATCAAGCCTGCAGGCCGATGAGCAGAGTAAACCCAGCGTTGTGTCATCATAGGTTACGATGAAAAGGAAAAGGAAGGGTAGGAAGTAAACAAAAGGGATTTGAAGTGGAAGTGGAAGGCAAGTTCTAGTAGAATGACAAGGACAGGTAGTGCCTTTACCTTACCAGGAACCTACCGTATCATTTTACTCGCCAAGGAGCTAAAGCATCTACAAAGGAAGCCGCTTACTGGCATGTGGTCAAGTGAAGGCTGCGCAGCAGGCTAGAGCAGGTCCTCAGAGAAGCTGTACATGTTGTAACATCAGTCCTCAGAGAAGCTGTACATGTTGTAAAATCAGTCCTCAGAGAAGCTGTATATGATATAAAATCAGTCCTCAGAGAAGCTGTACATATTGTAACATCAGTCCTCAGAGAGGCTGTACATGTTGTAAAATCATTCTACTAGTCTTGAATAATCTTTTAGGATGTCAAGAAGTCCGGGTTCTGCCTTACTGTGGCAGCTCGCATTATCTGACTTACAGTGGCTCAACTCATTTATGCTGCAAGTGCGAACAATGCCACACAAATGGGAAGGTCCGCCAAAACGCCTGCCGGGCATCTGACAAGTTTGGAAACATTACTTTTCTACAAATTGGGTGTCGCTGCTGATCGGCGAGGGTAATTGATTGATTTTTTAAAAGCACGTAGACTACGTCACGTGGGTACCAATAAAGGAACATTCAATCCCTATACACAACGAGAAGGAGGGAGGTTGCACTAGCTTCTCTCACTGCCTCACGTGGGCAGGCCACAGAGGACTCTCTCTGCATCATGATGCAGGCCCAACTGTGCGTGCAATACAACAGGAAGGAGCAAAAGCATAGCGGATGCAGACATAAGGCTGCCCCATCGATCATCCAGAGGCCACAGATAGGCTTGGAACTCATTGGGAGCTGCCGGTTTGGGAGAATATAAAGGCCTCTCCCAGAGCCTGAGGTGTTTTAGGGGCACACCCAGGGTTCACCCACAACCCCCACGAGGGTAATATATTGATCAACGCTTGCCATATGGCCACCGCGAAGAAGTAAGAAAAGAGAGTTGAATGCTTATAATGGGTCATTGAGATGACTGAGATGCAGCCGACCAGAGACACTAGGGGTTCCGACATAGAGACAGCCCGACCAAGAGAAACTTGCTGCCAGTATGTAACCAGAGACGCTACTGATTGACATACAAGCAAGCCATGTACTTGACGTGCCCACCCACCGTAGTTTCTGTATAATCCCCACGTCAGGCGCAGTGATGGTGAATTCGTCCAGCTCGTTGCGCTCAAACTGCTTCTTGGCGCTCTCCAACCAGATATGGCCCGTGGGGGCGCCCTGGGAACCAAATAGCTGGATGTACACCTGCGCAGGTTAGGGCAGGCAGTAATTTTTTTAAATATATATACTTGAGTATAGTGGTATGAGAGAGACCGCCACAGGCGGCTGGGACAGCCGCCAGCTTTAAGTCCCGCCGGCCGCGTCTTATTTATGCTTGACAAGGATCCTTCCCATTGTTGAGACTTGCGCGTCCCCTTAAAGATAAGCTAGTAGCGCTTTCACGTAAGTAGCGCATTCATTAGTAGCGCATTCACGTACTGGGAGAGAAGCTGTGCCGCCACCTCGGCACTCAATACCCTTATCAGAATACATCGCAGTAGTACTATGCATTGTTAGAGGCGCCCACCTCGGCTCCCATCCCCTGCGTGGGTAACGACTCCACGCCTGCTGTCAACGCTACCCCTTTGCAAGGTAACCGCTGTAATTAACCCCCCGTTTTAATAGGGCAAGGCAACCGCTGTAGTTAACCCCCCTTTTGAATAGGGCAAGGCAACCGCTGTAATAAACCCCACGTTTTAATAGTGCTGAAATCACACACTGACCCTGACACCATCACACCATGTCCAGCTATGTCCACCCTGGTGTCCTTATAAGCCACTCCTTACATAGACCATACCTCATCTACACCCTCACGGTTTCTCACACTCCACTCACCCTGGCGTAGATGCCCTTGTTGCAGGCATCCTTGCAAGCCACTCCTTATATAGACCATACCTCATCTGCACCCTCACGGTTTCTCACACTGCACTCACCCTGGCGTAGATGCCCTGGTTGCAGGCATCCTTGCAAGCCACTCCTTATATAGACCATACCTCATCTGCACCCTCACGGTTTCTCACACTGCACTCACCCTGGCGTAGATGCCCTGGTTGCAGGCATCCTTGCAAGCCACTCCTTATATAGCCCATACCTCATCTGCACCCTCACGGTTTCTCACACTGCACTCACCCTGGCGTCGGTGCCGGCGTTGCGCACATCCCCCGTCTTGACAGCGACCTGGTAGGTGGTGAGTGGGCCTGCAAAGGGGCAGCCACATCAACAGCGGGGGGGCACATGCAACAAGAGGCAGAGCGAACATGGATTTGTGAGGCGCCACAAGCATATAAGTTTACCCCGCTCTGCCCTTGGGCTTCATGCCTTGTTGTGCGTCGCATGAGCTTCCTCCACACATTAGGCATGTGCACAAATACAAGTGACTAGGGTTGCACAGAAAATAGGTGTGCCAAAGAGGCAGGTTTACGAAAGCTGCCCCCAAACCATTTCGCTAGCAGTGGACAACTGACATGAACTACACACATGTGCCCTCCTCACTAGAATAGAAGAAGCTGTCTCGAAAAACTTTCCGGTTAATGTCGGGGCACGGGCCCTTCTAGAAAACAGGGACAAATGCCTCAATCAAAGTCATGCCCAGGGAGGGTCTACACGGCTCGGTTCACCATGATGGCGACACGCGCTGAGTCAGCGAGCAACACGTGCCCTGGCATTCCCTGTCTTCTATTCCGGACGGGTCGGTAGCTACCCATGCAGGGTGCTAGGATGGCAAGCCAGTGCGGTGGGGGCGCATGGAATAATCTGATAGGATCGTTGGGCCCAACGCCTGCCAAATCAAGTCTCGGGCTTGATGGCCAGCGCACGATGCATGTACTCTAAGCCCAGCATACCCGCCAAACGACGGTCCCGTGTTGATGCTTCACCAAAATATTTTCCCAACAGTTGAGTTCCCATTGGGTATCCCAGCATCACGGAGAGTTTAGAATAAGGTTCTCGGTCAGACTATTGGGCTATGTGTTTGCAGTATTGAGCTATCTGCTATGTGTTTGCAGTATTGAGCTATCTGCTATGTGTTTGCAGTATTGAGCTATCTGCTATGTGTTTGCAGTATTGAGCTATCTGCTTGCAGGCAGGAGCGCCGAGGCGCAGATACCTGGGTGGCCGATTCGTTTTCAAAGTAACGGAAATGGCCTACTTTCATAATTGCATGCCGGCAATCAACTGCTCCAAGAAACAAGTACCCTTACGAAGCTATGCCCAACAACCACATGCTCTTCTTGGTCAGAGGAACCCCACTCAGTCACAAAGCCCACTCAAAACCCACATGGTCGGCTTGTCCCATAGAGACCATCAGCCACCCCTCTACATCCTGACCCCATGTACCATGCGACATGCCCCCATGCACGGTACGCAAGTACTTACTCACTCGCTTGCTTGCCTACTTCCTTCCTTCCCTCCTTCCTGATCCCGCTAAACATTTTGTGCCCCACCCCGCCAGGTCGCCCATGCCCCACCCTCACCTCCGTGAGAACCCTCTGCCACGATCTCTCTCTCAATGGCCCCGTCGTCTTGCTCCTTGTCGAACCAGCGAGTGCAGGGGAAGCGCCAGGTGGCACCGCTGGATTCATTTCGGACTTCGACATAGTCCAGGAACCACCCTGGCCGGCCGCCCGAGTTGTCGTGGCCAATCCTGCAAGAGGGGTAGGGTCGAGAAGGGGCGCGGAAGCGGTTCCATGACGGTACGAGCGCCAGCATGGTAATGGTGGTGGATAATTGAGTAGACATTACTACTATACTCATTAATAGTCACTGATACTCCCAAGCCATCAAGAAAGGGATCAGCTCAACCTTGACACCTGACGGTGAGTGACTACTGGCCGCCCTAATGGGATCGCGATGAGCAGTGCTGGCCTGCCCCGGTCCATCACGACGGGGCATGCCAGGATTATGCTTGGGAGTTCCGTACCTGCTGCTCTTGCCTCTACTGCAGAGAAACTCCTTAGAGTTCCAATCGAGCTAACCCAGTGGGTTTATGCGACTACAGCGAAGGGCTGATGAGGGCAGCGAAGGGCTGATGACTTCTGCAGTGAATGAACTGATACCACTAGAGTGAAGGCCTGATGGCTTCTGGGATGATGGGACTAAATCAAGCTGGGAGAAGGGGGTATCCAGCAGCCTCAGGTGGGCAAGCGCCCTCTCCATGGCCCCCCGCTTTCCCAGCACTTTTTCTAGGGAAAAGTCTCACTCTCCTCCGAACTTGGCCCAACTGACACGCCCACGCCCACGCCCACGCCCACGCCCACGCCCACGCCCACGCCCACGCCCACGCCCACGCCCACGCCCACGCCCACGCCCACGCCCACGCCCACGCCCACGCCCACGCCCACGTCCACGCCCACGCCCACGCCCACGCCCACGCCCCCCCCCGCCCCCGCCCCCGCCGCCCCCGCCCCCGCCCCCGCCCCCGCCCCCGCCCCCGCCCCCCCCCCGCCCCCGCCCCCGCCCCGCCCCCGCCCCGCCCCCGCCCCCGCCCCCGCCCCCGCCCCGCCCCCGCCCCGCCCCGCCCCCGCCCCGCCCCCGCCCCCGCCCCTGCCCCGCGCCCGCCCACGCCCACCCGCCCGCCGGCCCGCCCGCCCGCCCGTCCGCCCGCCCGCCCGCCCACAAACAAACAAGCGGCTGAGGTTGAAAATCTTGGTCACAGGAGTGGTGGTTGTGATCCAGTCGCATCAATGGGAGAAGGTTCTGTGACAACACGCCCTCGTGAACTGCGTCCAAGTCACATCATGGGAAAAGGGTTCTGTGACAACATGAACCGCATCCACCCACCTGATGCTGTGCACATTCCCCACGTCAGGTGCCGAGATAGCGAATTCGTCCAAGTCGTTGCGCTCAAACTGCTTCCTGCCGCCATCCAGCCAGAGCTGGCCCGTGGTTTCGCCCGTGGTCCCCAACAGCTGGATGTAGACCTGCGCAATTGGCCAACGCATTCATATGTCACAGAACAAGGGGTGAGTGGCTACCACCCCAACCGCCGGATGTACATCTGCCCAAGAGGCCAAGGCAGTCATGTATCCCTCGACCCTTGGCCTTTGTGCTGGTATTTCGGACATCCCCACACCTGCCCTTATTGGCTGTTCTTATCGACCATCCTCTCCATTACCCTCGCGGTTTGTCACACTACCCTCACCTTGGCGTCGGTGCCGGCGTTGCGGACATCCCCTGTCTTGACGGACACCGTGTACTTGAGCAGGTTGGCTGTGTTGGATACATCACGCGCGCAGATGCCAGCAGTGAAAAGATGAAGTCGTATAAAACCAGTCAACGCTCTTTGTACCGAGAATGATTAGCGGCTGGGTTGAGTTGAGTTTATTCCCAAGTCGGTGGTCCGACAGGGAAGTTTAGAGTGGACCCAAAGACTGGTCCTGCCTTATGCGGGTGGATATTGGATGAGGGTACTTGACCATGAGCATGAACCAACATCATCGCAAGCCAGCCCCCCAAGCCGCAGGAGGTTGCCTTGCCAAGCCGTAGACATGATTAGCTGTGCTACATGCGCCATGCATGCAGACAGGGGCCACACGTGGCGCTGCGGGGACATGAGGGGGAGCGGGGCCACACGCGGAGCTGCGGGGACACGCATGCAGACAGGGACTACTTTTGCTGGCATGTTCACTGCTCACGTGGCATGCACAGTTGCAGCGGAAAAGTGCATGATACGCATTCTGCAGATGCATGCAGCACACGGGAAGGTTATTAGGCTGTTTTATTGAATCGGACTGTTTTAGTGGAGTTTGCAGCAACATATACCCATAACAGGGCATGCCCATGTGACCTGGCAAACTGCATTCATGAACCAAACACGAGAAAACCTCAGGTTAACCAGAAACCCATCTTGTATCGCTTGCGTGCATTCCAGACGTGTGCCCAATCCTACATCAACCAGAAACCCATCTTGTATCGCTTGCGTGCATTCCAAACGTGCACCCAATCCTACATCAACCAGAAACCCATCTTGTATCGCTTGCGTGCATTCCAAACGTGCGCCCAATCCTACATCAACCAGAAACCCATCTTGTATCGCTTGCGTGCATTCCAAACGTGCGCCCAATCCTACATCAACCAGAAACCCATCTTGTATCGCTTGCGTGCATTCCAAACGTGCGCCCAATCCTACATCAACCAGAAACCCATCTTGTATCGCTTGCGTGCATTCCAGACGTGCGGCCAATCCTACATCAACCAGAAACCCATCCTGTATCGCTTGCGTGCATTCCAAACGTGTGCCCAATCCTACATCAACCAGAAACCCATCTTGTATCGCTTGCGTGCATTCCAGACGTGCGCCCAATCCTACATCAACCAGAAACCCATCCTGTATCGCTTGCGTGCATTCCAGACGTGTGCCCAATCCTACATCAACCAGAAACCCATCTTGTATCGCTTGCGTGCATTCCAAACGTGCGCCCAATCCTACATCAACCAGAAACCCATCTTGTATCGCTTGCGTGCATTCCAAACGTGCGCCCAATCCTACATCAACCAGAAACCCATCTTGTATCGCTTGCGTGCATTCCAAACGTGCGCCCAATCCTACATCAACCAGAAACCCATCTTGTATCGCTTGCGTGCATTCCAAACGTGCGCCCAATCCTACATCAACCAGAAACCCATCTTGTATCGCTTGCATATGTTCCAAACGTGCGCCCAATCCTACATCAACCAGAAACCCATCTTGTATCGCTTGCGTGCATTCCAAACGTGCGCCCAATCCTACATCAACCAGAAACCCATCTTGTATCGCTTGCGTGCATTCCAGACGTGCGCCCAATCCTACATCAACCAGAAACCCATCTTGTATCGCTAGCGTGCATTCCAAACGTGTGCCCAATCCCACATCAACCAGAAACCCATCTTGTATCGCTTGCGTGCATTCCAAACGTGTGCTCTAAATCACTGGCTAGCTTGGCTCCACCCAAATGTGCATCCACTGCATGACAGGCTCCGAAAAATGGCAAGACTGCAGGCCACTCTGACCAGGCAAGTCCGCGGGGATACAGGGCTCGCCCTCACCAGGTAGTGACTGTCGCGTATTGCTTGAATTCTGAGATATCAGCAAGCTTCTGATAGGCATCATGCAACCAGTAATTATGCCTCTCTCTATATGGCCTCTCATAACCCACCATAGGAACTTACATTATAAGAAACAAGTGTTTACGCCTCTCTCTCTCTATATGGCCTCTCACAACCCATCATAGGAACTCCCATGTTAAGCAACCAGTGTTTATGCCTCTCTCTATATGGCCTCTCACAACCCATCATAGGCACTCCCATGATAAGCAACCAGTGTTTATGCCTCTCTCTATATGGCCTCTCACAACCCAACATAGCAACTTCCATGATAAGCAACCTGTGTTTATGCCTCTCTCTATATGGCCTCTCATAACCCATCATAGGAACTCCCATTATAAGAAACAACTGATTACGCCTCTCTCTATATGGCCTCTCATAACCCATCATAGGAACTCCCATTATAACCTCACGGGCTGCCTCACGAGACGCGCAGCGGATGGTCAAAGCCAGCTAAAGCCATGCGGGTAGTGTTACCGGGGAGGGCAAATGTGGCAAAGGCTGTCCTTTCCTTGCCATGTGTACATCAAGCATGCACTAGTCTTCAAGACATGGCTCACGCTTCATCTGTGCTGCCGCTCTCACTCATTCTCCGCAAAGGTGAAGGATCTATGCACGCGGCGGAGGCATACTTCACCAGCGGCAGCTCAAGGATATGAACGACTATGTGGCGTGGTATGCATGCACGCGGCGGAGGCATACTTCACCAGAGGCAGCTCAAGGATATAAACGACTATGTGGCGTGGTATGCATGCACGCGGCGGAGGCATACTTCACCAGCGGCAGCTCAAGGATATAAACGACTATGTGGCATGGTATGCATGCACGCGGCGGAGGCATACTTTACCAGAGGCAGCTCAAGAACATGTATACCTGTACCTTGTGACAAGCGCGTGCATCAGTATGTGACAGGCGTACGCTAGTACCTTGCGACAAGCGTGCGGTGGAGGCTCACTTTGCGATGCTATAGTTTGTGGCAAGCGAATACACGGCTATGGGACACATGCCTGCGGCGTAACCTTACCTCGCCAGACGCATGCCTAGTAGTACGTAAATACCAGTGTGTAGCGGCATGCATGAAGCTGATGCTTCCCGTGCCATGCACATGTCAACTATATGTCAACGATACTCGTACGTTGTTGCATGCATGTCATGGGGGCGTACCTCCACCAGTCGCTGTGGGCCCCGCGCCCGGTACCACGGACGCGTCATCGGCCACCAAGTCCCTCTCGATGGCCCCGTCCTCTTCCTTGCGATCCAGCCAGCGGTTGCAGGGGAAGCGCCAGGTGGCGCCGCTGGACGCGTTGCGGACTTGCACGTACTCGAGGAACCAGCCAGAGTTCAGGCCCGAGTCGTCGTGGCCGACCCTGGTGGGAAGGGGTCGAGGGGGGTGGGAAGGGGTTGGACGGGGGTGGGAAGGGGTCGGAGGGGGGTGGGGGAGGGAGGGCAAGCGCAACGGGGGTGGTCTTAATGAGTTTGGCTATCCAGTTCATTCTATCTCTCCTATAGGTCTCTGTGCGTAGCCAAACAGAACTGTGTGTAGCCACCAATAGCAAAGGTCCAGACTCCAGACGGCACTTCGCCTTGCAAAGGCAGCCGCTTTCAAGGTGACAGGATTGCAGCTCCATAGGAACTGCCTGTGGGGCCCCGAAATGTCCGTGGGCGAAGCGCGGACAGCAATAGATGGTTGCCCATAAGATTTTCGTATCAGGTGGCACAGTCTCCTGGCTAAAGCAGCACAACAACAAGTGGACAGCAGTGATGAGAAGCAGTGATTCAGGGTAAGGTGACTACTGGGCAATTGGGTGGGCATATGGGCGGTGGGATAGGTGGGTACGGTGGGAGGGCAGGCAGGCAGGCAAGGGGGACAGCGGGAGGCCGGCGGCTACGCTTCAGCGCCCGTGTCGTCCCACACCTTATCATGCTGCCCTGCACATCGCAAGCATGTGAAATTCTGATGTTCCCCCAAAAGCTGCCCCCATACGTTAGCATGTCTCACCCTCATCTCCCTTCAACGGTTCCTCCATACAGGCTGGTTAGGCGAAAAGGGTCGAAATTGTGTCAGGTGCCCGTATCTTTTGGTCTACTTGGCCATTAGCGGTTCAAATTAGCTCAAAATTCATGGAAAAATATTTCCAACACATCTATGTTGAGAAACTAGCCAGCATTCCTCACCTAATCTGCTGGAAAATAGCATAATGTGTATTACCAGTTTAAGTTAACCTATGCCAAAAAGTCAACATGGCCAGATTTTGTCCCAAGTGTGCCCAAAGTGTGCAGATTTCAGTCCTCCTTCAAAGTCCTCTAGGTGGCATATTGTGAAACCAAATTACATTGATGATTATTGATGTATTTGTTGAGCTTCACTCATTTTATATATGACGCGTGGACAGGCTCAAAGGGGACCGACCTGCCGTAGGTAGCGTAAGACTAGCGCTTGTCACGAGGGTACTGCACTGGCCGGCCCTTTTTGTGCCGAGGCTGAGTGTGGTTCCGGAGTGCAGGCCTAGGTAGCTTCTAACGTACGTCACTAGACCTTGTTAACTGCGCCAGCCGCCAGGCGTGGCGCAACTGTGATGGGCAGTCAGTACACCTTGTACCTGCGCCAGCCGGCAGGCCTGCGTGGCGCAATGTGAATGATAGTCAGTACTTAGAGTGGTGTAGGGGACGTAGGGAGGCCTCTTTTCAGCTTCGCAACTTGATCCCAGCATTTGCTGGCAAGGTTGGCTGGCCGCTATGGCGGCTGCGCTGAATGTAGACGATGCTATCGGCCTCTCCGGGCGTGGAGAGGCCTCGAATAACTTTCTTTATGTTCTCCACCAACTGGTTACAGGCCACGGTAATGGTTGTTGGGTGGGGGGCTCTACGATTTGAGTAAAAGGGTGTGATTTCCAGCGCTGGGCCCACTGACGATTCCCCTCTATCCCTGGGTGCGGCAAGCAGCTTCCTGACACTGGGGAAGCTGCGTTTTAAGTTGGACAACGTCAGGGAAGGAGCCATACAGGCCAGGGCCAGCGGCTATGGTGGAATGAATCACAGGTGGAGGCGAATCTGCCTTAAACGTGGAGATGGCTAGCGCGGGGTGCCAGGGTAGCCCATAACTACCAGGAGCCTGACAGCGGACCCGATCTTTCGGCCTGTGACCAGACGGGAGTTTCGGGGAGGATGCGGGGCTGGAGCAAATCTTGGTGGGAGGAGCGCGCTCTTCATCATTGCCCAGTTTTTTCAGCAAAGAATGTTTGCCTGGTGAGGCTGCAATTCTGGCTGTTTAACGCCTTTGTTTTTATCCTGTTTGATGCATTATAGGAAAAGCAATAAAGAGTTCGGTTCAGCCAGGGGGGCATATCTATGCCATAAAAATTTCCTACGAAAACACAAGCCCTGGTCGGGGCCTTGGCTAAGCAGTTTCCAACCAAGGCCTTGGTAAGGTAGAGGCCTATCGCCACAATGGTTTCAATGCCGGGAAATCCCAGCCTCGGGGGTGGGGCTTGTGAGAGACGGTCCGGGGGCGTAAGGCCTAATGAGCAGCCGCTGGAAACCGCCCCCCTAACGGGGGGGCCGACATGGGTGCCGCCCTGCGTCCGCCGGGAAACCGTAGCGGCCACACGGGGGCGGCAGTACAGCCGTGGCAGCGTGCGGGAGGGGGGCCATGGGCGGAAAGAAACTCGGCACCAAGGTTGGCGACAGCCTTGGTGGCCAGGTAGGAGGTGTGGGGGCAACACCTTGTGTTCGAGTATGCTGGGCCCCCAGCATGGTGCTACAATAACCAACTTGATTATGATGTGCACTGAGTTTGAAGGTGTGGTATAGGCTGTCCGTATAAAGCCTAGCACACAAAAATGTAAAATAAATGTTTCTCTTGGTGGGAAGGAACTCCAATGGACCAACAACAAGAAATGTATACAGTGATTATAAGGATGGAATAGATTAATTAATTGCGTGTCCCCGGTGGGAGACCATAATGAAGCACTAATGAATCCCTTGAGAAATTTGATGTCTCACCCAAGACATCGATATGTACATGTCTTAACTAAACCTCTACAAACGGCGGGGGCCTCTACTATTGGTAACACCTTTCATTCGTGAATATCACTAATGGTAATGTTATTAATTAAATTAAGTCATGTAATTATGTGAATTCAAATAAATAGATAAATAAATAACTGAGTATCTAAATAAATAGCACACTGAAGAATATATTGCTAGCTTGTCTTTTGCCATCAAGCCAAGACCTCAACAACGCCATAAAAACCAAATGTACAAGGCATTGCAGTGGGAGGCTGGCCAGGTGCTACATCTTGGTTAGCACCGCGCTCATCAAGGCTATAGTATAGCCCCACCTGATTGGCTTTCAAGAAACGCACTTCTTGGTCTAATATGTTGCGGTGGGCTTTGTACGTTTTGCACATTTTTTCTACTTCTGAAAAGCCCACAACCTGACTGCCATATGCATGGCGATAATCCCGAGTTCGGCGAGCAAAACGGCGCACTCTATCTAGTGACAAAACTTTAGGCCCCAAGGCCTCCACCATGTTGTCATGGAGGTGCTCCGGGTGCTCATCATTAATACGCCTTCTAAACTCTAGTTTGGCTTTGCCCTAACTATACTTGATGCCTACACCCGCAAGCTCAGGATGACACTTGGGGCTCATAATTAATAAGTGCCCCCTACTTTCTACTTGAAGCTTTAATGCCGGCTTTTCTCGCCGGAAGTCGCCACATTGAGATAACACATGGAGTGCGTCAAGAGCAAGGTCAAGAGATCCTTCACCACTTAACTCCCGCTTGCGTGCCTCAGCGGGTGCCAAAGTGCCGCGCATGTCCCGATGCCACAGCCCCCTCTCCCACAGGACTTGCTTAATGCCCTTCGGTTTGCCAACATACCCTTCCTTGACCTTGTCAACCAAGTCAGGTGGGGGGCATTCGGCTGTCACCTCCTGTTCTTCCACGATAATGCTCGGCCCTCCATCGGCGTTGGGATCTAACCCCCGCCGCCGTTTTGCGGACACGGCCCTTCTCACAGCCTTTTGTTTCTGCCCGATGACGGTGTCGTACTTGGGGGCTTAGGGCAAGTCATAAAAAGGTGGGAAGTCACCCTCATTGAAAACCATGGACTGTGTGTCTCCTACAGGCTGGTTAGGCTGTAGTGACCCCTGCAGTGTCAGCATAACTTTCTCGCAAGATTTGACCGAATCTTGAGATTCTGAAAGCACATTTGCGTTGCAGTTTTTCATGAGGAATCTAGCTGCGAAAAGACCGGTCGAAAACGGTTACGTTTACTAGGTTTGGCAGCAGTTTTATGAGAACAAGCAGGTTTTCCTTGATATTAAATCGCATTTATGGCACACGAGGCGCCAAAATTCGGGACCGGTCTCTGCGCAGTCGTGTCCTTGGAAAACTGCAAGGCAAAAGTGGTCTTATTTTTTTCCGATTCGAAGCCATCTCGCGAGAAAGTCATTTTCTGTGTGAAAAGCCTTAGCTTTCTGCTTAGCCAATCTGGCAGACAGAATGAAGAACGATGTTTGGGTTAAAACCTTAATCCCGGAGATTAAAGAACCTGAAGGGGAGCGGAAATCCTGGCAAATAAAAGTGCCTTACTACCCGCGAAAAGGGTCGAAGTTACTTTATTCGCGTGCAGGAGGCTATCCGACTGAGGCTGCAGCCCATGAGGAAGCCTATGCATATCGGCTTGCTGTTGAGCGGGGTGTCGCCAAGAAAGCCTGGGTTTTTGCGAACAGGCGACCGGCAGGCGCATCCGGCCCATGGGATGCAAGGCCAGCCGGGCAGCCGGGCAGGAAGGCGTCTGCCGCTCTGGCCTCCAGTAAGGCGCCCGCCTATGCTCTTCACGCCCATTTGGGTGCGGTTGCCGAAGCTGGTTTGAAAAAGCACGGAGGGCTGCATTGGTTAGGTCACAAGAACCGATTACTCGGGAGGCCTACAACCACATCTTGTGGGATGCCAGGCTGGAGAAGGACAAGAAGCAGCGCTTACTGCGTTGCTTGCACCAGGCATGGCAGGACCGCGCCTCCACAGCTGAGCGCAAGGCTTTGCAAAACAGGAAGGACTATCTGGTGCAGAAGAGGAAGGAGCTGGTGACTCGCCGAGCTTCATTTCAAGACCACATGTCCCGTCTGCAGACGATGAAGCAGTGGGCACCACACCGGCACCCAGTGTCCCTCCCACGTCCGTGACGGCAACTCCGCGCGCGCTAACCACACCGCGGCAGATACTCCTCCGCCTCCTCCGGTGGATCCGACGTACGCCTATGCCACTGGCGCTGGCTACGGGTCCTCTCCTCTTGGCCGGCCGATCCAGCATCTGCGCCCTGGAGGGGGCCTCCAGGCGTGTGCCACAGAGGCCCTGGCGTCTCGCTACCCGGCTGCCGCATCGCCGGCAGCTCCTGCGCAGGAATGGGTCATTGACAGCGGCGCGAGTCGCCACATGACGCCCCATCTCTAGGACTTTGGCCCCGGTCTGTCACATGAGGCGCAGCTGCCCATTACTGGCTCAGGTGGCAACATGACGGCTCACGGCTGGGGGGCTGTGAACCTGAGGCTGGGATCCCACGTGATCCCGCTGTACGACTCCCTTTACGTGCCGGCCCTTCACGCGCGATTGCTGTCCGTTCATGGGTTGCTGGCTACCGGACATCATGTGGATTTTGCGGCCTGCAGCATTACTTTCCAGGAGCACGGTCGTGCTGTCAGCTTCCCACTAGAAGCAAGGGACGGCGTCTACCTCCTGTGCGCCCCGGCTGACTACGTCCTGGCGACGAAGGTCCAGGCTGAAGAGGAGATGAAGTGGCATCTCCGCCTGGGTCATGTAAGCCGCGACCGCATCGCCCGCCTGCAAGCCATCCCAGACTCCGGCATGTCTGTGGCGGGCCCTGCGGCCCCCCTCTGCCCTGCCTGCCCGGCTGGGCACATGCGCCGCTGCAGCTTCCCGCCAAGCGACCGGCCCCGTGAAACCGTGCCGCGTCGTCACTTGCACTGCGATCTGTTCGGGCCTATGCGGACGCCTGCTCACGGCGACATGCGGTACGTCCTCGGCCTAACGGACGAGGCCACCCGGTTTCGTTGGACCTACCTTTTGCCCACCAAGGACGCAACCCCCGCCAGCTTGCGCACTTTCCTTGCCCGGGAGGTCAAGCCTTTCCGCCAGGGCGACATCACGCTGCGTTCGGATAACGACAGTGTCTTTCAAGGCGGTCCCTGGCGCAATGTCTGTGCCGAGTTCGGCGTTCACCAGGAATTTTCCTCGCCCTACGTTCCCCAGCAGAACGGTGTCGCTGAGCGTTCGTGGGGCGTTACGGCCAGCATGGCCATCAGCTTGCTCGCCCATGCCGGGCTCGCCAAGGAGTTCTGGGGGTTCGCGTTTGAGTGCGCGACGTTCCTCCTGAACCGGCTGCCTTGTGTCAGCAACGCAGACTCGGCGACGCCCTACTACCTGCTGAACGGCCGTCACGCTTGCCTGACGCACTTGCGCGTATTTGGCTGCCACGCGCACGTCCTCGTGGAGGAGGCCCAAGAGAAGCTGTCTCCCCGCACGGAGTTAGCTGTCTTTGTGGGCTACCACCTGGAGTCTCCGGGCTACCGCTTCTGGCTGCGGCCCGTTGCTGAGTCGAGTCCTCCGAAGGGGCAGAAGAAAGGAGCAGCGGGGCAGCCTGCAGCAGCTCCTCCGGAAAGACATCCGCAGCCAAAAAACGGGCTACGGGGGGCCAAGGCCCCGGCGTGTCGTAAGGGGCCACCGGAAGGTACTGCCGGGCCGGCCATGGCCGAGACCGCCACTGCTCGTCAAACCACGCGTGCTTGCGGACGATCATCTTCCGCTGGTCGGGCAGCCAGAAGCGGTAGCCCGGAGACTCCAGGTGGTAGCCCACAAAGACAGCTAACTCCGTGCGGGGAGACAGCTTCTCTTGGGCCTCCTCCACGAGGACGTGCGCGTGGCAGCCAAATACGCGCAAGTGCGTCAGGCAAGCGTGACAGCCGTTCAGCAGGTAGTAGGGCGTCGCCGAGTCTGCGTTGCTGACACAAGGCAGCCGGTTCAGGAGGAACGTCGCGCACTCAAACGCGAACCCCCAGAACTCCTTGGCGAGCCCGGCATGGGCGAGCAAGCTGATGGCCATGCTGGCCGTAACGCCCCACGAACGCTCAGCGACACCGTTCTGCTGGGGAACGTAGGGCGAGGAAAATTCCTGGTGAACGCCGAACTCGGCACAGACATTGCGCCAGGGACCGCCTTGAAAGACACTGTCGTTATCCGAACGCAGCGTGATGTCGCCCTGGCGGAAAGGCTTGACCTCCCGGGCAAGGAAAGTGCGCAAGCTGGCGGGGGTTGCGTCCTTGGTGGGCAAAAGGTAGGTCCAACGAAACCGGGTGGCCTCGTCCGTTAGGCCGAGGACGTACCGCATGTCGCCGTGAGCAGGCGTCCGCATAGGCCCGAACAGATCGCAGTGCAAGTGACGACGCGGCACGGTTTCACGGGGCCGGTCGCTTGGCGGGAAGCTGCAGCGGCGCATGTGCCCAGCCGGGCAGGCAGGGCAGAGGGGGGCCGCAGGGCCCGCCACAGACATGCCGGAGTCTGGGATGGCTTGCAGGCGGGCGATGCGGTCGCGGCTTACATGACCCAGGCGGAGATGCCACTTCATCTCCTCTTCAGCCTGGACCTTCGTCGCCAGGACGTAGTCAGCCGGGGCGCACAGGAGGTAGACGCCGTCCCTTGCTTCTAGTGGGAAGCTGACAGCACGACCGTGCTCCTGGAAAGTAATGCTGCAGGCCGCAAAATCCACATGATGTCCGGTAGCCAGCAACCCATGAACGGACAGCAATCGCGCGTGAAGGGCCGGCACGTAAAGGGAGTCGTACAGCGGGATCACGTGGGATCCCAGCCTCAGGTTCACAGCCCCCCTGCCGTGAGCCGTCATGTTGCCACCTGAGCCAGTAATGGGCAGCTGCGCCTCATGTGACAGACCGGGGCCAAAGTCCTAGAGATGGGGCGTCATGTGGCGACTCGCGCCGCTGTCAATGACCCATTCCTGCGCAGGAGCTGCCGGCGATGCGGCAGCCGGGTAGCGAGACGCCAGGGCCTCTGTGGCACACGCCTGGAGGCCCCCTCCAGGGCGCAGATGCTGGATCGGCCGGCCAAGAGAAGAGGACCCGTAGCCAGCGCCAGTGGCATAGGCGTACGTCGGATCCACCGGAGGAGGCGGAGGAGTATCTGCCGCGGTGTGGTTAGCGCGCGCGGAGTTGCCGTCACGGACGTGGGAGGGACGCTGGGCAGGGTACTTCGTCCAACACGTGTCGACGGTATGACCCGGCTTATCGCAGACCGGGCAAGGAGGCCCGCGGCCCCGCCCATTGCCCCCCCCCCCACTGCCACCACCTCGATCACCAGAGTGAGGGCCAACGCGCCCCCCGCGCCCCCCACGACCCCTCCCAATGTTGGCGGCATTGCCGTTGCTGTGGCCCAGGCCGGTGCCGTAATTGCCGTCGCCGTGGCCACCGCCAGCTCTTTGCGTCACGATCTTGGCCAGCAGTGGGAATGTGGGCAATATGCACCAGCTGTTGATCTTGCAGGATGTCGATGCCGGCACGGGTCGGAAAAGGGCAGGCATTCCAGCTCACCTCCTTGAGCAAGACCCCCCCAAGCTTTCCGAGGCGCAAATGACACGTTTGGCTAACCAGGCCGACTGCACCCTTCAACTCATGCAGCTTGTCCAGGAATGAGGAACAGCTTGGCACTCTCGCTGCCTGCTTCGAGAAGTTAGCATATGAATCGTTAACCTTGGAGAAGAAGGATGCCGCCATCGATGCTTGCCATAGTGTCTTGGAAGAGAACAGGCTGATGCACAACATGCCTGCACTAGCACAGCAAGTCTCCAACAGCGAGATGGGAGCTTTTGCTGCGACCACTATACTCAACTGGTACAACGAGTTCCTAAAGGAGAACGGCTTCTTCGACGACCGCAGGGGAAAGTTTCGCCGGAAACATGTGCTCGATGATGAGGACCTGAAGTTGCGCTTTCAAGCATGACTGAAGAGTGCACGCCACGTCACGGTTCAGAACGCACGCACCTTCTTGGTCGCAGACCTTCTCAAGAACAGGGATGACCTGCAGGTACTCATCGACAAATTCCGCTTCACTCAAGAGCTTTCATTGCCGACTGTTCACGCATGGATGCCGCGTGCCGGTGCCAAGTATGAGCCTGTCAAGCAGTCCTATTACACGGACAATCATGATCGCGCGGAGAATGAGAGCGACCTACCTTGAAGACATGGACACGTTCTCACGCCGCATGAATTTGTGGTGTTTCATTGCGAAGAGGATCTGCCAGCCGGCCTTCCACCATGCATGATCAGCGATGCCGGTGAGGAGATCATTGACGGTGTTGCATGCGTGCAAGTCCATGTGGATGCGCTTAGCGATGAGAAGTTTACAAGCTTGCGGGCGCAACAACCCATGGGTGGCTCCCTTCTTGCACATTTCCAAAGGGAATGCCAAGCCGATGGCATGTCCGACGTCCGGGAGGGAGGTGATTGCCCTCATCGTAATGGGCAGTCACTTTGTAGGTGCCATATGCCCATCATCCATCTAGGACAAGAGAAGAGCATCTTCAAGGCTTTTGTGAGGTCTAAGATGGAATGGACCACCAACGGTGTCCGCGGCTTGCGTAAGAAAAGCGATGGACCTGGAGAGATGGTGTCGGCCTTTCAAGATGAGATCAATGGCTTTGGGCTGCCCTTCACGGCCGACGAGCTAGAGAGAGTAAATGTTTTCCGGCAGCGAAAAGGGAAGAAGCCGCTGTCTGAGAGCCCTGGGATGCATTTCCTAGAGTATGGAAATAACAAGGAGGGGTGGTGGACCTTTCTCTTGTTCTCCATCCAGGTCGATGATGTACTAGACTGTATCGAGGTACTTTATCCAGACCGCCAGGCTCTCGTTGAGGTAGATTGGTCATCCGGCCATGCCAAGTACCGAGAGGATGGCTTGAATGTGGGGGCCATGAACATGAGCTATGGTGGTAAGCAAGCTAGAATCCACCCGACTGTGCTAACAGCTGACTGCGTGGGGGATAGACCGGCAGTCTATGTTGATGAGCATGAAGTTGAGCATGACTGCCGCCTTAAGATACAGGCTGGTTAGGCGAAAAGGGTCAAAATTGTGTCAGGTACCCGTATCTTTTGGTCTACTTGGCCATTAGCGGTTCAAATTAGCTCAAAATTCATGGAAAAATATTTCCAACACATCTATGTTGAGAAACTACCAGCATTCCTCACCTAACCTGCTGGAAAATAGCATAATGTGTATTACCTGTTTAAGTTAACCTACGCCAAGAAGTCAACATTGCCAGATTTTGTCCCAAGTGTGCCCAAAGTGTGCTGATTTCAGTCCTCCTTCAAAGTCCTCTAGGTGGCATATTGTAAAAACCAAATTACATTGATGATTATTGATGTATACATTGATTATAAGGATGGAATGGACTAATTAATTGCGTCTCCCCGCTGGGAGACCATTAATTAATTAATTAATTAGTAACATAACTCCGTTAGTAGGTAGAGTATATGTAGCACATAGCCCTGAGACCATGATGAAGCACTAATGAATCCCTTGAGAAATATGATGTCTCACCCAAGACATCGATGTGTACATGCCCTAACTGAACCTCTACAAACAGCGGGGGCCTCTACTATTGGTAACACCTTTCATTCGTGAATATCACTAATGGTAATGTTATTAATTAAGATCACTAAGCTCCCAAGAAGACGAGCATTTGATTGAATACAATAAGTGGAGCCCTGCCACAAATGCAGCAGTTAACAGTGGCCTTACGGCATGCCATCACTAGCTTGCTTAAGGCATGGTCCGCCGACACACAAGCTGACATCATCCTAAATTAAGTAACACCGGCATGCGTCACACGCCGGCCTGAACAGTGCTGAAAACGCCTCAAACAACGTGGCCACGCACCCCCAGGCTAGTGCGTTAACCGTACAGGTAGTTGTACAAGGTTCCCAAGACTGACAAACATAAAACTCGCCCATCAACCCCTTGGGCCGGTCCGAATCCACTATACAATAATTAATCACGACTCACTAAAGAACCCAAATCAGTCAAAGATTCGTTAAGCAACCAGCCAACCCTACAGGTCCCCAGCTCACCTCAGCTGGTGCAACCAAATACGAATCTTTGCAAGTAAGTCGTACAAACCTACAATTAATTTTCTCGGACCTCTAATCAATAGCCACCGACCCTTATAAACAACCGGGTCATCCATGGAAAATTCAGGCGAACATGAAACCCTCTGTACAGATCGAATCAGTCAGCCCATGCCGCATGCAGGCCAAGACCCTTCCACATGCAGGCCAAGACCCTTCCACATGCAGGCCAAGGCATAGCGGCCCTATCTTTCCCGCATGCGTTAATTAAAGTATATTCAGAGAAAACCGATTAAGATCACTAAGCTCCCAAGAAGACCAGCATTTGATTGAAATACAATAAGTGGAGCCCTGCCACAAATGCAGCAGTTGACAGTGGCCTTAAGGTTTCTCAATCTGCACGCGGAAGCAAGAAGCCTCCACCCAATTACCCCCCCCTGGTGCCAACCCCATTGCGCCGATTAATCTCATGACCACCGTGCGCGAAAGAGCGTGTTGCAACATCTTAAATGGCGACTCAGCCCGCGCTAGGCTATATTAACCCCTGCAGGGGCCCGCTGGTTCAATGCGACACAAGTCGGTGACCACCCCAAGAGCAAGCCCCCCAAAAGAGCCAGCATTTCGCAATTCCAGAACTGAGGAAAGAGGTTTTACGACACCATAATAGACTGAGCCGCGCAGCAGGTGCTGAGACGAAAAGGAACGACAAAGGTCTGGCGTAGCCTCGCCTCCCTAAGACGCCCTCCCCAACTCGAGTCTCGCAATAGGGAATAATTTCTAGATTCGGAGCGCAACCCTCGCACGGCTCCTATTGTTCCCAACTACCCCTCCTCGGCAGGAGCAGCTGGACAACGGACCTGCCGCCACAAAAAAAATATATATGAAAAAAACAGGCCGTCGCTGACAGGAACCTGGTTCAGGACCTTTGGAGTACAGGTCACGTCCCACGCACCATCGCAAGGTGGCAAGCCTGCGATGTGACACTAGAGCTGTTTTAGAAACTTATGAACAGCTCCGCCGAAGCTGGTCAAACCGCCCAAGTAGCGCCCCATCCTTCGCCCATGTCAAAAAGACCCACAGCCGGGGAAAACGACATGGGGGTAAATTTAAATTTTCTTTCCGTTGCACGACCAACTCTACTATGCTTGGTCGAACAACTTAGCGGTTGTGCCACCATCTGCCTCGGCTACAAGGCAGATGCAACCCGCGCTAGAATGTGCAATTTCGCACAAGCGGCCATTGCCGCCATTGTGAAAGAAACAATTGCGGATCACTGCCTACCTAGCTTGCTTAAGGCATGGTCCGCCAACACACAAGCTGACATCATCCTAAATTAAGTAACACCGGCATGCGTCACACGCCGGCCTGAACAGTGCTGAAAACGCCTCAAACAACGTGGCCACGCACCCCCAGGCTAGTGCGTTAACCGTACAGGTAGTTGTACAAGGTTCCCAAGACCGACAAACATAAAACTCGCCCATCAACCCCTTGGGCCGGTCCGAATCCACTATACAATAATTAATCACGACTCACTAAAGAACCCAAATCAGTCAAAGATTCGTTAAGCAACCAGCCGACCCTAGAGGTCCCCAGCTAACCTCAGCTGGTGCAACCAAATACGAATCTTTGCAAGTAAGTCGTATAAAACCGAGAAATAATTTTCTCGGACCTCTAATTAATAGCCACCGACCCTTATAAACAACCGGGTCATCCAAGGAAAATTCACGCGAACACGAAACCCTTTGTACAGATCGAAGTAGTCAGCCCATGCCGCAGACAGCCTTGCAGGCCAAGGCATAGCGGCCCTATCTTTTCCGCATGCGTTAATTAAACTATATTAAGAGAAAACTGATTAAATTAAGTCATGTAATTATGTGAATTCAAATAAATAGATAAATAAATAACTGAATATCTAAATAAATAGCACACTGAAGAATATATTGCTAGCTTGTCTTTTGCCATCAAGCCAAGACCTCAACAACGCCATAAAAACCAAATGTACAAGGCATTGCAGTGGGAGGCTGGCCAGGTGCTACATCTTGGTTAGCACCGCGCTCATCAAGGCTATAGTATAGCCCCACCTGATTGGCTTTCAAGAAACGCACTTCTTGGTCTAATATGTTGCGGTGGGCTTTGTACGTTTTGCACATTTTTTCTACTTCTGAAAAGCCCACAACCTGACTGCCATATGCATGGCGATAATCCCGAGTTCGGCGAGCAAAACGGCGCACTCTATCTAGTGACAAAACTTTAGGCCCCAAGGCCTCCACCATGTTGTCATGGAGGTGCTCCGGGTGCTCATCATTAATACGCCTTCTAAACTCTAGTTTGGCTTTGCCCTAACTATACTTGATGCCTACACCCGCAATCTCAGGATGACACTTGGGGCTCATAATTAATAAGTGCCCCCTACTTTCTACTTGAAGCTTTAATGCCGGCTTTTCTCGCCGGAAGTCGCCACATTGAGATAACACATGGAGTGCGTCAAGAGCAAGGTCAAGAGATCCTTCACCACTTAACTCCCGCTTGCGTGCCTCAGCGGGTGCCAAAGTGCCGCGCATGTCCCGATGCCACAGCCCCCTCTCCCACAGGACTTGCTTAATGCCCTTCGATTTGCCAACATACCCTTGACCTTGTCAACCAAGTCAGGTGGGGGGCATTCGGCTGTCACCTCCCGTTCTTCCACGATAATGCTCGGCCCTCCATCGGCGTTGGGATCTAACCCCCGCCGCCGTTTTGCGGACACGGCCCTTCTCACAGCCTTTTGTTTCTGCTCGATGACGGTGTCGTACTGGGGGGCTTCCAAGTCATAAAAAGGTGGGAAGTCATCCTCATTGAAAACCATGGACTGTGTGTCTCCTACCTTGAGGCGGCAGTCATGCTCAACTTCATGCTCATCAACATAGACTGCCGGTCTATCCCCCACGCAGTCAGCTGTTAGCACAGTCGGGTGGATTCTAGCTTGCTTACCACCATAGCTCATGTTCATGGCCCCCACATTCAAGCCATCCTCTCGGTACTTGGCATGGCCGGATGACCAATCTACCTCAACGAGAGCCTGGCGATCTGGATAAAGTACCTCGATACAGTCTAGTACATCATCGACCTGGATGGAGAACAAGAGAAAGGTCCACCACCCCTCCTTGTTATTTCCATACTCTAGGAAACGCATCCCGGGGCTCTCAGACAGCGGCTTCTTCCCTTTTTGCTGCCGGAAAACATTTACTCTCTCTAGCTCGTCGGCCGTGAAGGGCAGCCCAAAGCCATTGATCTCATCTTGAAAGGCCGACACCATCTCTCCAGGTCCATCGCTTTTCTTACGCAAGCCGCGGACACCGTTGGTGGTCCATTCCATCTTAGACCTCACAAAAGCCTTGAAGATGCTCTCCTCTTGTCCTAGATGGATGATGGGCATATGGCACCTACAAAGTGACTGCCCATTATGATGAGGGCAATCACCTCCCTCCCGGACGTCGGACATGCCATCGGCTTGGCATTCCCTTTGGAAATGTGCAAGAAGGGAGCCACCCATGGGTTGTTGCGCCCGCAAGCTTGTAAACTTCTCATCGCTAAGCGCATCCACATGGACTTGCACGCATGCAACGCCGTCAATGATCTCCTCACCGGCATCGCTGATCATGCATGGTGGAAGGCCGGCTGACAGATCCTCTTTCGCAATGAAACACCACAAATTCATGCGGCGTGAGAACGTGTCCATGTCTTCAAGGTAGGTCGCTCTCATTCTCCGCGCGATCATGATTGTCCGTGTAATAGGACTGCTTGACAGGCTCATACTTGGCACCGGCACGCGGCATCCATGCGTGAACAGTCGGTAATGAAAGCTCTTAAGTGAAGCGGAATTGGTCGATGAGTACGTGCAGGTCATCCCTGTTCTTGAGAAGGTCTGCGACCAAGAAGGTGCGTGCGTTCTGAACCGTGACGTGGCGTGCACTCTTCAGTCATGCTTGAAAGCGCAACTTCAGGTCCTCATCATCGAGCACATGTTCCCGGCGAAACTTTCCCCTGCGGTCGTCGAAGAAGCCGTTCTCCTTTAGGAACTCGTTGTACCAGTTGAGTATAGTGGTCACAGCAAAAGCTCCCATCTCGCTGTTGGAGACTTGCTGTGCCAGTGCACGCATGTTGTGCATCAGCCTGTTCTCTTCCAAGACACTGTGGCAAGCATCGATGGCGGCATCCTTCTTCTCCAAGGTTAACGATTCATATGCTAACTTCTCGAAGCAGGCAGCGAGAGTGCCAAGCTGTTCCTCATTCCTGGCATGGACAAGCTGCATGAGTTGAAGGGTGCAGTCCGCCTGGTTAGCCAAACGTGTCATTTGCGCCTCGGAAAGCTTGGGGGGGTCTTGCTCAAGGACGTGAGCTGGAATGCCTGCCCTTTTCCGACCCGTGCCGGCATCGACATCCTGCAAGATCAACAGCTGGTGCATACTGCCCACATTCCGCTTCATCGTCCGCAGACGGGACATGTGGTCTTGAAATGAAGCTCGGCGAGTCACCAGCTCCCTCCTCTTCTGCACCAGATAGTCCTTCCTGTTTTGCAAAGCCTTGCGCTCAGCTGTGGAGGCGCGGTCCTGCCATGCCTGGTGCAAGCAACGCAGTAAGCGCTGCTTCTTGTCCTTCTCCAGCCTGGCATCCCACAAGATCTGGTTGTAGGCCTCACGAGTAATCGGTTCTTGTGACCTAGCCAATGCAGCTCTCCGTGCTTTTTCAAACCAGCTTCGGCAACCGCACCCAAATGGGCATGAAGAGCATAGGCGGGCGCCTTACTGGAGGCCAGAGCGGCAGACGCCTTCCTGCCCGGCTGCCCGGCTGGCCTTGCATCCCATGGGCTGGTTGCGCCTGCCGGTCGCCTCTTCACAAAAACCCAGGCTTTCTTGGCGACACCCCGCTCAACAGCAAGCCGATATGCATAGGCTTCCTCATGGGCCGCAGCCTCAATCGGATAGCCTCCTGCACGCGAATAAAGTAACTTCGACCCTTTTCGCGGGTAGTAAGGCACTTTTATTTGCCAGGATTTCCGCTCCCCTTCAGGTTCTTTAATCTCCGGGATTAAGGTTTGAACCCAAACATCGTTCTTCATTCTGTCTGCCAGATTGGCTAAGCAGAAAGCTAAGGCTTTTCACACAGAAAATGACTTTCTCGCAAGATGGCTTCGAATCAGAAAAAAATAAGACCACTTTTGCCTTGCAGTTTTTCAAGGACACGACTACGGAGAGACCGGTCCCGAGTTTTGGCGCCTCGTGTGCCAAAAATGCGATTTAACATCAAGGAAAACCTACTTAAGATCACTAAGCTCCCAAGAAGACCAGCATTTGATTGAATACAATAAGTGGAGCCCTGCCACAAATGCAGCAGTTAACAGTGGCCTTAAGGTTTCTCAATCTGCACGCGGAAGCATGAAGCCTCCAGGGTGGGAGGGAGGGGAAAGAAACAATTGCGGATCACTGCCTGCCTAGCTTGCTTAAGGCATGGTCCGCCGACACACATGCTGACATCATCCTAAATTAAGTAACACCGGCATGCGTCACACGCCGGCCTGAACAGTGCTGAAAACGCCACTACAAACAACGTGGCCACGCACCCCCAGGCTAGTGCGTTAACCGTACAGGTAGTTGTACAAGGTTCCCAAGACTGACAAACATAAAACTCGCCCATCGACCCCTTGGGCCGGTCCGAATCCACTATACAATAATTAATCACGACTCACTAAAGAACCCAAATCAGTCAAAGATTCGTTAAGCAACCAGCCGACCCTACAGGTCCCCAGCTCCTCAGCTGGTGCAACCAAATACGAATCTTTGCAAGCAAGTCGTATGAAACCTACAATTAATTTTCTCGGACCTCTAATCAATAGCCACCGACCCTTATAAACAACCGGGTCATCCAAGGAAAATTCAGGCGAACATGAAACCCTTTGTACAGATCGAATTAGTCAGCGCATGTCGCAGACAGCCTTCCACATGCATCTCGGACCTCTAATCAATAGCCACCGACCCTTATAAACAACCGGGTCATCCAAGGAAAATTCAGGCGAACATGAAACCCTTTGTACAGATCGAATTAGTCAGCGCATGTCGCAGACAGCCTTCCACATGCATCTCGGACCTCTAATCAATAGCCACCGACCCTTATAAACAACCGGGTCATCCAAGGAAAATTCAGGCGAACATGAAACCCTTTGTACAGATCGAATTAGTCAGCCCATGGCGCAGACACCCTTCCACATGCAGGCCAAGGCATAGCGGCCCTATCTTTCCCGCATGCGTTAATTAAAGTATATTCAGAGACAACCGATTAAGATCACTAAGCTCCCAAGAAGACCAGCATTTGATTGAATACAATAAGTGGAGCCCTGCCACAAATGCAGCAGTTGACAGTGGCCTTAAGGTTTCTCAGTCCGCACGCGGAAGCAAGAAGCCTCCACCCAATTACCCCCCCCTGGTGCCAACCCCATTGCGCCGATTAATCTCATGACCACCGTGCGCGAAAGAGCGTGTTGCAACATCTTAAATGGCGACTCAGCCCACACTAGGCTATATTAACCCCCGCAGGGGCCCGCTGGTTCAATGCGACACAAGTCGGTGACCACCCCAAAAGCAAGCCCCCCAAAAGATCCAGCATTTCGCAATTCCAGAACTGAGGAAAGAGGTTTTACGACACCATAATAGACTGAGCCGCGCAGCAGGTGCTGAGACGAAAAGGAACGACAAAGGTCTGGCGTAGCCTCGCCTCCCTAAGACGCCCTCCCCAACTCGAGTCTCGCAATAGGGAATAATTTCTAGATTCGGAGTGCAACCCTCGCACGGCTCCTATTCTATTAACCGTGGAACTCCAAGGTAACCAGACTCTTTATTAAAACAATAAGTAGAGCACATCGGGAAGTGGCCCTCAACTGGCCATCCTTACCCATGGGAACACTTTATGTCCAAAAAGGCTAGCCTTACCCCCAAACAGGCAACACACAGGGAGGGCGGGTGGGAAAACAAAAGAGACCGCCATGAGCTAGGTGAGCAAGCTTTTATCGTGTTTCAAGGCCAACGGCTCTCTATCAACGGCCAGATTCTGGCAACGGCCTCTAAACAATTTTAGCCGTCAAATTTTACTTCAGATATTGCTTGTTGCAAACCCGTCCGCAATCACAGATCTGTTAGGAGAACCTAGTCGCAAAAATCCGTCGTCAAGGTACTCAGCACACCGTCAAGGTATGGGCCGCAACAATTAGGCCATATCATCCGTAATACTGGTACACTAGAAGCCTAATCAACCTTATTACGATCACATCACCCAGCTCTATTTCACCTAGCATCAGCGGCTCCCCTTCCGTATCACTATAAAGAAACTATGTTCAGAGAACCCCGATTCTATTAACCGTGGAACTCCAGGGTAACCAGACTCTTTATTAAAACAATAAGTAGAGCACATCGGGAAGTGGCCCTCAACTGGCCATCCTTACCCATGGGAACACTTTATGTCCAAAAAGGCTAGCCTTACCCTTACATCCCTCCCTGGCGACCCAAGCCAGGGGCAAAACAAAAACCGGTGGACGCATAAGACAAGAATGAAGGGAACTTAAGAGGAAGGCAGAGAAAAGACGCTCCGCCAAATGCGCGGGGGGCAGGCGGCGATAGCCCGAACCAGGGCGTCAGGAAGGGTGAGGGCCAAGCTCCGGTGCAATCCCACATAGTGGGCGACAGTTTTGCTGCTGCGCCAGCGACCCCGATGCTGAATATCAGCCATGCTGCGCTGCCGCAAAAAATCATAGGTAGCCCCCCATGCCGCAGCCCGTGAATGGTAAACACCGTGTCGACCCCCAAAGCTTGCGTGGCCTGATGCCAAACCCGGCTGAACTGGGCATAATCGTAAGGGAACACCCGCTCCCAGGCCGCCTTGCCACGCATACAAGCCCGCAAGAGGGTCTCAGTCATGACATCCTCGATCACCACAGACTGCACCTCCCCCTTAGCCGTCTTAGCTGACATCAACAACAAGGCGCCCCGCTGCGAACCCCGCAACCGAACATCAGGCTGCAAGCGCACATGGCCGACCAACAGGTTGAGCGCCTCCGATACCCGCAGGTATTGTTGGAAAATAACGATGACCATCATAGCCGCACGAGGCTGCCGCTGGAGCACCATAGTACAAGCAAGCGCAAACGCAGCCTCCCATGGAATGGGGGGGGGGCACGAGGGGGTGCCAACGTGCGCCAGCCAGCCAAAACACTTCGTGCCAAGGCCCAATCCCGCACCTCCCGGGGAAGTACAAATTCAGGCCCATAAGCGCATTGACACACAACTGGCGGCTGTAACACCGTGAGTGCGCCCAAGCGACATACTCGCAATAGTATTCCTCTATCGTCAAGCCGCGCAACAAGCTGCCAACCCGACCCCGCCGGCTCGCCCACCATGCGAAAAAGGACCTAAGACCCCGATGGTAAACCATCAAAGTAGCCGGCTTCACCTTGCCCTCAAGAAGGGTCAAGTAGCTAGCGCCAAGCCGAGGCCCGGGATTGGGATGAACACCCTCGCGAGTCAAATCGCGGACCCACCCGGCCACCGAGGCAGCCATGGAAAGCCCCCGCGAAGGCCCATCCGCAGGCTGAAGCTCACTTGGCGTCCAGACCCATTGTGAGCGGCTGCCGGTGACCAACGTAAGAGCGCACAACCGGCGGCATTGCTTGTTTAACCGGTAAGAAGAGGAACGCCCTTTAGCCAAGCAGCCCAAAGCGGCAGTGGAGTCCACTAACCTCACCACCCGCTTACCCCATGTTCCGAGGTTCCGGGCCGAGCGCTCCACCCCCTTCACAGCGGCCCGCACTTCCTTCTCGTTGATGTGCATGGTCGAATCGCGCCAGCGACTCTTGATCCCGACGCGCCATCGCCCGTGGATGATGGCTTTTTCCGCGGCCTTGGTCAAGGGTCTAGGCCCGGCATACATGGCCTCACCTGGGGTGAGGAGGGTTGGGTAACCCCGCACCTCCCGGGCCCGAGCTAATTCCGTCACCTCAGCTGGGGCCATCTCAGCGTAGACAACCCCCTGCCCAAAACTAGACGCATCCGAGGCCACCACCACCGGAGCCAGGGCAGCCCCCCGGTCCACACGGAGCATGGGGGCCAACGCCATGGCACACTCGAGCTCATCGCGCACACCTTGCCACAAAGGTCGCGTTCGCTGGCCCCACCCCTTGAGGTTGATGAACTTAAAACTCTGCTGCCATATGGACAAGCAAGTGCGGCTGAGCATCTGCAGCCACACCCACCGGCCCACGACGGCCGCCAGCGCCTCAGCGGTAGCGCGTCCCCTCTCGAGGAGTACACGAGTGTGCGCAACCACAAGGGTGAGCTGCTTAGCTGTCGGCTCCAACACCCCATCCCGCCGGTGAACAACACCCAGAGCTTCTAGCTCGTCCTCCCCCTCCGGGCTAGCCATGATCGTCTTGTCCTTGGAGGGCACAAGGTTGTTAGGCGCGTACCCGTCTTCAATAGCACTCGCGATTAAGCGATTCACCGCCTCGCACGTGCGCCCATTGCTGACCACCAGGTCATCAATAGTGATGGATACCATAGGGGGGGGGGTCCTCAAGGTCGATTTGCATCTCCCTCGTGCTCTCCTCCTTGTACTCGATGGCTAGGGCGGTTGGGTTACCCCATGCATTCCGAAGCACGGTCAGCTCCCCTACACTTGTGAGGCGGTTCACCTGCCGTCTAGGATCCAAAGCGCCCGTGGCATAGAGGACCATCTCATGGATGGCTTCCCCTAGCGCTACAGCGTGGGAGTGCCCCATGGCCAGCACTTTCAGCACTGGCCACACCCTCCTCCGCCGCCCCGGCAGCCCGACATCGGTGGACCACACATCAGGTAGCCCTTGATAATCCCACCACCACTCCGGCACTTGGATGGTATAGTAATACGAGACCAGATCGCTCTTGGCCGTGTAGCACCGACCCTTGATATAGACCTCCGAGTATATGCCCAGGTGGGGTAACACCGTCTTAGGGGGGTCCACCCACAGTGCGTTCCCCAACTTCTTATTCACAATGAGCCTTAACTCCCCCACTCCTTTGGCCACCCCAAAACATCCGTCTACCCACTTTGGCCGCGTCTCTCGGAACTCCACCATCCCCACGTCCGCTGCCCTCCCCATCAACTTGCCCCACTCCGCCATGGTGCACCCTCGGCTGGGGGCAGGTACATTCCAATACCTCGCACTGGCAGCCACCTCCGGCTTGATGCAGTTGGCCTCGCTGGCGTACACCTCTCGCCAACTAGGTCGTAGCGCCAGCAAATCCAGCAGCTTCGCCTTTCCTGCCACCTCGCGCTTCGGCAGACTCACCCGCTCCGCCACAAGTTGTTCATACTTATTTTTTTCCCATAGATTAGATCACTTCCTTTGCGGGGCCTGTCGCAACGCCTACGCGGCGACTGTACCACTCGCAGTGCTTCTTGACCCTTTTCAGGGCCTCCGCCGTTCCTCTGGAGCACGCGCCTCCAGATTTAGGCGGAGGGTCTGCCCCCCCGTGCCATAGCCAATTCAACCACGTAATCACCTTGTGTTGTAGAGTGAAGGTCCGGCGGCGGCGAGTTGCACGCTGGCGTCTGCGTGCTGACCTCACTCTCCCCCACGTAGTGCTTAGAGGCATTGTAGGAAGAGGCAGTGGGAAGGGGGAGCGGTTTACCCTTTCGGTGTTTACTTGGTTTGCTGGGCCTTGCCCAGCTTCTCCATCATCGTGGCGCTTTGCAGGGCCATCTTCATGGCCGGGTTGCTCACCAAGGAGGCATCTTCCTTGAGAGCAAGGAGGTGGCCAGCCACCTTCCACCCTCCTGACCCCTGGCTCTCCACTAGGAGCATTGCTGCCACCACCCTCATGAGATACTCTACCCCAGCCAACTCCCCGGCTGCCGGCCCCAACTCCTTGAAGAGTGTGTCCATGGCCAGGGCGATGTTCATGACCACCTTCCTGCTTTCCTGGTTCCTCCACCCCCTTGGCGAGTAGCCATGATCCAACTCTTTATCCCCCCTCCATTGTCGTTGGCATCCTCGAGCACCTCGGGGAGCACTCTCTCTTGCACCCTCCAATTCACCACTTGTGCTCGAGTGGGCAGCGTCACCCCTTTGGTTTTTTCGGCTTCCTGGAAGCCCCATCTGCCCCGGCCAGCGCATCCTTCAATTTCGTCAGGAAATCCTCTTCCTCGGACTCCTCCTCCTCCTCCTCTACTTTGCCCGCCTGCCCCTGCTTGCCAACAATGGCCGCCAGCTCCAAGAGCTGCTCCCTCACATCCCCCGCGGCCTTTCCCTTGCTCGGGGCTGGGCTTCCGACTTTTTTCGTCCCCTTTTTCGCCCCTTTCGTGGGCCGGCGTGGTGGCTGCATCTCCTCTTCGTCCGAGTCCGCCAAGTCCCGGGCGCTTTGGAGGGCTGCCAACAGCGCTTCGTTTGGGTCCGCTGCTGCCAGAATTTCAGGCCCGTCCACGTGGTCGACCAGCAGTCCAACAACGGACTCCAGCTGGGCCGCAGACCACCGGCTGACAGTAGTTACCCAGTCGGTCCCGAGGACCGCCTCAGACTGAGCCGCGCAGCAGGTGCTGAGACGAAAAGGAACGACAAAGGTCTGGCGCAGCCTCGCCTCCCTAAGACGCCCTCCCCAACTCGAGTCTCGCAATAGGGAATAATTTCTAGATTCGGAGTGCAACCCTCGCACGGCTCCTATTGTCCCCAACTACCCCTCCTCGGCAGGAGCAGCTGGACAACGGACCTGCCGCCACAAAAAAAATATATATGAAAAAAACAGGCCGTCGCTGACAGGAACCTGGTTCAGGACCTTTGGAGTACAGGTCACGTCCCACGCACCATCGCAAGGTGGCAAGCCTGCGATGTGACACTAGAGCTGTTTTAGAAACTTATGAACAGCTCCGTCGAAGCTGGTCAAACCGCCGAAGTAGCGCCCCATCCTTCGCCCATGTCAAAAAGACCCACAGCCGGGGAAAACGACATGGGGGTAAATTTAAATTTTCTTTCCGTTGCACGACCAACTCTACTATGCTTGGTCGAACAACTTAGCGGTTGTGCCACCATCTGCCTCGGCTACAAGACAGATGCAACCCGCGCTAGAATGTGCAATTTTGCACAGGCAGCCATTGCCGCCATTGTGAAAGAAACAATTGCGGATCACTGCCTGCCTAGCTTGCTTAAGGCATGGTCCGCCGACACACATGCTGACATCATCCTAAATTAAGTAACACCGGCATGCGTCACACACCGGCCTGAACAGTGCTGAAAACGCCACTACAAACAACGTGGCCACGCACCCCCAGGCTAGTGCGTTAACCGTACAGGTAGTTGTACAAGGTTCCCAAGACTGACAAACATAAAACTCGCCCATCGACCCCTTGGGCCGGTCCGAATCCACTATACAATAATTAATCACGACTCACTAAAGAACCCACATCAGCCAAAGATTCGTTAAGCAACCAGCCGACCCTACAGGTCCCCACCTAACCTCAGCTGGTGCAACCAAACATGAATCTTTGCAAGCAAGTCGTATAAAACCTACAATTAATTTTCTCGGACCACTAATTAATAGCCACTGACCCTTATAAACAACCGGGTCATCCAAGGAAAATTCAGGCGAACATGAAACCCTTTGTACAGATCGAAGTAGTCAGCCCATGTCGCAGACACCCTTCCACATGCAGGCCAAGGCATAGCGGCCCTATCTTTCCCGCATGCGTTAATTAAACTATATTCAGAGAAAACCGATTGTTCTCATAAAACTGCTGCCAAACCTAGTAAACGTAACCGTTTTCGACCGGTCTTTTCGCAGTAAGTTTCCTCACGAAAAACTGCAAGGCAAATGTGCTTTCAGAATCTCGAGATTCGGTCAAATCTCGTGAGAAAGTTATGCTGACACTGCAGGGGTCACTATAGCCTAACCAGCCTGTACTTCAATGCCACGCATATACAAATCCATTCCACATTCTTTAACGCACCAGACCTGCTTTTTGATCGCCCCTACACTGGCATATCTCCCCCCACCCTTTGACCCTATAATCAACCCCCAAATCCACATATCCATACACACTTCCCCCGCTGACCTGTGCACCTTGATCGCCCCCACATTGGCATATCTTCCCCCACCCTAGTAACTAAAAATTCCCATCCAATTTTCCCCTGCTCACCTCAGCACCTTGATCGCGCCCACATTCGTCGCGGTCATCGAGAACTCGTCCAAGTCGTTGCGCTCAAACTGGCCCCGCGCCGACACCACCCACAGCCGCCCGGTGCTCGTGTTGTTGTAGCCGAATAGCTCCACGTAGGCCTGGCAACAACAACCACAACAAAGGGATGCTGCACAGGTTCATTATAGCCCGACAGCTCCACGTAGGCCCTGGTGGCGCCACAACAAAGCAACCACCACATCATCAAGGGAATGCTGTCAGTGTGGCCATGAAGATCTGTAGCCAAACATCCTTACCAAGGCATCTATACGTCAGCCAAACACCTTCGCCAAGGGGGCAGGCCATACCCTGGCGATCATGAATGATAACACTGACACTGGGCCTTACCCTCCCGTTGGCACTGGCACAGCTATATACTAAGACTTGCCACACAAGGGGCGCATGCTTACCCGCGCGTTGGTGCCGGCGCCCCGCTTGCTGCCAGTCTTGACAGAGATGACGTACTCAACTTGGGCTGTGTGGTGGGGGGGGAGGGGCCCATGGCATGTCCCACCAGGCATGTTTCACCAGACATGACCGAACAGACACGTCCGAACAGACATGAGCGACCAGGCATGAGGGACCAGACATGAGGGATCAGATAATAATGAAAAACACTTGACCAGGCATGAGGGATCAGATAATAATAAAAAACACTTGACCAGGCATGAGGGATCAGATAATAATGAAAAACACTTGACCAGGCATGAGGGATCAGATAATAATAAAAAACACATGACCAGGCATGAGGGATCAGATAATAATAAAAAACACTTGACCAGGCATGAGGGATCAGATAATAATAAAAAACACTTGACCAGACATGAGGGATCAGATAATAATAAAAAACACTTGACCAGGCATGAGGGATCAGATAATAATAAAAAACACTTGACCAGGCATGAGGGATCAGATAATAATAAAAAACACATGACCAGGCATGAGGGATCAGATAATAATAAAAAACACTTGACCAGGCATGAGGGATCAGATAATAATAAAAAACACTTGACCAGGCATGAGGGATCAGATAATAATAAAAAACACATGACCAGGCATGAGGGATCAGATAATAATAAAAAACACTTGACCAGGCATGAGGGATCAGATAATAATAAAAAACACTTGACCAGGCATGAGGGATCAGATAATAATGAAAAACACTTGACCAGGCATGAGGGATCAGATAATAATGAAAAACACTTGACCAGGCATGAGGGATCAGATAATAATAAAAAACACTTGACCAGGCATGAGGGATCAGATAATAATAAAAAACACATGACCAGGCATGAGGGATCAGATAATAATAAAAAACACTTGACCAGGCATGAGGGATCAGATAATAATAAAAAACACTTGACCAGGCATGAGGGATCAGATAATAATAAAAAACACTTGACCAGGCATGAGGGATCAGATAATAATAAAAAACACATGACCAGGCATGAGGGATCAGATAATAATAAAAAACACTTGACCAGGCATGAGGGATCAGATAATAATAAAAAACACTTGACCAGGCATGAGGGATCAGATAATAATAAAAAACACTTGACCAGGCATGAGGGATCAGATAATAATAAAAAACACTTGACCAGGCATGAGGGATCAGATAATAATAAAAAACACTTGACCAGGCATGAGGGATCAGATAATAATAAAAAACACTTGACCAGGCATGAGGGATCAGATAATAATAAAAAACACATGACCAGGCATGAGGGATCAGATAATAATAAAAAACACTTGACCAGGCATGAGGGATCAGATAATAATAAAAAACACATGACCAGGCATGAGGGATCAGATAATAATAAAAAACACATGACCAGGCATGAGGGATCAGATAATAATAAAAAACACATGACCAGGCATGAGGGATCAGATAATAATAAAAAACACATGACCAGGCATGAGGGATCAGATAATAATAAAAAACACTTGACCAGGCATGAGGGATCAGATAATAATAAAAAACACATGACCAGGCATGAGGGATCAGATAATAATAAAAAACACTTGACCAGGCATGAGGGATCAGATAATAATAAAAAACACTTGACCAGGCATGAGGGATCAGATAATAATAAAAAACACTTGACCAGGCATGAGGGATCAGATAATAATAAAAAACACTTGACCAGGCATGAGGGATCAGATAATAATAAAAAACACTTGACCAGGCATGAGGGATCAGATAATAATAAAAAACACTTGACCAGGCATGAGGGATCAGATAATAATAAAAAACACTTGACCAGGCATGAGGGATCAGATAATAATAAAAAACACTTGACCAGGCATGAGGGATCAGATAATAATAAAAAACACTTGACCAGGCATGAGGGATCAGATAATAATAAAAAACACATGACCAGGCATGAGGGATCAGATAATAATAAAAAACACATGACCAGGCATGAGGGATCAGATAATAATAAAAAACACTTGACCAGGCATGAGGGATCAGATAATAATAAAAAACACTTGACCAGGCATGAGGGATCAGATAATAATAAAAAACACTTGACCAGGCATGAGGGATCAGATAATAATAAAAAACACTTGACCAGGCATGAGGGATCAGATAATAATAAAAAACACATGACCAGGCATGAGGGATCAGATAATAATAAAAAACACATGACCAGGCATGAGGGATCAGATAATAATAAAAAACACATGACCAGGCATGAGGGATCAGATAATAATAAAAAACACTTGACCAGGCATGAGGGATCAGATAATAATAAAAACACATGACCAGGCATGAGGGATCAGATAATAATAAAAAACACTTGACCAGGCATGAGGGATCAGATAATAATAAAAAACACATGACCAGGCATGAGGGATCAGATAATAATAAAAAACACTTGACCAGGCATGAGGGATCAGATAATAATAAAAAACACTTGACCAGGCATGAGGGATCAGATAATAATAAAAAACACATGACCAGGCATGAGGGATCAGATAATAATAAAAACACATGACCAGGCATGAGGGATCAGATAATAATAAAAAACACATGACCAGGCATGAGGGATCAGATAATAATAAAAAACACTTGACCAGGCATGAGGGATCAGATAATAATAAAAAACACTTGACCAGGCATGAGGGATCAGATAATAATAAAAAACACTTGACCAGGCATGAGGGATCAGATAATAATAAAAAACACATGACCAGGCATGAGGGATCAGATAATAATAAAAAACACTTGACCAGGCATGAGGGATCAGATAATAATAAAAAACACATGACCAGGCATGAGGGATCAGATAATAATAAAAAACACTTGACCAGGCATGAGGGATCAGATAATAATAAAAAACACTTGACCAGGCATGAGGGATCAGATAATAATAAAAAACACTTGACCAGGCATGAGGGATCAGATAATAATAAAAAACACTTGACCAGGCATGAGGGATCAGATAATAATAAAAAACACTTGACCAGGCATGAGGGATCAGATAATAATAAAAAACACTTGACCAGGCATGAGGGATCAGATAATAATAAAAAACACTTGACCAGGCATGAGGGATCAGATAATAATAAAAAACACTTGACCAGGCATGAGGGATCAGATAATAATAAAAAACACTTGACCAGGCATGAGGGATCAGATAATAATAAAAAACACATGACCAGGCATGAGGGATCAGATAATAATAAAAAACACTTGACCAGGCATGAGGGATCAGATAATAATAAAAAACACTTGACCAGGCATGAGGGATCAGATAATAATAAAAAACACTTGACCAGGCATGAGGGATCAGATAATAATAAAAAACACTTGACCAGGCATGAGGGATCAGATAATAATAAAAAACACTTGACCAGGCATGAGGGATCAGATAATAATAAAAAACACTTGACCAGGCATGAGGGATCAGATAATAATAAAAAACACTTGACCAGGCATGAGGGATCAGATAATAATAAAAAACACTTGACCAGGCATGAGGGATCAGATAATAATAAAAAACACTTGACCAGGCATGAGGGATCAGATAATAATAAAAAACACTTGACCAGGCATGAGGGATCAGATAATAATAAAAAACACATGACCAGGCATGAGGGATCAGATAATAATAAAAAACACTTGACCAGGCATGAGGGATCAGATAATAATAAAAAACACTTGACCAGGCATGAGGGATCAGATAATAATAAAAAACACTTGACCAGGCATGAGGGATCAGATAATAATAAAAAACACTTGACCAGGCATGAGGGATCAGATAATAATAAAAAACACTTGACCAGGCATGAGGGATCAGATAATAATAAAAAACACTTGACCAGGCATGAGGGATCAGATAATAATAAAAAACACTTGACCAGGCATGAGGGATCAGATAATAATAAAAAACACTTGACCAGGCATGAGGGATCAGATAATAATAAAAAACACTTGACCAGGCATGAGGGATCAGATAATAATAAAAAACACTTGACCAGGCATGAGGGATCAGATAATAATAAAAAACACTTGACCAGGCATGAGGGATCAGATAATAATAAAAAACACTTGACCAGGCATGAGGGATCAGATAATAATAAAAAACACTTGACCAGGCATGAGGGATCAGATAATAATAAAAAACACTTGACCAGGCATGAGGGATCAGATAATAATAAAAAACACTTGACCAGGCATGAGGGATCAGATAATAATAAAAAACACTTGACCAGGCATGAGGGATCAGATAATAATAAAAAACACTTGACCAGGCATGAGGGATCAGATAATAATAAAAAACACTTGACCAGGCATGAGGGATCAGATAATAATAAAAAACACTTGACCAGGCATGAGGGATCAGATAATAATAAAAAACACTTGACCAGGCATGAGGGATCAGATAATAATAAAAAACACTTGACCAGGCATGAGGGATCAGATAATAATAAAAAACACTTGACCAGGCATGAGGGATCAGATAATAATAAAAAACACTTGACCAGGCATGAGGGATCAGATAATAATAAAAAACACTTGACCAGGCATGAGGGATCAGATAATAATAAAAAACACTTGACCAGGCATGAGGGATCAGATAATAATAAAAAACACTTGACCAGGCATGAGGGATCAGATAATAATAAAAAACACTTGACCAGGCATGAGGGATCAGATAATAATAAAAAACACTTGACCAGGCATGAGGGATCAGATAATAATAAAAAACACTTGACCAGGCATGAGGGATCAGATAATAATAAAAAACACTTGACCAGGCATGAGGGATCAGATAATAATAAAAAACACTTGACCAGGCATGAGGGATCAGATAATAATAAAAAACACTTGACCAGGCATGAGGGATCAGATAATAATAAAAAACACTTGACCAGGCATGAGGGATCAGATAATAATAAAAAACACTTGACCAGGCATGAGGGATCAGATAATAATAAAAAACACTTGACCAGGCATGAGGGATCAGATAATAATAAAAAACACTTGACCAGGCATGAGGGATCAGATAATAATAAAAAACACTTGACCAGGCATGAGGGATCAGATAATAATAAAAAACACTTGACCAGGCATGAGGGATCAGATAATAATAAAAAACACTTGACCAGGCATGAGGGATCAGATAATAATAAAAAACACTTGACCAGGCATGAGGGATCAGATAATAATAAAAAACACTTGACCAGGCATGAGGGATCAGATAATAATAAAAAACACTTGACCAGGCATGAGGGATCAGATAATAATAAAAAACACTTGACCAGGCATGAGGGATCAGATAATAATAAAAAACACTTGACCAGGCATGAGGGATCAGATAATAATAAAAAACACTTGACCAGGCATGAGGGATCAGATAATAATAAAAAACACTTGACCAGGCATGAGGGATCAGATAATAATAAAAAACACTTGACCAGGCATGAGGGATCAGATAATAATAAAAAACACTTGACCAGGCATGAGGGATCAGATAATAATAAAAAACACTTGACCAGGCATGAGGGATCAGATAATAATAAAAAACACTTGACCAGGCATGAGGGATCAGATAATAATAAAAAACACTTGACCAGGCATGAGGGATCAGATAATAATAAAAAACACTTGACCAGGCATGAGGGATCAGATAATAATAAAAAACACTTGACCAGGCATGAGGGATCAGATAATAATAAAAAACACTTGACCAGGCATGAGGGATCAGATAATAATAAAAAACACTTGACCAGGCATGAGGGATCAGATAATAATAAAAAACACTTGACCAGGCATGAGGGATCAGATAATAATAAAAAACACTTGACCAGGCATGAGGGATCAGATAATAATAAAAAACACTTGACCAGGCATGAGGGATCAGATAATAATAAAAAACACTTGACCAGGCATGAGGGATCAGATAATAATAAAAAACACTTGACCAGGCATGAGGGATCAGATAATAATAAAAAACACATGACCAGGCATGAGGGATCAGATAATAATAAAAAACACTTGACCAGGCATGAGGGATCAGATAATAATAAAAAACACTTGACCAGGCATGAGGGATCAGATAATAATAAAAAACACTTGACCAGGCATGAGGGATCAGATAATAATAAAAAACACTTGACCAGGCATGAGGGATCAGATAATAATAAAAAACACTTGACCAGGCATGAGGGATCAGATAATAATAAAAAACACTTGACCAGGCATGAGGGATCAGATAATAATAAAAAACACTTGACCAGGCATGAGGGATCAGATAATAATAAAAAACACTTGACCAGGCATGAGGGATCAGATAATAATAAAAAACACTTGACCAGGCATGAGGGATCAGATAATAATAAAAAACACTTGACCAGGCATGAGGGATCAGATAATAATAAAAAACACTTGACCAGGCATGAGGGATCAGATAATAATAAAAAACACTTGACCAGGCATGAGGGATCAGATAATAATAAAAAACACTTGACCAGGCATGAGGGATCAGATAATAATAAAAAACACTTGACCAGGCATGAGGGATCAGATAATAATAAAAAACACATGACCAGGCATGAGGGATCAGATAATAATAAAAAACACTTGACCAGGCATGAGGGATCAGATAATAATAAAAAACACTTGACCAGGCATGAGGGATCAGATAATAATAAAAAACACTTGACCAGGCATGAGGGATCAGATAATAATAAAAAACACTTGACCAGGCATGAGGGATCAGATAATAATAAAAAACACATGACCAGGCATGAGGGATCAGATAATAATAAAAAACACTTGACCAGGCATGAGGGATCAGATAATAATAAAAAACACTTGACCAGGCATGAGGGATCAGATAATAATAAAAAACACTTGACCAGGCATGAGGGATCAGATAATAATAAAAAACACTTGACCAGGCATGAGGGATCAGATAATAATAAAAAACACTTGACCAGGCATGAGGGATCAGATAATAATAAAAAACACTTGACCAGGCATGAGGGATCAGATAATAATAAAAAACACTTGACCAGGCATGAGGGATCAGATAATAATAAAAAACACTTGACCAGGCATGAGGGATCAGATAATAATAAAAAACACTTGACCAGGCATGAGGGATCAGATAATAATAAAAAACACTTGACCAGGCATGAGGGATCAGATAATAATAAAAAACACTTGACCAGGCATGAGGGATCAGATAATAATAAAAAACACTTGACCAGGCATGAGGGATCAGATAATAATAAAAAACACTTGACCAGGCATGAGGGATCAGATAATAATAAAAAACACTTGACCAGGCATGAGGGATCAGATAATAATAAAAAACACTTGACCAGGCATGAGGGATCAGATAATAATAAAAAACACTTGACCAGGCATGAGGGATCAGATAATAATAAAAAACACTTGACCAGGCATGAGGGATCAGATAATAATAAAAAACACTTGACCAGGCATGAGGGATCAGATAATAATAAAAAACACTTGACCAGGCATGAGGGATCAGATAATAATAAAAAACACTTGACCAGGCATGAGGGATCAGATAATAATAAAAAACACTTGACCAGGCATGAGGGATCAGATAATAATAAAAAACACTTGACCAGGCATGAGGGATCAGATAATAATAAAAAACACTTGACCAGGCATGAGGGATCAGATAATAATAAAAAACACTTGACCAGGCATGAGGGATCAGATAATAATAAAAAACACTTGACCAGGCATGAGGGATCAGATAATAATAAAAAACACTTGACCAGGCATGAGGGATCAGATAATAATAAAAAACACTTGACCAGGCATGAGGGATCAGATAATAATAAAAAACACTTGACCAGGCATGAGGGATCAGATAATAATAAAAAACACATGACCAGGCATGAGGGATCAGATAATAATAAAAAACACTTGACCAGGCATGAGGGATCAGATAATAATAAAAAACACTTGACCAGGCATGAGGGATCAGATAATAATAAAAAACACTTGACCAGGCATGAGGGATCAGATAATAATAAAAAACACTTGACCAGGCATGAGGGATCAGATAATAATAAAAAACACATGACCAGGCATGAGGGATCAGATAATAATAAAAAACACTTGACCAGGCATGAGGGATCAGATAATAATAAAAAACACTTGACCAGGCATGAGGGATCAGATAATAATAAAAAACACTTGACCAGGCATGAGGGATCAGATAATAATAAAAAACACTTGACCAGGCATGAGGGATCAGATAATAATAAAAAACACTTGACCAGGCATGAGGGATCAGATAATAATAAAAAACACTTGACCAGGCATGAGGGATCAGATAATAATAAAAAACACATGACCAGGCATGAGGGATCAGATAATAATAAAAAACACTTGACCAGGCATGAGGGATCAGATAATAATAAAAAACACTTGACCAGGCATGAGGGATCAGATAATAATAAAAAACACTTGACCAGGCATGAGGGATCAGATAATAATAAAAAACACTTGACCAGGCATGAGGGATCAGATAATAATAAAAAACACTTGACCAGGCATGAGGGATCAGATAATAATAAAAAACACTTGACCAGGCATGAGGGATCAGATAATAATAAAAAACACTTGACCAGGCATGAGGGATCAGATAATAATAAAAAACACATGACCAGGCATGAGGGATCAGATAATAATAAAAAACACTTGACCAGGCATGAGGGATCAGATAATAATAAAAAACACTTGACCAGGCATGAGGGATCAGATAATAATAAAAAACACATGACCAGGCATGAGGGATCAGATAATAATAAAAAACACTTGACCAGGCATGAGGGATCAGATAATAATAAAAAACACATGACCAGGCATGAGGGATCAGATAATAATAAAAAACACTTGACCAGGCATGAGGGATCAGATAATAATAAAAAACACATGACCAGGCATGAGGGATCAGATAATAATAAAAAACACATGACCAGGCATGAGGGATCAGATAATAATAAAAAACACTTGACCAGGCATGAGGGATCAGATAATAATAAAAAACACTTGACCAGGCATGAGGGATCAGATAATAATAAAAAACACATGACCAGGCATGAGGGATCAGATAATAATAAAAAACACTTGACCAGGCATGAGGGATCAGATAATAATAAAAAACACTTGACCAGGCATGAGGGATCAGATAATAATAAAAAACACTTGACCAGGCATGAGGGATCAGATAATAATAAAAAACACATGACCAGGCATGAGGGATCAGATAATAATAAAAAACACATGACCAGGCATGAGGGATCAGATAATAATAAAAAACACTTGACCAGGCATGAGGGATCAGATAATAATAAAAAACACTTGACCAGGCATGAGGGATCAGATAATAATAAAAAACACTTGACCAGGCATGAGGGATCAGATAATAATAAAAAACACTTGACCAGGCATGAGGGATCAGATAATAATAAAAAACACTTGACCAGGCATGAGGGATCAGATAATAATAAAAAACACTTGACCAGGCATGAGGGATCAGATAATAATAAAAAACACATGACCAGGCATGAGGGATCAGATAATAATAAAAAACACTTGACCAGGCATGAGGGATCAGATAATAATAAAAAACACTTGACCAGGCATGAGGGATCAGATAATAATAAAAAACACTTGACCAGGCATGAGGGATCAGATAATAATAAAAACACTTGACCAGGCATGAGGGATCAGATAATAATAAAAAACACATGACCAGGCATGAGGGATCAGATAATAATAAAAAACACTTGACCAGGCATGAGGGATCAGATAATAATAAAAAACACTTGACCAGGCATGAGGGATCAGATAATAATAAAAAACACATGACCAGGCATGAGGGATCAGATAATAATAAAAAACACTTGACCAGGCATGAGGGATCAGATAATAATAAAAAACACATGACCAGGCATGAGGGATCAGATAATAATAAAAAACACTTGACCAGGCATGAGGGATCAGATAATAATAAAAAACACTTGACCAGGCATGAGGGATCAGATAATAATAAAAAACACATGACCAGGCATGAGGGATCAGATAATAATAAAAAACACTTGACCAGGCATGAGGGATCAGATAATAATAAAAACACATGACCAGGCATGAGGGATCAGATAATAATAAAAAACACATGACCAGGCATGAGGGATCAGATAATAATAAAAAACACTTGACCAGGCATGAGGGATCAGATAATAATAAAAAACACATGACCAGGCATGAGGGATCAGATAATAATAAAAAACACTTGACCAGGCATGAGGGATCAGATAATAATAAAAACACATGACCAGGCATGAGGGATCAGATAATAATAAAAAACACATGACCAGGCATGAGGGATCAGATAATAATAAAAAACACATGACCAGGCATGAGGGATCAGATAATAATAAAAAACACTTGACCAGGCATGAGGGATCAGATAATAATAAAAAACACTTGACCAGGCATGAGGGATCAGATAATAATAAAAAACACTTGACCAGGCATGAGGGATCAGATAATAATAAAAAACACTTGACCAGGCATGAGGGATCAGATAATAATAAAAAACACATGACCAGGCATGAGGGATCAGATAATAATAAAAAACACATGACCAGGCATGAGGGATCAGATAATAATAAAAAACACTTGACCAGGCATGAGGGATCAGATAATAATAAAAAACACTTGACCAGGCATGAGGGATCAGATAATAATAAAAAACACTTGACCAGGCATGAGGGATCAGATAATAATAAAAAACACATGACCAGGCATGAGGGATCAGATAATAATAAAAAACACTTGACCAGGCATGAGGGATCAGATAATAATAAAAAACACATGACCAGGCATGAGGGATCAGATAATAATAAAAAACACTTGACCAGGCATGAGGGATCAGATAATAATAAAAAACACTTGACCAGGCATGAGGGATCAGATAATAATAAAAAACACATGACCAGGCATGAGGGATCAGATAATAATAAAAAACACTTGACCAGGCATGAGGGATCAGATAATAATAAAAAACACATGACCAGGCATGAGGGATCAGATAATAATAAAAAACACATGACCAGGCATGAGGGATCAGATAATAATAAAAAACACTTGACCAGGCATGAGGGATCAGATAATAATAAAAAACACTTGACCAGGCATGAGGGATCAGATAATAATAAAAAACACTTGACCAGGCATGAGGGATCAGATAATAATAAAAAACACATGACCAGGCATGAGGGATCAGATAATAATAAAAAACACTTGACCAGGCATGAGGGATCAGATAATAATAAAAACACATGACCAGGCATGAGGGATCAGATAATAATAAAAAACACTTGACCAGGCATGAGGGATCAGATAATAATAAAAAACACTTGACCAGGCATGAGGGATCAGATAATAATAAAAAACACATGACCAGGCATGAGGGATCAGATAATAATAAAAAACACATGACCAGGCATGAGGGATCAGATAATAATAAAAAACACTTGACCAGGCATGAGGGATCAGATAATAATAAAAAACACTTGACCAGGCATGAGGGATCAGATAATAATAAAAAACACATGACCAGGCATGAGGGATCAGATAATAATAAAAACACATGACCAGGCATGAGGGATCAGATAATAATAAAAAACACATGACCAGACATGAGGGATCAGATAATAATAAAAAACACTTGACCAGGCATGAGGGATCAGATAATAATAAAAAACACATGACCAGGCATGAGGGATCAGATAATAATAAAAAACACATGACCAGGCATGAGGGATCAGATAATAATAAAAAACACATGACCAGGCATGAGGGATCAGATAATAATGAAAAACACTTGACCAGGCATGAGGGACACGACACTGATGAAAAACACATGACCAGGCATGAGGGACACGACACTGATGAAAAACACATGACCAGGCATGAGGGACACGACACTGATGAAAAACACATGACCAGGCATGAGGGACACGACACTGATGAAAAACACATGACCAGGCATGAGGGCACGACACTGATGAAAAACACATGACCAGGCATGAGCGGCACGACACTGATGAAAAACACATGACCAGGCATGAGCGGCACGACACTGATGAAAAACACATGACCAGGCATGAGGGACACGACACTGATGAAAAACACATGACCAGGCATGAGGGGCACGACACTGATGAAAAACACATGACCAGGCATGAGGGACACGACACTGATGAAAAACACATGACCAGGCATGAGGGGCACGACACTGATGAAAAACACATGACCAGGCATGAGGGACACGACACTGATGAAAAACACATGACCAGGCATGAGGGGCACGACACTGATGAAAAACACATGACCAGGCATGAGCGGCACGACACTGATGAAAAACACATGACCAGGCATGAGCGGCACGACACTGATGAAAAACACATGACCAGGCATGAGCGGCACGACAATGATGAAAAACACATGACCAGGCATGAGCGGCACGACACTGATGAAAAACACATGACCAGGCATGAGCGGCACGACACTGATGAAAAACACATGACCAGGCATGAGCGGCACGACACTGATGAAAAACACATGACCAGGCATGAGCGGCACGACACTGATGAAAAACACATGACCAGGCATGAGCGGCACGACACTGATGAAAAACACATGACCAGGCATGAGCGGCACGACACTGATGAAAAACACATGACCAGGCATGAGGGAATGTGCATGTCGAGGTGTTCGGGACCGCTAAGGACAGGGTACAGCAGCATATTTCACAGGACCAAAAGCGTGAGCAAGGGGCCAATATGTAGCAAAGTGTACGCCAGCAAATATTCTGAGAACAGGCATGTGGTGCGATCCATGGAAAGGGACTGGGCACGTATCGTAGGGTAAGGGACTGGGCACGTATCTTAGGGTAAGGGACTGGGCACGCATCTTAGGGTAAGGGACTGGGCACGCATCTTAGCGTGAACAAGGGGTCCGTAGCTAGGCTACTATACACATCATCCATGCGAAGAGGCAATATAAAGGGCATGCGTTTGCGACGTCCAAACCACAGCGACTGAGAAGAAAGTGCATCGCCCCATCCCTTTCATCACACCAGGTAAGGTATACTAGAGATCCCTGCCGGGCAAGGGGCAGGGCCAGAAGGGCTGCGATGGCCGATACGCGACATGCACAGATATGCTACATGCACCGCCTGCAGGCTTCCGACTAAAAAGAAGGCTGCTAGGAAAAGCTGAGCCATGAGAATCAGAGTCCATTTCCACTCCAAGCCTGCTGCCGCTCAGCGTGTACTACTACAAAAGTGTAGTGCTGGCCCAATAACATAGGACTACTGTATATAATTCTCGCTCATTACAGGACAGTAGTATGCAGACATCGACTGGAGACCCGGAGTGGTCCATCTGCCTCTTGACCCCCCTTAACTGATCGAACTGGAACGCAGACGCTCTTAAAGTGGCCGACTTGCACCGCTGTAAAGTCTGAACCCACCGGACCCGTCACCGCCCAGCTTGGACGTCGCGGTCGCCTTGCTGGCATCCAGCACGCTGCCGTCGGCCGTCACCACCTCTGTGCCCGTCCAGCGCGCCGTGAGCGGGTACACGGGGGGCGGCGGGGCGACCACATCGGCGCCAAACAGCGTGAGCGGGGCCAGCTTGGGGGCGCTGCCCAACAGGCTGCCAAACCCCTTTCGTAGGATGCCAGCGCCGCTGATCTCGGCGGCCTGCTTGATGAGCACCTCCACGTTGGACGTGACGGTGTTCAGGATCGCACGCAGCTCCCTGGCCGCCATCTTCAGGGCCTCGGCGAGGCTGCCATCGGCGCCGCGCGCGCCCGCCAGGGTGTCCCTGGGCACTCTGTGGGGCACCAGGGGTGGGGTGGGGAGGCGGGGGGGCAGGTAAGGCCCCAACATGGGGTGCAGAAATCGTGCGAGCTGGATATCACTCTCCATGGAATGCCAGGTGGCATAGGAATGTTAAGGGACATACTTACGGCAGGGATATCGGTTTACGAGATATCTCTAGCAGATGTCCGCTACATGATGCTGCACCGTGTGCTGCACTGCAGGAACCACTGCTGGCGGCATCATCATATGAATGGCATCCAGGCCACAAGGAACATGGCCACGGGCCACCACACACAAATATGTTCTGTCTTTCCCCCCCCTCTCCCCAGCCCCCCCCCCCCTGCTCTCCTTTTGCTGGTGTATCACATGAGCGTTGTTACGCTCCGCCCCCCTTTCTCTTCCTTGCTCCACTCCCCTAAGACAAGAACAGCTCCCCCCCTCTCAAGCCGTACACCCACCCTCCCCGAACCCTCTCTCACCTCACCTCTCCTCTCCCTTCATGAACAACCCACGTCTGTAACACCCCTCTCCCCGCTCCCCTCTCGGGGAGCGGTGCTCCAGACGTGGGTTGTTCATGAAGGGGGAGGAGCGGGGAGCGGGGAGAGGGGTGCTACAGACGTGGGTTGTTGATCAAGGGAGAGGAGCGGGGAGCGGGGAGAGGGGTGCTACAGACGTGGGTTGTTCATGAAGGGAGAGGAGCGGGGAGCGGGGAGAGGGGTGCTACAGACGTGGGTTGTTCATGAAGGGGGAGGAGCGGGGAGCGGGGAGAGGGGTGCTACAGACGTGGGTTGTTCATGAAGGGAGAAGGGAGAGGAGCGGGGAGCGGGGAGAGGGGTGCTACAGACGCGGGTTGTTCACTGCTCCCTCCAGCCACCGCTCCTCTCCCCTCGTTCATACCCCGCGTCTGCAACACCTTACTCCGCTACCTCCACCCACCGCTCCAGCGCCGCCCCCACACCGCCCCCCAGCTGCTCCAGCGCCGTCCACAGCTGCTCGCCCGCCACACGCAGCCCATCCCGCACCGCGCGCCACTCATCCAGCGACAGCTGGCGCCGCGCGTCGTTCGGGTGCTTCTGCTGCTGCCGTACAACGTCGCCCACTGCGTCCTGGATGAACGCCAGTCCCCCAGCTGTCACCGTGGCCACGTGGCGGATGACAGGGACCAGGGACTCGAGTTCCGAGCCAGCTGAGGCGGTAGGGACGGTGCCGGACGCCAGTCCTTGGAGCAGGGCCTCGGCGTCCACTCGCGCGGCGACGATGGTCCCCATCAGCGCGCCCTCGCGTGTACGGATCGACGTGAGCAGGCGCGCAGCAGGTCCGGCTGCCCAATCGGCGACCGACACCTGGATGCCCGCCATGCTCTCGTGCCAGTTGTCGAACACGCCTGGGAGGTGTGGCGAGGGATGCCGCAATGGGGGTAACATGGGCAACAGGCAGTCATTAGCTCGGTTACGAGCTTTGTTGCCATCACTTGTCAGTCAGCAGGTACCCCGGGGGCGAACACCATCGAGCAGAGAGACCATCCAGGCAACCGCAATAGAGCAACATCAGTGTGGATTGGGCCCCGTGCGGCATCACACCTGGCCTTGCACACAGATACACCCGCGCACGAGCACGTGGAGCCAGGCATCTCCCAACATACGATGTTATAGTGACTAGGGGCGTGCCTCTCTCGCCCAATTTCTAACTAACTGTGTTTCTACTATAAAGATCTATGCGCTATACACTTGCCCACCAGGTCACTTGGGGTTCGAAGATGGGGATCGCGCCACTCACCACTGGCAAGGGGTGGTCGCATGTTGAAGCTGTAACTACCTGGCACCCTAGCCTCTAACTTCCATTCCTTGGCGTTAGGGTTTGACCCGTAGAAGCTCTATGCTTGCAGCCGCCCCCCCCCCCCCACGCACACCAAGCTCACGCCACCCTCGCCCACCTGCCAGCTGGCGCACCACCGGCAGCAGGTTGTTGGAGGTGCAGGGCACCATCGGGTCGAGCGCCTTCTTGATGGCTTCCGCCGCCGCCACCATGCGCTTGAGCAGCAACGAGCGCGCCTTGTCCATCTCTGCGACAAGCCGACGTAGCTGCTCGGGGGACGTGGGCGGCTTGCCGCCTTCGTCTGCACGCGGGCCCAGCGGATTGTTCGATTGGGGTAGCAGCCCGGCGTCAGTATGCGGTGGCAGAGATGTGCGCTAGTGGACATGTTTGCTAGTGGACATGCGTGTGAGTAGAGTCGTGCGCTAGTCACTAAGTGTGAGTGAGTAGTCCCATGCATCAATCGAACGTTACTAGGACGTCAACAGACCTGCTCTTTATGCACGCGAACATATCAACCTCTCCAATTCCGCACCATCTATCAGCACCATTCCACGTCTCCTCCACAATGTCCATAATGTCTTTGCTCTGTTTGTGGTTGATGCATGCTGTCAGCTCAATTCCCCCTCCCCCCCCCTGCCCTTTGCGACACCCAACGAAGAATATGCAAGACACGGCATCATAAGAGCTTTGTGTGACTTCAGTTTGGCATGTCGTCAGGAACACAGAGGAGACCACCGGCGCCACGCAAACATCTCCAGCCCCGGTGTCTGTGCCGCCCACGACAGCCCCCGGCCGCCACCACCATTGTCACCTCCAAAAGGCCAACGAACGAACAAACAAAGTTCTGGCAACCTGCCCTCCTACACCCACCATCGGCGCCGCCCACACGCCCGCATCGCGCCAGCACGCGCAGCGTCGCGTTTCTCGCGCGCACCAGCCGGTGGCCGACCGCGTTGCGATAAAGCCACATGCGGCCTGCAAGGGCTGACCCCTCGGCGGTGCTGACCACGCCTGGAGGTCGGAGGAATCATGGTGTGTGCGCATCCATCATGTTAGGGCGACATTGTATGTGTGTCTCCATCATGTTCGAGCCTCATGCGTCATGCCCGTGAGTACCCCTCGGCCGTGCGCAACACGCCTGGGGGGTATATAGTACTTGGATGTGTTGTTTGGGTATGTAGTACTTGGACTGTTGTTTGGGTATATAGTACTTGGACTGTTGTTTAGGTATGTAGTTTGGGAGTGTTACTTGGGTATGTTGGTTACCAAGCACAGGACATCATTATTTGGGTACAGTAAATGATTTATGGTACGTCCTGTTACCAAGCGCATACAGGATGGACAGGTGGCGATGGCTCAGTGAGCGTGACAAGGTTGTGTGGGGAGGCTGCGTGGGGGGGTGGCATGGCAGCAGCGCAAGGGAGCAGGCATTGGGTTCGAGTGGCAGCAAGGGGAAGTGGTGAGGTGTGGGCCTGGGGGATGTGCCTGGGGGCTGGGGGCACAGCTCAGGGATGGCAAAGTTGTTTTGTTTTGCGAGGTAGGAATTGGTGAGCTATGCTCATTTTATCTATGACTAACCTGCTGAGCGGAGAATGCAACGCCGTATAGCACCAAAAGAAAAAATAATTTTAGAAAAAATATTTTTTGTGCTGGCACCCGTACCCCAGCCACCCAGGTAGGGGTTGGCTGGAGAGGTGGTTGCTATAAAGGTGGGCTTCCATTCTAGGGAAGCAGGTTGTTTCTTTTGCCTGAGAACCTCAAGTGACCACATCACAAAAAACAAAACGCAATATAACACATCAAGCATTATAACCCACCATGACCTCAGTGACAGCCCCAGAGCGAAATTTCATAGCAAAGCTCAAGCAAGAAGCCAGGGAAGGATGCACCCCAAAGGAGGCCGCAACTGCGGTCCAGAAGATCCTAGGGGAGGGGCATTGGCTAGAGCGGATCCAGAAGCTCAATCCGGGGCGTGCCAAGAACGTCATGGACGTGTTGGAGAAAAGGGGGTTTGTCAGCGACTGGGATGGGGAGGAGGCCCTGGCCGATGTGCTAGCAGCGCAACTGGGGGAGGCTATTGCAGAGCCGGATCCACCAGTGTCAGCAGGTGGGTGGGAGCTGGGGGTGTTCCCCCTTCGGCAGGTGGAAGCGGAGGGGCGGGGCATGGTGGACCGGGCGCTGGCGAGGAGGATGGCGCCCTGGGGCGATCGACCAGGATGTGGCGGACCTAGACCGAACATAGGTCGGCTGCTGGGGACCGAGACGGGCTATGCAACGCCAGCGGAGGGCTTCCATCCCGCCGGGCAACGCCCGCACTGGCGGAGATATTGGCGACCTGATATCGGCCATGTCGAAGCTGCTGGACCAGGCAAAGACTCCAGCAACTGCAAGCCCAGCCGCAGCGGCGACTGCTGGCAGGCTGGCGCGCACGAAGGGGGTGGCGCTGAGCGGGCATGCAGTGCCGGTCCTGGTGAGCAACATGCTGGAGGCGGTGCTGCCGGGATGCTGGACTACGCAGAGAGCGTGGGGGGGAAGTCAATCCGTGCATCGTTAATGCTGACGATGCACGGCAGCTCAGCCAGCGGGGAGAGGAGGATGCTGCTCCTGCAGATGGCAGGAATTCTGGACACGATGGTGACAGAATTTGGCTACTGGGCCACGCCACGCTCCGAAGTAATTCTGGAGCTGGCAGCAGCCGAGTACCTGGCAAAGCTGATCACGGCATGCCAGCTGGTGGATGTGGGGTCGACGGGTTGGAAGGGGACTCCGTCGGCAATGCTGCCATTCCAGGAGGGTGGAGCAATGCTGGCGTCTCCGGCGGTGCGGGCGGCGATGAGCATGGGGAAGCTGCAGCACAAGCTGGAGCAGGGTCCCGGCAAGAAGGGGCAGGGCGGCCCGTCCAACAACAACAAGTGAGGGAGCGGTGCCTTCTTCCACTACCTCTTCCAGCACCCCTGCCACCTCGTGACTGGTGGCAGCAGGTACGCTCAGGCCGTAGGCGCGATAGGATGAGTCGGGCTTTTAATGCTCGCACACTAGCCTGTCAGACGGTTAGGGCGTTAAACTGGATGGGGGGGGGGGGCGAGACCCGCCTGCTGTAGATTCAGCCCGTGTGCCCGGGCCTCTGCAGCAGGCGGCCCTAGATGGGATCGATGATGCTTGCAGGTCCTTTGTCCGCCGGAACGGTGGTTCCGTAGCGGCAATGGCAGGATCTGTAGTGGATGGGGGTGAATATGCTGAAGGAGCCCCTTACGAACCGTTAGTGGCCGCACGCTTGGCCTTGCCTGGTCCGGGGGAAGGTGGCCAAGTGGATGTGCTGAACTTACTACCCCCCTCTTGGGGAGCAATTTTGAATGATGAGAGTAGGATGGTACGGACGCTGAGCCCAGCAGAGCGGATCTTGCAGAAGTCGATGCGGATCTCGCGGGGGTGTAGCATGGAGGAGTTCGCGCGGGTTTGCACGGTGTGTGTGGAGAGGGGGATTTTGGGTGGATTTTTTGAGGAGGAGCCGCCTATGGTGAACGGTACTTTTGGGGTCGGAAAGCCCGACGGCCGTATACGGCTGATTGTGGACAACCGGCGTGGCAACATGCCACTACCAGATCCTATGCCCGCTTTTTTACCACACCTTGGCGTGATTTGCGATTTGCCCACGCGCGCTGGGGAGGATGTTTTTGGGGGCGTATCAGATTTGGATTCGTACTACAACAGACTCCGCCTGCCAGTTTGGATGCGGCGGTACTGTGCGTGGATGCCGGTGTGGTCGGATCTGGTGGGCCTGAGTGGGGCTCGTCGGAAGGTGTGGCCGTGGATGTTGTGCTGGCCAATGGGCAACAAGCTGGCCGTCGCCGTGGCCCAGTGTGTGCATCAGTCTGTGTTGTACCGCTGTGGCCCCAAGCCGCCGTTGGAGGCTAGTCGTGGGCTGAGCATCAACATGTCCGCGCTGATCCTGGTGGCGGAGGCCAACGAGGCGGGGGAGACCGTCCGGCTGAGGCTGGAGGAGGACCCTGCTGCGCCCTTGGCGCCCTCGCCGTGCTTCGAATCTCGGCAGGATCTGGAAGGTATGCATGCTGTGACGATCGATGACCTCCATTTCACCCACTGTGCGTCGGTGGATGGGGTGAATCAGCAGCTAGATCGTGTTCAGGCTGCCTACGCCGCTGTTGGGCTGGTGCAGAAGTCTGACAAGGTGGTACGGGCGACAGCAGAGCAGACTGGTGTGCAGGCGGTGGGGTCATTCACCAAAGAGATGGTGACGTGGTGCCTGTTCCTGAGCGTGTGGTGGCAGTTATCGCTGCTACTCATAGAATCTTAGATCGCGGGTTTACATACTACCGCGAACTTAGTTCTGTGCTTGGGAAGTGGGTGTGGATGCATCTGCTGTGCCGCCCCATGCTTTCGGTGTGGTCTGAGACGTACCGGCTGCTAGCAGCCATGAATGCCTCCCTGCCTGGGCGCCGCTGGCGCCTCCCTGCGGGGGCCCGCCAGGAGCTTCAGGCGGCGATCGACCTGGCCCCCTTTTTGAGGGCGGCCAGGGCCCGGCCCCTTTCTGACCGGGTCGTCGCAAGTGATGCGAGCGGCTCCGGCGGTGGGGTGGTCTACAGGGACCTGCCTGGGGCCGATTGTGCCCGGCTGGCGACCCGGCGCGAAGCGCGGGGGTGGCGGACGACAGCTTTAACGTCTGGGGAGGACTGGGACCTGGAGCGCATGGAGGAGGGGGACTACAGCCTGCTGGATAGTGGCCACTGGCGTACGGCACTGTCCTACCGGTGGCGGGGGCAGCCTAACCACATCAACGTCAAGGAGGCGATTGCTGCGACACAGGGGGTCGAGTGGTCGTGCCGGACCAAGGCGTGTCGAGGTAAGCGAGTCGTCCGGCTCGTAGACTCCAGTGCTGTGGTGGGGGCGTTTGTCAGAGGGCGGTCGTCTTCCTACCGCCTCAACCAGCTGGTTCGGCGCTACTGCGCTCTGTCACTGGCTGGCGACATGCAGAGCCACTGGGTCTGGGTGGCTACCGACCACAACCCAGCTGACAAGGCCAGTCGGCGTGGCGCTTGGATTCCTGACTTGACCCGGTGTGGTGACGTGCATCCCAACCCTGGGCCTGAGGGGGCGCGACGCCCTCGGGACTTGGCACTTTTGGAGGGCACAGTCAACCCTGTGTCTACCTTGCCAGCGTACCGGCGTGCGGCGGCTGTCTACGTGGCGTGGGCGCCACCTGGCCCTGTCGACCCAGCTGACGCGGAAGCCATTTTCTGTGAGTGGATTTCTGCTGTCTACCATGCCAGAGGCGGGCGGGGGCGTACCTTATGCCAGCATGCCAAGGCCTGTCTGCACCTGTACTACCCCGACATTGTTCGGAATTGGGTACTGGCGGACCGCCTGCTAGCAGGTTGGCAGCGGCTTGTTCCGGCTGTCAGCCCTCCGCCTATGCCCTGGCGCCTTTGCTATTTCACTGCCCTGTTGCTAGTTTCACGTCGACAGGTGCATTTGAGTGCGTTGATTATTATTGCTTTCCAGCAGTATTTACGCATTAGCGAGGCGCTAGGGCTGCGGGTTCGGGATGTGGCTCATCCCGGCCACCCCCTTCTCGAGCCAGGGCCCATGGTCGGTGCCCTTGTGCTGCGCAACCCCAAAACTGCGCAGGGGGCGGCCCAGCACGTCCTCGTCCGGGATCCACTTTCTTTGTGGCTCCTGCGACGTCTGACGGCTGGCCAGCCCCCGGATGCACTCCTCTTTCGGGCTTAACGTACAGCCAGGCTAGGCAGCAGTGGGAGGCTGTGCAGGCCCGCATGGGCATCCCAGGGATGTTTTCTTTTCACAGCCTCCGGCATGGGGGGGCGACGCACGACGCCATCGCTGGCGAGTCGCCGGAGGCCATCCAGCTGCGCGGCCGGTGGGCTTCGGCCCTCTCGGTCACGCGCTACATTGGCCTCCACCGCAGCCTCCTGGGGCGCGACATCCCACCCGCCCTCTGGGCTCAGGCCCTGGGTTTTGACCCAGCGGCTTTCCGGCGCCACTTCGGTGGCGTCGAGTTTTGACGTCCTCCTGTTTTTATCTCTCGTCTTTTAGCTATCAACTGACCTCACCCTTGTGTGGGAGGTCAGGGGGGAAATGGTTTAACTAACCCGAGGGTGAACCTGGGTTGGGACAAAGTACCCCCATAGCTAGGTAGTTTAAGTTTTCTTTTTTGCATGTCCTACGTATTTTCGGCTGTTAGCCATGTAAGGAGATGTGGGTAGAGCAGGGGCACAGCTGCTGTGGGCTGGCCCTGCACATTCACATAGTGTGCTCACCCTAGCATACAGATGGCCGTGTTGCCATCTGGTAGACATGTCTGTGTTATTCCACCGTATAGAGCTAGCACACATATTGTAATAAATTTGATGTTTTGTGGTGATGCATGCAAAGCAAGGCAAGGCCAGAAATGGATTTGGTGAGCTATGCTCATTTTATCTATGACTAACCTGCTGAGCGGAGAATGCAACGCCGTATAGCACCAAAAGAAAAAATAATTTTAGAAAAAATATTTTTTGTGCTGGCACCCGTACCCCAGCCACCCAGGTAGGGGTTGGCTGGAGAGGTGGTTGCTATTTAAGGTGGGCTTCCATTCCAGGGAAGCAGGTTGTTTCTTTTGCCTCCCACCCACCCACCCTGGCAAAAGGGGTAGAGCAGGGGCACAGCTGCTGTGGGCTGGCCCTGCACATTCACATAGTGTGCTCACCCTAGCATACAGATGCATGCAAAGCAAGGCAAGGCCAGAAATGGATGCTCATTTTCTGGGGTGTGGCGCCCAGGCAAGGTGTCAACGCATGGCAGCATTTCATGCGTGGCAGGGTAACCGATAACCGCAGCAGCAAAAAAGAGAGCCTTCAATATAGGGGGGAGCCTTGCCAAGCCGTAGTGGTTGAGTGGACACTGAGTGGTTGAGTGGAACCGCCTGTGTTAAGCAAATAGCCCGGCTAATTGCTTAACATAAATTTGACATGCGGGAAGAGGATCGATCGCTCGCCGCTTAGCCCACTGCCAGCCCGCGCACTCACGAATTCCCAGCCTCCGCAGACTAATTACGCCGGCCCCCTGGCCTCCGTAATTAAGCCTAATTACGCCTCCGGCCCCTGGGCCGCGCAATTAGCCCTGCGCACTCTAGGCTCCGGCACCCGGCACTATTCCTGCAAGAGCGATCGGAATATTGACGCCGCAATATTCTAACTGCCTGTCATGCCACCCCTAGCAGCCTTGCCTCATTCTTGTGACCGTCACAAGCACAGGGACTGCCATAGGCACATCGTTGATACATGACTGCGCCTATGATACGCCGTCATCCTACGACCATCCTGCCGTGGTGGCATGTCACGTCTTGGTCCATGCGCCGCCATCCTACTACCAGTCCATGCGATGCCACCACCATCTCAACACACGGAGACCGCGGGACTGCCTCTCACCCGCCACCCGATTCCCATCTCTCAATCCACCACCCATCCCCCCATGTCCTCCTTGGCGGCAGCAATCGTGGATGCCATGCCTACCACAATTGTCCTCCTTGGCGGCAGCAATCGTGGACGCCATGCCTACCACAATTGTCCTCCTTGGCGGCAGCAATCGTGGACGCCATGCCTACCACAATTGTCCTCCTTGGCGGCAGCAATCGTGGACGCCATGCCTACCACAATTGTCCTCCTTGGCGGCAGCAATCGTGGACGCCATGCCTACCACAATTCGCCTCTAACACCCCATCTTCTCATCCCTCCCCATCCAACCCATTCCTATCAAACTTAAACACAGACACTCACACTCATGACACACCCCCACCACCCTGCCCCCCGCTACGCCCCCACCCCCCTACCCCACCCTACCCCCACCCCCTACCCCACCCCACCCCCACACCCCCACCCCACACCCCCCCCCCACCCCCCACCCCCCACCCCCCAGCCCCCACCCCCCACCCCACCACACACCACACACACACACAACGCAACGCACACACACACGCACACGCAAACACACACGCACACACACACACACACACACACACACCGTCTTCCTTGGCGGCGGTGATTGCGGAAGCCAGCACGCCCGTCGCCTCCTTGAGTATATCGCTGACCGTGCGCAGCAACACGCGGAAGACGCCGTGCAGGTCCGCCGCGTGGTTCTGCAGCTCCAGCTTGACTGCCGCGTCCACCTGGGTGCATGCAGGTTAGTAATAGAAGGAAAAGGCGTGATCATGTGAGTGCAGATCACATCAAAGAGTGGGGCATTGCGCGTGGCTCTGCAGCTCCAGGTTGACCGTCACGTCCACCTGTGTGTGTCACAACCCAACCCCCCTGAGCCATCGTGGTTGCCACAGGAAGCAACCAGAACCCCAGCTGAGTCATCTTCTTCCACATCTGCTGCGGCCACAACACCGCATACCCACCCAACCATCGGCACGTTCGCACTGCAACACCCGCCCCATCACGCACATCAACACACCTCGTGCCACACACTGCCCTCATGTGCCTCATCTTCTTGCGCACGCCACCACCCCCACCCCACCTGCCCCATCTTCTTCATCGCCTTCTCCCTGGCCTCCCCCACATGCACCGTGCAGCCAACGGGTGCCAGTAACCACGCTGCAGACACTGTTCTCACTTGACCCATCCTCATCACCACACATCCACCCACCTGCCCCATCTTCTTCATCAGCAACCACGCTGCAGACACTGCTCTCACTTGACCCATCCTCATCACCACACATCCACCCACCTGCCCCATCTTCTTCATCAGCAACCACGCTGCAGACACTGCTCTCACTTGACCCATCCTCATCACCACACATCCACCCACCTGCCCCATCTTCTTCATCAGTAACCACGCTGCAGACACTGCTCTCACTTGACCCATCCTCATCACCACACATCCACCCACCTGCCCCATCTTCTTCATCAGTAACCACGCTGCAGACACTGTTCTCACTTGACCCATCCTCATCACCGCACATCCACCCACCTGCCCCATCTTCTTCATCAGCAACCACGCTGCAGACACTGCTCTCACTTGACCCATCCTCATCACCACACATCCACCCACCTGCCCCATCTTCTTCATCAGCAACCACGCTGCAGACACTGCTCTCACTTGACCCATCCTCATCACCACACATCCACCCACCTGCCCCATCTTCTTCATCAGCAACCACGCTGCAGACACTGCTCTCACTTGACCCATCCTCATCACCACACATCCACCCACCTGCCCCATCTTCTTCATCAGCAACCACGCTGCAGACACTGCTCTCACTTGACCCATCCTCATCACCACACATCCACCCACCTGCCCCATCTTCTTCATCAGCAACCACGCTGCAGACACTGCTCTCACTTGACCCATCCTCATCACCACACATCCACCCACCTGCCCCATCTTCTTCATCAGTGACCACGATGCAGACACTGCTCTCACTTGACCCATCCTCATCACCACACATCCACCCACCTGCCCCATCTTCTTCATCAGCAACCACGCTGCAGACACTGTTCTCACTTGACCCATCCTCATCACCACACATCCACCCACCTGCCCCATCTTCTTCATCGCCTTCTCCCGTGCCTCCCCCACCAGGTCCAGGATCGCGTCGGCCGCCTTGCTCTCCCTTCTCTTCTGCAGCCAGCCCTTGTCCTCGCTGGCGTCCGGCACACCCTCCTGCTCGTCGTCCTCGTCGCGCCCCATCGCGCTGTCCATGGCCTCGTCGACTGCCTCCTTGAACCCTTCCGAGGCGCACTCGAGCGTGTCGCGGATCGCGCGTAGCTGCGCCTCCACGTAGCGCCGCTCTGCCGCCGACACCTGGCAAGCAGAGTGGCCGTTAGCAGGAAACAGCTCAGCTAGTTAGCGAGAAGAGAGGGGAATTCCCTTTCCATCGGATCGCCCCACCTCCCACCCGACCCCACCATCACACACAGACACAGACAGACGCGCGCACCCCCCCCCACACACACACAAACACATGCGCGCAAACACGCACAGACCATGCCATCAACCCAAATTTCCCCCGTGCACTTAACCCAACCTTTTTCCACAAGCGCGCCAAACATATACCCACCGTACCGCATGATCATGCCCAACACACTCAGCTTCCTGTCCGACCTTCTTCCCCCCCTGCACCGCTACCGCCCCGCCGATCGCCCCCCCCTTTACCCTTACTTCCTAGTGGACCTCGCCAATCTTACCTTCACGCCGGACCCCGCCATCCCCCCCACACACACAGACACCATGAGATCCATACCGAACCCCCCACACACACTCACCTTCCCGTCCGACCGCGCCTCCGTGATGATCTCGAGGCAAGCCCCCTGCGCGGTGTCCATGGCGGCAATCACACGGTCGGTGGCGGACGCCAGCGCCTCCTTCACCTGCGCCATCTCGGCGTCATCCACCGTGCCGTCCGCCAGAGCGCGCAGGACCACGGGGACCGTGGTGTCGCGCGCCAAATTTAGGGCAGCCACGATGTCCCCGCAGGCAAAGCCGACTGACACGGCGGCCGGGTCATTGGCCGTGCGCTGCCTGCAGGGTGCGTGTGAAGTATGTTTCAGCGATTGGTGTGCCAGGCCATGTTGAAGCGATATGTGTATGTGCAGCAAATGGTGTAAGCCATGGGTACTCAGGAATCCCTATGTGGAAGATGTGGCAAGTGGCGAGAAAGTGGCGGGGTTACGACGTAGTACGCGATAATAACAATAATAACAACAATAATAATAACAATAATAATAATAATGATAATGATAACAACAATAATAATAATACGCGTGCCCACCTCACGTAGAAAACACGACCATAGAGGTGGGCCTAGCCGCCACCTCACATAGAAAACACAACCATGAGGTGGGACTATCCGCCACCTCACGTAGAAGACGCCTAAAAGACCTACATACAATAAAGGCCCCGCACCTCAGCGGCTTGGGTGGCACCTCGTCGCTCAACTCATCCACCGCGGCGGTCCCGGCGAACGCGCCCCCTCCCCCCTGGTAGTGCTTCTCTAGCTCGAAACACTTCTGCGCCAGCTCGGTGTGGGCCTTCTCCAGCGCCCGGTGCTGCTCCAGGAACGACTCCATGCCGACGCGTTGGTCCTCCTCTAGCCGCGCCAGCTGGGCACATGGGGGCACACGGATGGGTGGGGGTGGGGGGTGGGGGAGGGAAGCATCCATGCTGATGTGAAGCCCAGGAATGGCAGGAGCAAATAAAAATTAATAAATAAGGTCCAGCGGCGCCAGGTGGGCACCTGGGGCACGGTTGAGTAATCGGTTGATAAATTATCCAGTCAGCAGTTGACGAGCTGATTAATTGAGAGTAGTATCAATAGTACAATAATTGATCACTAGTTCCTTGATTGATCGCTACTTCATTATTTGGTAGTGCTAACGTGCGTGCCCCCCTTGGGTATCATGAGACGTTCGACCTTCATGTTGAGACGGTAGATGGGCGCATCCAGAGGGCTGTCTGAGCCGGAGCGTTGCTGCTATGAACAATGTTTAAAAACGGGGGGAGGAGCGAAGATCCTCACCCTTTTACCCAATTGTCAATGACAGCCAAAAGACGAAGCTTGTATTAAAAATAAATTGATTGACAACTTTAACCCACTGAGCATGTGGCCAACGAGGCCTAGATGAATTCGCTAATGCTTGCCAACGAGGCAAACACACTTGGCCAACGAGGACAAGATTTCTAGACTACTCAGTGAGCGCCGATCCACTGCAAATTGTCCAAAAGTACCGTACGGACAATTACTCACTAAAAATCACAGTGAGAAACCACTAGGCCGACTTATACAGTATCTGTAGAGTCATCGGCCAAGGACAAATAACACATACGGAAACGTACCGACAAAGATTCTGCCACGTGGCCTATTTTAAACAGATTGCCACATGAAAAGTACCGAATTGCCCAGCCTAATTGCCACGAGTATTTCATCAATTCCTTAGCTACCAACGGCTGGGCAGTCAACCAGAAAAGTTGTAAAGCATGTCGAAATGTGATACAAGAGGGCCGGTACTCTGATACCGCTGACAAACAACATCAGTGCAGACATGCTCACGCATGAGGGAGTCGACGCCAGGTCCAGCAGCGCCAGGTGCATATTCAGGCCACATGGACAGAGGCCCGTACCCAACTACTTCTTACGCTGCCACTGTGTACCCGATTAGTAAAGACACAACCTCCTCACCTTCTCCTCGGCCACCTGCGCGCACTTCCCCCCCCTGCCCTGTACCAAAAACCGGCCACCCAACTAGTATCGTACTAGTCTATACAAACGTCCTCCTCACCTTCTCCCCCGCCACCTGCGCGCACTCCCACCCCCCTGCCCTGTACAAAAAACCGGCCACCCAACTAGTATCCTGCTAGTCTATATAAACGTCCTCCTCACCTTCTCCTCCGCCACCTGCGCGCGCTCCCTCTCGGCGGCGACCATCTTGCGCAGCGACGCGTCGCCGTCCGAGTTCGAGCGCCGGTACTCCTCCAGGTGCTCCATCTGACGATCATGATCGACGTTGCAAGTGGCAGGTGTTAGCATGTAGTGCCCATTAGAGTGGGGTAGCGAGTGGAGTTGGAGCGCCACTGGTCCTCCGAATGCTCCATCTAGTATTCATAGTTTGGGGTATGACAAAATGTAGCAAATGGTGGCATATATAACACATGGAGTGTCGTGCATGCAGCTGAAGAGGTGACGTTCCTCCCAATGCACCTTGTGGACGTCATGAATGCTTCATGTGGCGTGCGCTAGCATGGATGTCACAGTAGCAACGGTAAGGGCATCAATGGCGTGATATGAGGCATTGGTACCACGTTGCAGGTCATGCGACCACTTGGCACGGTATGGCAGCGTGGTCGAAAAGGCATCCCCTGCTATTCACCATCCCCAACTTCTGCAACCGTTCTCCTGCAAGCTCCCCAACCCCTGCAACCTCCCTGTCCTCTCTTATTGTAACACCCACCAGGCCCATCACCTCCCGCAGCCGGTGATCACGCTCCTCCACCCCTGCCGCCGCGGCCGCCAGGTGTTCCTCCACCGCATCCCGCTTCGCTCGCTCCAGCGCCATGGCCTCTGCAGGGGAAGGGTACCGTTGAGGGCCAGAGAGTGGGTGGGTGAGCCGAACACAGCGTGGGCTATCGTGCGTCATGGGCCACGACGCGAATGGACTGGACCAGAAAGTCACTCCGTGACCTCCAAGTCACCATGGCCAAGCACATGGCCTCTGTGGGTGGCAGGTTCAGGCCGAGAATGGGTGGGGTAAATGTGCTAGGGGCCATCACAGTGCCACCGCCACTGCGGGGTGGTGGGAAAGGCCCAGGAGGGGTGGGTGAGCCGATGGCCTCTGCGGGGTGGTGGGTAAGGCCAAGCAAGGGTTGATGGGTGAGCCAATGGCCTCTGCGGGGTGGTGGGTAAGGCCTAGGGTTGGTATGTAGGCCGAAGAGTTGGTGGGTGGGGTAGAGAGTCACCAGCGTGAGCTAGGCCACGGCCGCTAAAAACAGGATGGGTTGAAGCATGATGGACAAAATGCGGTGGCCCAGCTGGTGCAACCAGCCTGCCACGTGGTGGTGCAACCAGCCTGCCACGTGGACGTAAGCCAAGGCCTCGGCAGATGGTAGGTGGGCCAGAGAGTCAAGGGCGAGTGATACTACACAAGTAGGCCCCGTGGGGGCCAAGCCCCCTATTATTTCAGACTCTACTATTGGAGACTCCTATTCAAGTCCAGCTGCTATCTGAATTCCCGTGGCTGTGCCCGTGGCCCGGTGCCCGTGGCTAGTGGGCTGTTAAAATTCCTTCCATCCCTCCGTGGCTAGTTGGCCGTGGCCCATGGCTAGTTGCCCGTGGATAGAGCCGTGGCCGGTCGCCCGTCGCCCATCGCCCGTCATTCCCTCCGTCTGTTGCTGACATTGCCCGTCACTGGCTAGTTGCGCGTGGCTGGTTGCCCGTGGCTAGCGGCCCCTGACTATTGGCCCGTGGTAGTTGCTTGTCGCCCGTCGCCCATCGCCCGTCGCCGCTAAAACTCCTTCCATCCTTTCTTCGAAGTACCGTGCTCCTTCGCTGTGCTCCGGAGAGGAGGCCGCTGAAGCGGCCGCGCACCTGCCTGCGCGCTTGGCGCTTCATGCGGTAGTATCCCCCAATCGTGGAATTTTGTATCATGAATTTTGCAACCAACGGTCACGGAGCTTGATTTAAATAGGTGTAAGGATATAGCAGAACTATATGACTCTTGGTCCAGCACCTTCGAGCCGAGCGGCAAAAGGATTCCGGCCAGAGATTTGTAGGGCAGAGCTCAGGCAGAGGGCCGCAGGGAGAGCCAAGCATGCCATAACAGGTGGTGATGAAGGTTGGGGTGGCGTGAGCCAAGCATTTTCACCCCACCATGCGCTGCCTACCAGTCGCCGTCACCAGCTCCGACCGCAACACCTCCGCCTCTGCCGCGCGCTGCTGCCCCCTGTGCGCCTCCCCCCTGAGCTGCGCCGCCTGCTCGGTCATCTCGTTGAGTGATGCTGTCAGCGCCTCGTTCCACTGCTGCAGCCGTGCGTTGGCCGCGCGCACGTCCGCAGTCTGCGATGATAAATAAATAAAAGTGTAGCAAGACACGGGCCATGGGGAACAAATAGAGCGATGATGTCAGCGCACCGATTCCACTGCCACAGCCGCGCGTTGGCCGCGTGCACGTCCGCGCTCTGCGGCGGGGGACCGCCAAGGAGCGATGCAGGCACGGATGAGTGATGAGGGCGTACAAAAAGCCTCAGATATTGCGATGGGGAGACAACAAAGGGAAAGGGCTGGGATGCATGCATGCACGCCCGCGATGTGCGATGCGGGCAAACACCAAGCAAAGGGGGCCGCATATTAGATAGATGCACAGGCACTTGCGACAGGCGGTCTGTACGCAGGTACGCACGGTGGGAGATGGGGTTAGTTTAGCGATTGGAATGACAAAGAGAGGGAGTGGGCATGTGAGCGCGCACGTCCACGGCCAGCAATAAGAGGACAAGGATGATAGCGAACTCATGGGCAGTCTGCGACGCGGGCACCCACAAGGCCATGAATAGTGCGACGAGGGGGCACGGCAGGCAATTTGACAACTAGTTCTATCGTTCTGACGAGTATTATCATTGTGACAAAAAGAATTATCATTGTGACAACGCGTATGAACATTGTGACAACGAGTATTATAAGCCGAGCCACGAGACACGCACGTGATGCCGCAGCGCCTCCCCCTCCTGCTTCAGCCGCAGCTCCCTCTGCGCCAGCTTCTCCTGGCGACGCTTCTGTGCCGCCGCTTCTTCCACCATCTGGTCGCGCATGCGGGCGATGAGCGCCTGCCGGGGTAACAGTTTGCATCCCATGGAGCATACATTGAAACATGTTTGGATTCAAACATAGTCAGTACCAGATGTGAGCGCCTGCCGGGGTGACAGCACACAATCAAACAAGTTTACTAGTCCTAGTGCACAATTAAGCTTGTATGCTTCAGATATCTAGTCAGTGCATTGTTTCCTATTAATTTTTCCTCCTCCTCCTCCTCCTCCTCCTCCTCCTCCTCCTCCTCCTCCTCCTCCTCCTCCTCCTCCTCCTCCTCCTCCTCCTCCTCCTCCTCCTCCTCCTCCTCCTCCTCCTCCTCCTCCTCCTCCTCCTCCTCCTCCTCCTCCTCCTCCTCCTCCTCCTCCTCCTCCTCCTCCTCCTCCTCCTCTTCCCCTCGCCCTTCACTTCCTCCTTCCCCTGACATTGGCGCGGCTGCCTCCTAGAAATGACATTACTAGCCTCCTCATCGCGAGGCGCATCATTTCGGCCACATACACGCTCCGCTCCCCCCCCTCCCTTCCCCTCCCTCACCTTGAGGCGCATCATCTCGGCCACATACGCGTTCAGCTCCCCCTTCTCCTCCTCGTCTAGCAGTGGCATGACACCGGGGTCCCCGTCATCATTGCCACTGGCGTCCCTGTGGGCGTGCAGCCGCCGGCGCATCTCCGCCACATCTTCATCCAGCGCTGTTGCAGCAAGGAAAAGCGATTGCAGAGTCCATTCAGCAAGGGTAGACGGCCAGTTTATGCAGCCGGCCATATTACATCAACAGCCACCTACAGGAAGCATTTCTATCAGTTGTAAGGTGACCAAGCCACGGATGCCATCTCACAGTAGCTACTGCCGCATCCGATTGTGTGGGAAACTGAGAGCTCTGCCCGCATCGCCCTCTTTATTGTTTGTGCGCAGATGGCCAGAGGTCAACTAGTATCGCATTAGCTTCCCCACGGCGCGGGCCCACGCGACGGCCATCTTTGGGAGGGACCCAGCGGGCTTTAGACTAGGGGGATATTATTCTACCCCTGGTGGTACTGGGAGAATCCTGGATATTCTAAAGATACTTAATAGTAGCTTTTTTTTTTTTTCAATGGAAAAATACCCTGTCAAAGTTTGAAGGCATTTAACAGCCGGGTGTCAAACCCTAACAGCCCCTGCCACCAACAAGGTGATGGGGGCTTTTTTACGTTAGAATTACCAGGGCGGAGCCTATTTCTACCCTGGTTATATTGGGCCTATAAACCAGCCAATCAGGGGGGGGGACACGTGGCACTCTGCCGGCCATACAGGGAGGGGCAGGGGGGGAATTAATTTACTTAACTTTGTTCAGTTTATTTAAATATCCCCACCCCCTGGAAATAACCAGGGTGGAGGGTGTTTCTCTGGGCCTGAGCCGGGTTTCTGGCCGGGTCTCCCTCAGGTGGTGAGAAAGGCTGCCCAGGTATTGACAAATATTATTCTGGGACCATATCAGATGCTTCTGGGACCCTGGAAGGGGGTTGGATTAGATAAATGTTGTCAAAAGGGGGCATAGCTGATATTAAAAGGGAATATACAGAACACCCACGCCCTTGTTGCACCCCCTGTTGCCCGACAGGGCCTAACTCGTACCAGACCTGCTCACCAGGACCTGTCCACCATGCCTGTCCACCAGACCTACCCACCAGGACCAATAGCAAACGATGGCCGATCAGTAGCGCGATGGTTGCTATATGGTGGCATGACCCACACATAACAGGCCCTACCATACCACAGATAACAGGCCCTATCATACCACAGATTACAGCCCCTATCACAGGGCCCCACGAGGTAACACCGGGAAGTGGCCACGCGTCGCAGCGCCCTTTCCGCCTCACCATCTACAACGCCACCCTAATGGCATACATGCATGTTCATGAGCTCGATAACGGGCAAAGCGATGCAAGGGGTCTTACACACTTGCCCGATCCCTCGCCCTACCTAGCGCAGCGACTTAAAATATATGCAAGTATGGATCTAGGAGCACCACCCTCGTGCCTACCTTGCCGCGCATCCCCATCTCCCCTACCTTGTGGCGCGTCCCCCTCGCCGTCCCCCTCGTCGCCCCCTTGCCCGACCCATCGCCCCGACTTGCGCATCGTCCGCTGCTGGCGCTGCCACATCTCCTCCTGCTGCCGGTTGCGCACCTGGAGTACCGCGTTGGCCTCCGCCGCCTCCTGAAGAGGTTGGGGGGAGGGTCGAGGATACAAGAGGACGACACCGGTAGTCTGATACTGTCAGTAGTAATCAAGGAGTCTGTACAAGTAGTCTGACACTGTCAGTATTCCTAAATCTTACAAGGGTCAGACCGCGTTGGCCTACGCCGCCCTCCTGTAATGGAGCCAGCATGGACTGGATGCCGGTGGATCCGCTCATCCATCACAATCATAAGGTTCATCTATCATCCATCATACCTTTATCTAGTAGTATCATGATAGAAGTATTTGTCTATCATCTACCATAATATACTTACTCACTCGTGCAAGTTCATAGGTCTAGAACTAGATGTAAAGGAACTAGCATGACTAGCGTGGAGGGAATACAAACAAATCCTGCCATCTATCAGAGCACGAGATGTTTGATTGACTCCTGCCATCTATTCGAGTGCGGCTAGTTCCATTATTGACTACCGGCTGAAGATAGGAACCGTTGACCACTTCCCAAATGGACCACAGAAAGCCAATAGGACCTCTGGGAAGCCAGAGACCAGGTCCAAGGGAACCTGGTGGCCCCAGCTGGCACAGCTTCACTCGCTGGGCTGCATCACGTGGGCACTCCTTCGCCTGCCCGGTGGCGCTATAATGGGCAGGAGCTCTCGCTCAGGAATGACAGCCACGGTGTGCAACCAACACTTGATGTTAAGGGCTGATGCTAAGGGCCAAACAAGTGATGTTAAGGGCTGCACCACCAGGGAAATGGGCATGGGTAAGACAAGCACCTTTCATGCTATTCCATCTCAACTAGTGAAAGATGGGTAAAATTGCTGTGCGTGGATGGGTAAGGGACGCTGTTTCCTGCCACCCTATTATTAGCAATTTCCATGTCTACTTCTCCAACGAACCTTGTTGTGCTTTCCAAAGACAGTCGTTCTAGCATTATAGCTACGATGAACACATGCGCGCCTCGATGGTGAGTATGACGCCTGGGCGCTAGCGCGGGGTGCGCGCGGTGCCTGGGCGCTCAGCAAGAGTGACAAAGCACAAAAGCGGGTCTCTGTTTAGTATGTGTTTCATGGCACATCGCAGGCCTCACCCGCAGATCTCGCTTGAGGCTGGTGACATCTTCCGCCAGCGACTCCTGCAGGGGGGTGGATACGATTGGGAACATCAGCGCGGAGTGAGATAGATGAGGAAACTGGCTGGAACATCGGCGCGGAGTGAGATAGATGAGGAAACTGGCTGGAACATCGGCGCGGAGTGAGATAGATGAGGAAACTGGCTGGAACATCGGCGCGGAGTGAGATAGATGAGGAAACTGGCTGGAACATCGGCGCGGAGTGAGATAGATGAGGAAACTGGCTGGAACATCGGCGCGGAGTGAGATAGATGAGGAAACTGCCTGGAACATCGGCGCGGAGTGAGATAGATGAGGAAACTGCCTGGAGCAATACGCAGAGCGCTTATGTAGCGAAGAAAAGTAAGTAGATAGGCAGACAGGCGGGTCGCTAGACAGGTAGACGAGTAGACAGGGACATAGGATAGGATATTCCATAGGAAAACAAACGAGTAGATCGCTAAAAAGGCATATCAACGAGCCCAACGGTAAGCTATGATGGTAGAAAAATGATTAGGCAGACCGTACGAAGCCGAGACCCGGGGGCCTCACAGGGGTGAAGGAGAGACTATACTGCTGAAGCAGAAGAAGAGAAGCACAAGCACAAGCCGAAGAAACCATGAGTGGCTGCCCATCCCGCCGTATGCTGTCCGACGTCACACCCATGTCTGTCCCAGCCCATCACAATACTGCACCCCTTCACAATACTGTCCCACACTCACTGCGAGTCCCACGTCCCCCGTCACATGCATGGGCACCAGCGACATACACCGTGCGCCGCCCTTTGGCTGGCACACGCTACACTGCTTGTGGCTGGCACACGCTACACGGCTTGTGGCTGGCACACGCTACACGGCTTGTGTACTACCGCCACATAGGGTGTGCCGCATTGCTACTCGCATACGGAGCAGGAAGGTTCCTTACGGCCAGTGGACGCATTCCTACCTACGGCAGGCACCATACTCGGAGTGATGTCCGAACTATTAACGCCTTCGCCAGCAGCAAGACGACAGGAATATACTCTGGGCATACTCAGGGCATGCTTGTCAAATACAAAGTACGATGTATACCTTAACTACCACAGCGGATCCAAGGTAATTACTGTGGCGGAATAACACGACCAAATAGCGCAGCCAATGGCCGGGTTGCCAGAATTATTGTTGATGTGCCAACCTACAGGCGGCTTGCCGGGCGAAGTACAAGACCGGAAGCCGCAGAGCAACCCGTGAGAACGTTCATGACCCACGCAGAATTTTTTGGGATGGATTTGTTACATGCGTTAGCGCCTGGGACTAGACCGAAAATTAAACTGGACGAGTACCCCGTTGGCAGGGTCTAAAACATTAAAAGTCAAAGAACTCCAGTCACATACCACCCTGACTCCTAATTTTTGCCCCCAAGAGGACCGTGAGGCTAGCAAGGAGTGAAGTATAGATTGCGGTTGTCACGGGAAGCAGTGGAAAATCCAGAAAATGTAAGAAACCTCGAACTTCGAGGATCCCAAGACCAATAATGCCCACTGAGCTAGCTAGCTTGAACTGAGGTAATTGCAGGACCCTCTTCAGTTAGCCCTGAAGCACTGAACATAACCGTTATAATCATGCTGAGGAGCAGTAGGAACCAGGGGCATACCTTTTACAACGGATAGTGACCTACCAATATGATGACTTACTTTGTCACGGTGGGCCAATCTGGCAGATGCAGGACGTTTCGGCGCTGAGCTGCTACGCTTCATCGTCCAGCGGACCGGAGTTATGCAGGCAAATTCAATTCCTGCTATCTAGATAACAGCTTCATCACTGCTCCCTAACTGAAAATGAATTGCAGTTCATAAATCTCAACTTAGGATGCAGTGCATGGATGAATCGAACTTCAAGTGGCCATTCGTCCTAAAGCTGCTGAACCTCCTTGATATTTCTCTTAATCCATAGTTCCTGAGTTTCTCGGTTAGATTAAAGAGATTTTTTTCCAAGACCTGCCTTGGTTTGCAGCCATTGATACCGCCAATGTTGCGCTAGGCTCCACACCATGGCTAGTAGGCCAGCGAACGCAATTCCACATGATCGTTTTTAGGTAGTTGCAACAACTGCAACCAGTCTTGCCTCGTGGTTCAAATCTCCCACGTTGCTGAGCCCAGGTCTGCCCAGGTTCAAGTCTCTAGTAGGTAAGTAGGCAAGTACGAAGCTATCTGAAAACTTTCACTAAGGATCATACATTGTAGCCGTTGTTCCTGACGTCCGAGATGTAGAATCACATGTTCTCGGGTACGGTGCGCTTGCACTTGGCACTTTGCCAGTGGATGTGTGCTAACCCACCGTCCTCTTGCACCTAGGGAGGGGCAGGTCGTGCTTCCCGCGCGAAGCTCGAGTGAAAATTAAGCAACGTCATGGAACGGTGGTGGAATAATCATTGCTGGAAAGTTGCGATGTCGGTTGTGCAGTATAGCCAGAAATGCAGGTGAAAAATAATGTTACGTCCTACCATTTTAGCTGTTAAAGCCAGAATCTTTGTCCGTTCCCAAGGGAGCCTTTAATATTGAGCAAAACGACTTCTTTTCGAAGACTTTTCTGCCGAAAGGCCCCGTCCCCGCAAGTTAGTGTACAAGTCATGGCAGATGCTGACAAGTTAGAGGAGGGCGCAAGCGTCTCTCCTAAAGAGTCGAAGCCATTGCTTGGCCGTGACGACCATCATGGCAGGGAAAGCGCTCGATTGGCAAAGCAAGCAAAGGAGAGGGAGACACACGGATTTGGGGCCAGGGTGCTAGGAAGCTACTGGACTGGAGCCTCGCCATATGCTGGCGTGACGTTGATGGCGTTGTCCTCCCTGTCATACAGCTTCATGGGGCTATTCGTGAAAATCCTTGCAGGTGAGACTCCAATGTGAGGTCGTTTCGGAATGCCTTCCTGATTGAAGTGCGGTCGGCATTATGTCTTATCGCCGACCCCTCTCACCTCGGCGATGGAGGCTAGTGCATCTTTTTATTCCATCTCCATGCATACACAGGCATCATGTCGATTGCCCTTTGATAGCCCAACGCGTGTGGCTTCGATCCACAAGGATGCCTGCAGCCGCTAGTGCTCGTCCTCCAGGCGGTGCGCTACTGGCGCTCACAGCTTTGCCGTAAACCTGGCAGGGGCGTACCCGCATGCAGCATGCCTTTACCGAGATTCTATTTGAATTTATGTGTCTGCATTGTGCCAGCACGATTTAGATTGTCTGCAACAACCTGCCATTTGAGGACACCGCCCGAAGGGGTTGATCACGTGGTTCGTACTGGCAGATCTCTGCGCTAGCCGTGCAGGTCGATTTTTGCTTATGCCTGTCTAGATGATCTCTCTGCTAATTGAGCTTCCCTGCTGTGGGGTTGTCTTGCTCTGATCTCATGTTTGGGAGTGCTATGCAGTCATCATACCTCACATAATTATTTTTATTGCAGCCAAGGTCACAAATTATTTCCTTCCGCCTTCATTAAACATGCCCATTAAATCAGTACAACCGGTCTATTGCTCAACATTATGAGCGGGGCTTTCTCTGTTGCCTTAGTGCTGGCGCACCCATTTGCAAAGTAGACTTGCCAATAGCATGTCTTTTTTCTGCTGTCGTCTCTTGTAGTCGGTCTGGCCACCAGGTAGGTCCTGCTTATCTCATGTGCGTGTGGCATCATAGACTGAACAATGGAGACACGCATCTACCCACCTAACCACCCAACCACCCACGCACCCAACTAACCAACCAACCAACCTACCTACCTACCTACCTACCTACCTACCTACCTACCTACCTACCTACCTACCTACCTACCTACCTACCTACCTACCTACCTACCTACCTACCTACCTACCTACCTACCTACCTACCTACCTACCTACCTACCTACCTACCTACCTACCTACCTACCTACCTACCTACCTACCTACCTACCTACCTACCTACCTACCTACCTACCAACCAACCAACCAACCAACCAACCAACCAACCAACCAACCAACCAACCAACCAACCAACCAACCAACCAACCAACCAACCAACCAACCAACCAACCAACCAACCAACCAACCAACCAACCAACCAACCAACCAACCAACCAACCAACCTGCCAAATCAATATCTCACCCACCAATAATAAATAAATGATCAAATTAACGATTAAGCAACCACCCATATCAACTAGACCCGATGGTCCATTCATCCGTCACCTGTTTACAGGCCCTTCCCTCCCCTTTGCCCACTTCTCCACCACCACCGCTCAGCCCTCTCCCTTCTGCCTGCATTTGCCCACCCCACCCCCCTGCCCATTCGTTTTGCGTGCGCCACTGAATGACGTCCCTTTTCTTACCCGCTCCTCCACAATCTCCTCTCCCCTCTCTCCCCCCTGCCTGCGTCCTGCCACACCACCGCCCACCCGTGCAACTACTATGCACATCCCATGCATCTTCTGTGGCCACATCCCCGTCCGTCCACTATATTGCCGCAATACAGTGAACGACATCCCGTCCTTTGAGACGGTCGCCATCCGTTCCTCCGTCATCTCCCTGCTGGCCGGCGGCAGCCTCCTGCGCGACGGTTACCCCTTGCTGGGCCAGCCACAGAACCGCTCCCTTGTCATGTGGCGCTCCGTCATCGGCTTCTTCGCACTCTCCTGCTTCTTCTACAGGTATGCTCCCGCCCTCGCGTCGTCCACCGGTAGGGGTACATGTATAGAACCGCTCCCTCGCCATGGCACGCTCCGTCAGCTCCATCGGCTTCTTCGCACTCTCCCGCTTCTTCTACAGATAGGGGTGCATTTATAGCACTCTCCTAGGCGAAATGGTGTGGGTCTCTGCCGAGCACTCTTCCGCGCATTCTACAGGTGTGGGTACACACATAGCGCTCTTCTATAGTATTGCCTCACTGCTAGTTAGCAGTCCTCTGCTTCCTCTATAAGTAAGGCGGCTTGAGAGCGGCGGGCTATGTGTTACCGTTGCCAGTAGCATAACAAAATATATTGGGCCTATGGCAGAATAGGGGGTTGTGGGTTAATTAGTTAATGGTAGAATACTGGGCATCTGCTTCTTCTACAGGTAATTTAGCGGGCTGGCTGTTACCTTGTCGCACATTTCCTGTCCAGAGAAAGTTCTAGTCACAACCGATGTGCTTGCCTGCAGGCCAGCCGCGCTCACCGGCACAACCCCTGCAGGTATCTCGCTTCTACTTCGTCTCTGCATCCGCATAGCGGTCTCTGTCGTGTGCTTCTTGGCTTGTTCTGTTTCCTCTCTCGATCAGTGGCACGTGTTCCTCACCAACATCCCAGCATTGCCTCTGCCGGACGAAACGTTGCTGGATGAACCATGCGTGTGGCCTCAACAGCAGTTCTTCTGTTGCCTTCCCTGAACGGATCGTCCTGTGCGCCAGCATCCAAGTCATGTGCCTAGATGCTGCATTAACCCTGCACGTGCTCTGAACGTCTTCCCTTGCCCACCTCCCTGCTCCCTTATATCTGCGCGCTATGCCCTTATATCTGCTCCCTTATATCTGCGCGCTATGCCCTTATATCTGGTCCCTCATATCTGCTATCTTATATCTACGCCCTTACATCTGCGCGCTATGCCCTTATATCTGCGCCCTTACATCTGCGTGATATGCCCTTATATCTGCTCCCTTATATCTGTGCGCTATGCCCTTATATCTGCTCCCTTATATCTGCGTGATATGCCCTTATATCTGGTCCCTTATATCTGCGCGCTAAGCCCTTATATCTGGTCCCTTATATCTGCGCGCTATGCCCTTATATCTGCTCCCTTATATCTGCGTGATATGCCCTTATACCTGCTCCCTTATATCTGCTCCCTTATATCTGCGCGCTATGCCCTTATATCTGCTCCCTTATATCTGCGTGCTATGCCCTTATATCTGCTCCCTTATATCTGCGCCCTTACATCTGCGCGCTATGCCCTTATACCTGCTCCCTTATATCTGCGTGATATGCCCTTATACCTGCTCCCTTATATCTGCGCCCTTATATCTGCGTGATATGCCCATATCTGCTCCCTTATATCTGCGCGCTATGCCCTTATATCTGCTCCCTTATATTTGCGCGCTATGTCCTTATATCTGCTCCCTTATATCTGCGCGCTATGCCCTTATATCTGCTCCCTTATATCTGCGCCCTTATATCGTCGCGCTTATCCATTAATGCCATCGCGCCAGCATCCAAGCGCTGCCTCTGCGGGACGCGACGGTGCTCAACTTCACGAGCCCAATATTCACGGCAATGCTCGCAAGCGTCTTCCTCAAGGAGAAGTGGGGGGCGAGAGAGATGGCGGGTGGGTGGTTACATGGAGTGGTTTTTGCGCGTGTGTTTAGGAAATGGACTGCAGATGCCCCACATGCTCTTGTTCCTATCAGATGCTCTTGTGCCCACCACATCATGCGCATACATCGCATGCATGACGCTGCGCCCAACAGGCACGTTTTGTTGCCCCATGCCTTGGTGCCTCATCATAATAACACATTCTGTTCATGTATTGCACGCATGGCGCTGCGCCCAACAGGCACGTTTTGCGGCTTCATGGGCGTACTTCTCGTCACGCAGCCAGCGATGATATTTGGCCCCGGCGCCAGCGGTACGTGGGCGCAGACGTTGTGTGGGTGTAGTAAAGGAAGGCGTATACCTGTGGTGGGTGGCAGCAAGCGCAGGCCCTGCGAGGGCGCTGTGTGGTGGATGGCCACAGACCATGTTGTACGATGTGGCTGGCAGCAAGTCCTCTACGGTAGCAGTGTGCGCAATCTGCCATCGCTTGCGTATGGCCAAGGATTTGTCCGCCCATGAACCAGAACAGAGAAGTTCTAGCCGTTAGGACTGTGACTTTGACTTGTTGTGCCATGTGACCATAACAGTGACTATAGGACTATGACTGTGACTTGTTGTGCCATGTGACGATAACATTGACTATAGGACTATGACTGTGACTTGTTGTGCCATGTGACCATAACAGTGACTATAGGACTATGACTGTGACTTGTTGTGCCGTGTGACGATAACAGTGACTTATCATGCCAGCTGGCGGGTGCTGCCCCGCTCATGCCCGTGCCCCTGTAGCTCCCGCCAATCAAGTCTTACGCACTTTAATAGCGCCCCCTTATAGTGACCCTTTGTCCACTCTGCCCCCCTCTCTGCACCGCGCAGTCGGGTCCACCAACAACGATTCGTATCCATTATAATAATCATCCATTAAAGTGACTTGTCATGCCCACTGTCTGTGTGTGCCCCTCAACAAATGGCGCGGGTGCGGTGTCCACCACCAACCAGTTGCACCCATTATAAAAACACCCATTACAGCAACCTCTTATGCGGCATGCCCCCTCCCTAACCCTACACAGACGGCGCGGGTGCAGCATCTACCAACAACGAGTCGTACGACGCGTTCGCCATCTTCATGGCTCTCATGGGAGCACTGCTGGGAGGGTTGGCCTATGTAATTGTGCGCAAAGCGGGCACTAATGGAGAGGACCCGCTGTGAGTGGCATGCTGCTGCCGTGACCGCTCGAGTGGCCGTGTAGTGTGTTGTAGTGTGACGCGCGTGCACGCCCATGGCAGGGCCCGCTGTGAGTGGCATGCTGCTGCCGTGACCGCTCGAGTGGCCGTGTAGTGTGTTGTAGTGTGACGCGCGTGCACGCCCATGGCAGGGCCCGCTGTGAGTGGCATGCTGCTGCCGTGACCGCTCGAGTGGTCCGTGTAGTGTGTTGTAGTGTGACGCGCGTGCACGCCCATGGCAGGGCCCGCTGTGAGTGGCATGCTGCTGCCGTGACCGCTCGAGTGGCCGTGTAGTGTGTTGTAGTTTGACGCGCGTGCACGCCCATGGCAGGGCCCGCTGTGAGTGGCATGCTGCTGCCGTGACCGCTCGAGTGGCCGTGTAGTGTGTTGTAGTGTGACGCGCGTGCACGCCCATGGCAGGGCCCGCTGTGAGTGGCATGCTGCTGCCGTGACCGCTAGAGTGGCCGTGTAGTGTGTTGTAGTGTGACGCGCGTGCACGCCCATGGCAGGGCCCGCTGTGAGTGGCATGCTGCTGCCGTGACCGCTCGAGTGGCCGTGTAGTGTGTTGTAGTGTGACGCGCGTGCACGCCCATGGCAGGGCCCGCTGTGAGTGGCATGCTGCTGCCGTGACCGCTCGAGTGGCCGTGTAGTGTGTTGTAGTGTGACGCGCGTGCACGCCCATGGCAGGGCCCGCTGTGAGTGGCATGCTGCTGCCGTGACCGCTCGAGTGGCCGTGTAGTGTGTTGTAGTGTGACGCGCGTGCACGCCCATGGCAGGGCCCGCTGTGAGTGGCATGCTGCTGCCGTGACCGCTAGAGTGGCCGTGTAGTGTGTTGTAGTGTGACGCGCGTGCACGCCCATGGCAGGGCCCGCTGTGAGTGGCATGCTGCTGCCGTGACCGCTCGAGTGGCCGTGTAGTGTGTTGTAGTGTGACGCGCGTGCACGCCCATGGCAGGGCGCGCTGTGAGTGGCATGCTGCTGCCGTGACCGCTAGAGTGGCCGTGTAGTGTGTTGTAGTGTGACGCGCGTGCACGCCCATGGCAGGGCCCGCTGTGAGTGGCATGCTGCTGCCGTGACCGCTCGAGTGGCCGTGTAGTGTGTTGTAGTGTGACGCGCGTGCACGCCCATGGCAGGGCGCGCTGTGAGTGGCATGCTGCTGCCGTGACCGCTAGAGTGGCCGTGTAGTGTGTTGTAGTGTGACGCGCGTGCACGCCCATGGCAGGGCGCGCTGTGAGTGGCCGCTACTGTGAGCGCTAGGGTGACCGCTACCGTGTGCTAGTGGGGATCACCATGCTTTCTATAGTGACCACCATGCTTGCTATAGTGACCACTACGCGTTATGGTGCGACAGCTTGTGGCAAATTGACTCGGACATCGGGATTGGCTACCCTTTGCATGAGCAAGCATGGGATGTTGGTCACCCGCGTTCCAAAAAAACTTCTCACAGCCTAATGTGTTCACCAGTGGGCGCCTGCAGAGTGTCAATACAGGCATCCATCAAGCGCACCCAGCAGAGTGGAATGCATGGAGTGCACTCGCACCCACCGTGACGTGACAGTTCTCTCTTTGCTGGCACCGCAACACCGCATCGGGATGACAGTTTTGTGTTGTAACAGCTTCTGTATGAATATGCGTAGTCTCGAGCTTTTTATTCGTGAAATATGCATGAATGGTGGGGCAGGAGGCCCACAGGAGTACCGCCATGCACTAGTTGCGATGCATGAGCTGCTGTTTACCAAACCTAGAGTACATAGCAGTGGCAGTCACCGTGAATGCAAATACCTAGTGACCGTGGATACTGATAGTTTTACACGTGAATGCAAATACCTAGTGACCGTGGATACTGATAGTTTTACACGTGAATGCAAATACCTAGTGACCGTGGATACTGATAGTTTTACACGTGAATGCAAATACCTAGTGACCGTGGATACTGATAGTTTTACACGTGAATGCAAATACCTAGTGACCGTGGATACTGATAGTTTTACACGTGAATGCAAATACCTGGTGACCGTGGATACTGATAGTTTTACACGTGAATGCAAATACCTAGTGACCGTGGATACTGATAGTTTTACACGTGAATGCAAATACCTAGTGACCGTGGATACTGATAGTTTTACACGTGAATGCAAATACCTAGTGACCGTGGATACTGATAGTTTTACAATGGTGTCTAGCATGACAAACTGACATGGCGACAGTGGACAGCATGATGGGCCAGCACCAGTACAGCAATGGTGTGGAAGTGTTAACATCTGAGAAAGCGGTAGCAACGCTCGACAGTGCGGTGGCTCGGCACCAGCGTCTGCCGGACGCCAAGCTTTTGCCGTCACCTCATGTTTTAGCTGAAGGAAGTACATCTAAGACCTACAGTAGCTTCCGGTGTGCACAGTACTTTAGTAACAATACACCGAAACTGCTCGTGCCGAAGCTGATGTCACCGAAAGGCTTCCTGCCTCCCCTGGCACGTGCTTTGTCTTGAGGCTGTGTCCTTCTGATGCATGTGCTGCCCGAAAGGGTCGCCTGTCTTCCGATACCTCAGGCACCACAGGCACTCCAACCATATTTCGTACCCTGGTTGCATCACCACTGCCCATCGCCTTCCCGCTGCCCATCACCTTCCACCGCTGCCCATCACCTTCCACCACTGCCCATCACCTTCCACCACTGCCCGTCACCTTCCACCACTGCCCGTCACCTTCCACCATCGCCTTCCACCACTGCCCATCGCCTTCCACCACTGCCCATCGCCTTCCACCACTGCCCATCACCTTCCTTCTTAACAGCTTTGCGAGGGCAAACATGTAACTCTGCCCATCCTCTCGCGTGACCTGGTGTAGCTTGCGTGGAAACTCCGCGATCTCCCACTGCCTGCCGTCCCCTCCCTGCGCCCGCATCCCTGCAGGGTGATCGTTTTCGCGTTCGCATTCCTCTCATTGCCCTGCTCAGTGGTGGGCATGCTCATGCTGCAGGTGCGTGCCGGATGCCGGTCTAATTGTGCGTGCTGGATGCCTGTCTGCATGCCGGATGCCGGTCTTTTGCACATCGATACCTGTGGCTGTTGTTTTGTGCGTGCCTGCCATTAGATGGCACAGTGGCAGGTTTATGGGTGCGTGCGTGCGTGCCGCCTGCTGCGGATGTTTTGTCAATCACCGTGCCTAGAATGTGGGGGCGTGGCGGCAGCCAGCCAAGAGCCATCCCCATGATGATGCAGCCACCGCCCGTGACCATGCAGCCATGACCATCCTCGCGTGAGCCTTGGGTAACAGCTGTGTGGGGCACGGGCAACGGATACCACCACCACCTTTAGCCAGCATGATTCCGGCAACATGATATGTCGCTACCCCGCGCAGGTCACGATGGGGTGTGGACACCTCGCGTGTTCCCTGTTCTCCTAATCGTGCCCCACACACCCACACTCCGTTGCAAACATTACGTTTGTAAACCAGGGATTGTCTGTTGAATAGGGTTGATGCGACTGACTTTGGCGTGCCAACAGGGGAGCTTGCATCCTATGACTTGGCCAGGTCTGCTTTCCACCTAATGCCTCATCAACGTATCATATCTACTTTTATCAACGTATCATATCTAATTTCAGCATCGTATCTTGTTTACCTCAGGCTTAGTCGTTAGCCTGGTTCTTTGCCCTCCGTTCTTGTATTTGCCCGGTCACCATGGTTCTCTGTGTTGCCTGCCCCCCCACATACACGGCCGTTGCCAGCACTTCGTGATGCCAACGCCGCTGGACATTTTGGGCCTCATTGGAGTGGGCGTCACGGCCTTCTGCGCGCAGGTAAGCCCCCGTGGTTGTCGCTGGGGTATTGCTATTCTCGGCCCCGCGACCCAGTGTTTGCTTGGGCTAAGGCGTCCCTTACAGCTGTCATGTTTTTTAAATGTTATCATGCGCATTGTAGTATATCATTATCTCTTTCTGTCAAGCCCCTGCTACATCCTTCTCCTCTTCCTGCAATCCGCCAGGCCACAGGTCTTTTGTAGCACATCAGACTCTGCGCACTCGATAGGAGTAGGTCTACTGCTGCCATGTCACTTGTTGTTCCAACCAGCCATGATGGCTTGGAGAAGTTTTGTGGACAAGTCTTGGAGTGGTTTTGTAGACGATGCTTGGAAGCGTTTTGTGGTCAATGCTCGGAAATGTTTTGTGGACGATGCTTGGAAATGTTTTGTGGACAATGCTTGGCTACTGCGACGCAGTGAAGCACCTTCTTGCGACCCTTGGCTCTCGACTACTGCATGGGGTCATCGGTTATCCCTAGACATGGCCCTAATTCTTGGCCCCTTCCCATGGCTGCAAACGGTGGCGCGCAATCATGAACCCATGCTTGGTTCCCGTTCATAAGCCCTAATCAAGATCCTTCTTCATGACCGATATGTGTGCTCCTTATTCCTGGCGTTGGTCCTATTCATAGCCCCCGGTATGCTGGGCAGCCCCTATTCCGCCAGGTGCTCTTCACGCGCGGACTACTCCATGGCCCCTATGATTATGGTTCATCACTATCGTGTCTTCCTATTCATCCTCTCTCGGTATGTTCCTATTCATCCTCTATTGCTTGTTCCTATTCGTCCTCCCTGTCCTTATATCCAGCAGCTGCTCCTCACACGCAGCCTCAAACCTGCTTCATATGCCCATGTTCCGTCCCTATGTTCATTCCCTGCCCCCTGTTCTGGGGCCAGGTGTTCCTCACCCGCGGCCTCCAGCTGGAGAAGGCTGGGCGCGCGACCTCCATCCAATACGTCAAGGTATTTTGCTCGAGCTTTTCCAGCCAGACCTTTCCCAGCCAGAAGGCATCCTAAGTAAACCTCCTGACGGACAGGTTGACGCGACATCTGTAGGACACGTCTTTGTTAGATGCCCTTGCAATGTGCCCGTCCGATACGTCCCATCATCTGGCCTGTGAAGAGCATCCCGTTTTTGCCACATGTCCTGTGCATGCCACCCGACACATCATCGTCGTGGCACGCCTACCAACCCTCCCGCCGTATCAGTTCATGCCTGCCACCCTCCAAAACCATCTGCATCATCAGCAAGTACCTGGGCACGTGCCTGCCACCGCACACTGTTGCTGCACGCCTAGACGCAAACCCACCCACGCTTATCAAGGCTGCGTTCCTGCCACCCTGCCCACTTCACCCCTTTGCTTGGCTCATCACCAAAACCATTTTGATGGTCTTCATTGGCAGGTCCTGGGCACGTGCCTGCTTGTGTCACCTTCCTGCATGCATGCCTACCAACCTGCACGTGCTACCTGCATGCCACCAACCCGCATCTACCACCTGCATGGCTACCAACCCGCACGTATGCATGGCTACCAACTCCAATGCCTGTTGTCTGTATTGGCAGGTGCTCGGCACGTACCTGCTGGGGGTCACCTTCCTGCACGAGGTGCCGTCGCTGCTGGGTGCACTGGGAGCGCTTCTCATTGCCAGCGCGTCCCTCTTCATCGCGATGGACAAGAAGGGGTGAAGGGAAAGCGGGGATGACCGAGAGGATTAGCAACTGTAGACCCTAAGCAACTGTAGTTGGGAAAGGAGGCGATGAAGGGGCAACATGGACAACATGGGTGCCTCCCTTTGTATCGACAGGCAAGGAGTGGTGGAGGGATAGGGGAGGACTGCCTATAGGATGCGCAGGAAGGGGTGAAGGGCTGATAGCCTGCAAACAGGAATGAGAAGGGCAAGAAGGGGTGGAGGGATAGCGGTGATAAAGGAGGGCAAGGAAGGCGCGGAGTGGTGAAATGGAGAGGTGAAACAAGCGATGGATGCGAACCAGGTTTGCGAGGAGATGTAAGGCCGGTTGGGCCAGAAACGATCATGCAACAAAATGGCCGAGAAGTCAGGCCGTTTAGGTGAGCGGACAACAAGGGGATGAGCGAGCCACATGACGAAGAACGGATTTGGCCCTACAGTGGCGGGCAAGGGTGGGTAGGGACAAGCATGGGCGAGCGTGGAAGATGGTGGATCACGGCATGCCATGTCATTTTGGGCGGTTTTGTCCCATTGGCCCTGCTCGTTGCCACACCTATTTGAGCCACACCTACACGGGTTGTTTGTTGCCACACATATGTGGGCCACAAATACACCCCTGGAATAGCTTTGATCTTGAGGGGGGACCTTTTTGGTGTGCCGAATCAGGTTCCAACAACCTACTGGGGCACTTGGAGCATCTTAGTCTGACCGGTGCATCAATTACCCGGTCGGTTTAGTTGCACCAGGATAACGATCGCGTAGCAAGACGGGCGTTGAGCCGTCCCTGAAATAATGCCGGCAGCTCTGACTATGATCAGACCATGCGGTCCCCCCTGGGAGAGGCACCCAGATGGTCCCCAGGACAGGTGGCTCGACAGCGACGCATCGACATGGCATGCTGACCAAGGAGACGACATCGGGTGGACTCGGCCACCACTGCGCTGCTTGGGAGCAGCGGTACTAGAGGCCAAGGGGGCATGGGATTTGCGCAATTTGTACTGGGGATTGCCGCTGTACGCCATGCCATGTTAGCAGTTTGTGCATGTCCGTGTTTTTGGTCGGACATGTACACTCCACTGAAGAGCGGAGACGTGGAGGGTAACGGGCAGCCTGAAGGCATTGCTGTCTTGCCATGCATGGAGTCCCCATCCCTGGCGGGAGCACTCCCCCTTGTGGTCTCTGGCATTGCGATCCGCCATCGACGGCGGCTGTTATCACCACCACCATCTGTCGCGGTGTTGCTTGAGAAGATGATGTAGACCAGGATGCAGCCCTTGTTGTTTCTTAAAACTTCTTGTGTGCATCCATGGGCAGGTGTGTGCCCCTTGGCATGGCCTGGGAGGGTTCGTGGGTTGGTGGCCACGTTGTTGACTATGCAAACCGCCCGCCACGGATCTGTTGTAGCAGATTGGAAGGCTTCCGTTCCTACTGCAGGGCTGACCTGTGGATGTTAACGGAATGGTGGTGTGTGTCTGATGTTCATCATGCTGGAGTAGGGCACTCTGGCAATTATACTACGGCTTGCACTGCAGCAGTTGCACCCCTAATTACGGGCTTTGTTTATAAAATCTTAAATCCACCAATTAGCCACCATTGTGCACATGAGAGCTCAAAGTAAAGCGATGCGCAGCGTGATTGGATTATCAGATCATGAAGGGCATACTGTTTCTCCGGGAAAACAGAAGCAATTAGAGGGTGGACATCGATATCAATTTTGCGAGCACGGCGTCTTCTACATTAATAAGTCGTAATGCCGGGCTTGGAAAAGGCAGGACATGCGACATGCATTCATAGCGATTCGGGCCGCGGTGCCCACACCCCTGTAACTAGGACCTAGATGATAGCATATACCATCCATTCCATCCCATGTTCCCCTCCCACTGAGGACTTATGCTCACGTGACGCAGTCACGTGTCTATTAATTAATTAATTAATGCGACATGCATGCATGCATGGGCCAGACATGTATAGGGGCCAGTTCATCCTACGCCCCCATTCATGACATTAATTGATGTACATGCACCTGATCAGAATGCACGTGACTGCGTCACGTGAGCAAAAGTCCTCAGTGGGAGTGGAACATGGGATGGAATGGATGATGCTAGCTATCTAGTTCCTCACGTGTCTATTAATTAATTAATTAATTAATTAATTAATCTAGTTCCTAGTTACAGGGTTGTGGGCACCACGGCGCCTGAATCGCTATGAATGCCAAACTGGGTCAAACGCGAAGCCCCCACTGACGTGGGGGTGGTCTCCTTCGATCAGCACTGCATGCCATCTATCCTTGCGAACCATCTGCCTCCGCACTACAGACCAACCAGGAGGCTGCCCGAGTGTGAGCCCGTCCCGTCTAGGGTAGCACATGCCCATGCCTAGCCTATCACAGAACTTGTCCATGGACGTCGGCGGCCCGGCCGCGCGTAGCCTGGGGCACGCTAGGTGAGGACAAAACACCCCGTTCATGACATTAATTAATTAATTAATAGACACGTGACTGCGTCACGTGAGCATAAGTCCTCAGTGGGAGGGGAACATGGGATGGAATGTTCATGACATATCTTCATTCATTAATTCATTCATTCATTCATTCATTCATTCATTCATTCATTCATTCATTCATTCATTCATTCATTCATTCATTCATTCATTCATTCATTCATTCATTCATTCATTCATTCATTCATTCATTCATTCATTCATTCATTCATCCATTCATTCATTCATTCATTCATTCATCCATTCATTCATTCATCACATCAATCCGAAAACCCATTTTCTTCCCCTGGAAAATATTTGGAGATGGAATAATGGTCAGTTTGACCTCAAATTTGGCACCAAGGTTCCTTATCAGATATCTTATGATGTCATGTGGTCAAAAAAATTTTTGGGAGTTAGCAGCGTGGTAACATGGTGACATTTGCTAGCAAAAAATACCGTATTTTCAGCACTTTCTGGCATGTATGCATATATAATGACATCAAATGAACTCAGTTGGGCCTGGAACTTTGCACATGTTCTAAACACATCCCATGCAGCATGCCCACAAAGTTTCAGGCTGGTTGGATGACACATTGGTGACAAATGCTAGCATAAATACCCAAAAAATGCAGTTTTTCATGGTTTTTTAAGGGTTTTATCACACATATGCATACATAATGACACCAAATGAACTCAGTTGGAGCTGGAACTTTGCACATGTTCTAAACACATCCCATGCAGCATGCCCACAAAGTTTCAGGCTGGTTGGATGACAAATTGGTGACAAATGCTAGCATAAATACCCAAAAAAAGCAGTTTTTCATGGTTTTCCAAGGGTTTTATCACACATATGCATACATAATGACACCAAATGAGCTCAGTTGGAGCTGGAACTTTGCACATGTTCTAAACACATCCCATGCAGCATGCCCACAAAGTTTCAGGCTGGTTGGACGACAAATTGGTGACAAATGCTAGCATAAATACCCCAAAAAGCAGTTAATCATGGTTTTCCAAGGGTTCCAACACATGGGTGCCTATATCAATGAACTCTGAACAGCCTAGAACTTTGCACAGCTCATAAAAACATCTATTTTAACTGCCCACAAGAAATTCAGACTGTTTGCATGACCAATAGGTGACAGATGCTAGCAACATTGCACAAAAAATGCAGTTCCTAGTAATTGTTTTTCAAGGGTTTCATCCCATAGTTGCAAGTCAACCATTCCAGTTTGGGATATATAGTCAGGTTCCCAACAACACATCTTGATGATATATTATGTGATATTGCAGGAAGGCAGACTTAGGGGCACACGCCCATGATACAACGTCAACATGTACATCAACAACACACACGTAACTTAGCTAATCATCATAATAAAAAGCACACCTTCCCCACCCACCCACCCACCCACCCACCCACCCACCCACCCACCCACCCACCCACCCACCCACCCACCCACCCACCCACCCACCACCCACCCACCCACCCACCCACCCACCCACCCACCCACCCACCCACCCACCCACCCCACCCACCCACCCACCCACCCACCCACCCACCCACCCACCCACCCACCCACCCACCCACCCACCCACCCACCCACCCACCCACCCACCCACCCACCCACCCACCCACCCACCCACCCACCCACCCACCCACCCACCCACCCACCCACCCACCCACCCACCCACCCACCCACCCACCCACCCACCCACCCACCCACCCACCCACCCACCCACCCACCCACCCACCCACCCACCCACCCACCCACCCACCACCCACCCACCCACCCACCCACCCATAACCACGCACGCACGCACGCACGCACGCACGCACGCACGCACGCACGCACGCACGCACGCACGCACGCACGCACGCACGCACGCACGCACGCACGCACGCACGCACGCACGCACACACACACAGTCATGCCTTCCCTCCCTCCCTCCCTCCCTCCCTCTCCCTCCCTCCCTCCCTCCCTCCCTCCCTCCCTCCCTCCCTCCCTCCCTCCCTCCCTCCCTCCCTCCCTCCCTCCCTCCCTCCCTCCCTCCCTCCCTCCCTCCCTCCCTCCCTCCCTCCCTCCCTCCCTCCCTCCCTCCCTCCCTCCCTCCCTCCCTCCCTCCCTCCCTCCCTCCCTCCCTCCCTCCCTCCCTCCCTCCTCCCTCCCTCCCTCCTCTCCCTCCCTCCCTCCCTCCCTCCCTCCCTCCCTCCCTCCCTCCCTCCCTCCCTCCCTCCCTCCCTCTCCCTCCCTCCCTCCCTCCCTCCCTCCCTCCTCCCTCCCTCCCTCCCTCCCTCCCTCCCTCCCTCCCTCCCTCCCTCCCTCCCTCCCTCCCTCCCTCCCTCCCTCCCTCCCTCCCTCCCTCCCTCCCTCCCTCCCTCCCTCCCTCCCTCCCTCCCTCCCTCCCTCCCTCCCTCCCTCCCTCCCTCCCTCCTCCCTCCCTCCCTCCTCCCTCCCTCCCTCCCTCCCTCCCTCCCTCCCTCCCTCCCTCCCTCCCTCCCTCCCTCCCTCCCTCCCTCCCTCCCTCCCTCCCTCCCTCCCTCCCTCCTCCCTCCCTCCCTCCCTCCCTCCCTCCCTCCCTCCCTCCCTCCCTCCCTCCCTCCTCCCTCCCTCCCTCCCTCCCCCCTCCCTCCCTCCCTCCCTCCCCCTCCCTCCCGCCTCCCTCCCTCCCTCCCCCATCAATCATGCATCCATTCATTCATGCATGCATCCACTCATTCATGAACATGCCTCCGTTGGCCAGGGGTTCAAAATGATGCAACAGGCACCAAAAAAGGGAGAAGGAGCCGCCTCCCCAACGTGCCGCCCGGCGACGGCAGCGATGGGCCCAGGGGGGGAACAGTGCGCTTCGTCTTGTTCGCCGGGGTGAGCCGGCGGGGTGCGGGCACTGTCGCGTTTTATTTAGCCCGCCCGCCCCAGTCCTTCTCGGAGTGCCTTCTCAGGCCATGGCGTCAGGGTAAGAGTTCGTTTCGCCCGTCGCCGGACGCTTAAACCACTAGACTACGCCGGTTAATTACGACAAGAAAGCGGGTTACGACGATAGAAACCAGTAGATGGTGGTTCTCCCGCACCCCGGGCACACCAGCGACGTCGGCAGCGAGCCCCGCCCGCAGGTTATGCAGCTGACGATGTTGCTCTGCCCAAGGGAAGTCATAAAGCTGCAAAAAAAGGGGTAAAAGCGATTAAATCCACGACATGCATTTTTGCCCCTGTCAGCGCTCCTATAAATCTGACTTTTACGGGAAAATTGCGTGCAACATGGAAACGCAAAATTAAGGGAATCGCTGTGCTGGATTTCTTCGAAATGATATAAGGAATCGTTCGAAAGTGTGCCCTCCCACCAGTAGCGTCTAATCTGTGCTAGCCATTACCTTGAACACGCAGGGGTGGCTGCGCTCGGCGCGCGAAACTGGCCACTGCTGCGTGTTTGCCCTCGCACACACACAAAAAAAAACTGTTTACCGACCTTTTTTTTGCAGAATAAATTTCCTTACGTCAATGCCGATCGAACAAGCGAAATCCGGTACAAAATGGCTTCGTAATCCGTGCACAGTAAATTTTCACGCCACCATAGCCTCCATCATGAAATATGTGCTACATGACCTCCCCACGGAGGCATGTTATAATTTAATTTAATTTTTTAATAGCCTTCGCAATGAAATTTGCACTCAACATCTCCCGCGCGCACCGAATTTCGTCAATTTCACCCCGGATTTGCCGCGGACACTTCGGCGCGGCGTCGGATTGATGTGATTCATTCATTCATTCATTCATTCATTCATTCATTCATTCATTCATTCATTCATTCATTCATTCATTCATTCATTCATTCATTCATTCATTCATTCATTCATTCATTCATTCATTCATTCATTCATTCATTCATTCATTCATTCATTCATTCATTCATTCATTCATTCATTCATTCATTCATTCATTCATTCATTCATTCATTCATTCATTCATTCATTCATTCATTCATTCATTCATTCTTACCCTCATGGGCCTGGTAGGTGAGGTAGAACTGCGTGGGTGCCACCGCCTTCCCCACTCACGGGACAAGGCGGCTCCCCCACCAGTCCTACTCACCTTCCCCTCCCCTGAGGATAAGCAGCGGTTCCTCTCTCGTCGCAAGCGGTTGCACGACCTCACCTGGACGCTGGATGACGACCTCACCCCCGCTCAGCAACAGCAGCGACGCGACCTGTGGCCGGAATACCTCCGCCATATAAGCAGGACCCCCAGAAGCCCAAGGTGTACTGGAGGGGCGGGGACCTGATGATCAACCACAAGATGTGGACGCCCCCAGCGGGCTAGAATAGCAATAGCCCTAGCTTGTAACCATTGGCGTCACTGCCGCTAAGGCAGCCATGCCTAGAATGTTGCCTAGCTGTGCCAACACACCTAGTCACGTGCCGCCAACGCACGGTACACAACCAGCCATAGCCTTAGCCTAGTCCTAGTACAGCCATGCTACGCCCTGGCTATGTTCAGATTACTTGCCCACGCTCCTTGCTATGATATGCTCACACGGGTCTTATTGCACCCACAGTTTGCCGGATCGTTAGCCTGTCCTTTTAGCTAGCCGCGCCCGATTGCAGCTGTGGCATGCCTTTGGCATGAAGGAGACTGGGGGTCTCTGCCCTTTCTCCTGTAGTGCACACACAGGGATTAAAAGCACTTCGGTGCTCCGTGACTCCCCAACGGGAGCACGAGTTTAATTCATTCATTCATTCATTCATTCATTCATTCATTCATTCATTCATTCATTCATTCATTCATTCATTCATTCATTCATTCATTCATTCATTCATTCATTCATTCATTCATTCATTCATTCATTCATTCATTCACACACCTCCTTTGATTGAATGGAACAACTTTACTAGGATGCTTAAGTATATCTTGGGGGTGAAGTACGGCGAACACCACCACTTGGCGGTGTTGTATGACGAGCCGAGTGCCCCGTGTGTCTGATACTATTAGGCAGCGTAGACTACCATGATCATAGCTCAACAAATGTTCTACTTGGTTTTAGCAAGTGTTACATCCCGAGCCGGACAGTGCGAAAGATCTAATCTAGTATAAGGTGCACTTTAACAAGACAGCATAGCCGCGTATCCGCGTACCGCGATAGCAAGCAAACTATCGCAGTAAATTGACTAACTGAGCCGCGGTTAATCCTCAGCTAGGCCTTATAGCATGATTATTTAATCTAGCCATATAACATGGCATGCCATGAGGCAAATGACATCCGGATTAGTGCCCCTTGGTCTGAGAGAGTCGTCATCACTCATTTCATTAATCATCAAACCAAAGAGGGCGAGTCCATCGTCCTCAGACCAATTTCACCTAGCTGCGCTACTGTAACGAACCCGTCTGGGACGTACGTGCAAAAGATCCTATGTTAGGGTAAGTTATGACGGAAATCTGGGTTAACCGCTCACCACTCTCCGGAGTGGGATTAACGGAGCAGCTGTGGCATTTGCACTGCTACGGCTCACTGTGTGCATTAATCTACACAACCTACATTTAGGATGGAGCTACCAAATGCAGTTGGAATAATGCCCCGGGCTCGGACAGGTGACAATACACACACTTTATTCCGAACCAAGAGGACAAGACTCTCGTCCTCGGACCAATTTCACCTAGGTCTGCCACCAAGCTGGCAAGTGGCGCCGACCTTCCAGAGAATTCCGAAGCATGCAGTCCACACAAGATCCTCGGGTCGACATCGACCCTCGCCTAGATAATCCACGCATGAGTACAAGATCTCAACCAGCTGTAAAGTACGCAGCGCGGCGCGGCTGCACCGGCCCCTAGAAGATCTCATACATCAACCTAGGCCCAAAATAACTAGTCCGAATCACACAACTGTCATAATTCCATACAAAAGTCCTGACCAAGGGACAATTCCCAAATTCAGTCCCGAAATGAGTCCCAAAGTCCTACGGACTATGACAACAAGCCAAAATCCAAACTTTATTTCATTGTTGCGCCTGCTCTAAAGGCCAGGCCCGCAACACTCCTCCCCCTCTCCGGGGAACGGTAGTCCCTACCATCATGCAGATAAGGACCAGCAAAAGGGAGAAAACACACAACAAGCATACTACTAACCACGCAGGGTTACTCTACTTGCCACGCAGGGCAAAAATCAGGTTGACCATAGGGGTACTATGTCCCAGCCCATGTACACCCATCAGACTAGTAAAACCAACTCCCCCGGAACTTGCCACACAAGGACAAGTCTTGACGTAGTCGAACAATGGAATTCTTCCAACCCTCGCCGCGCCACCTCCGACCTTCCTGGTCAGCGGCCATGGCCTCGCAGCCGAGGTTCCATAGTTCCATAGCCCTGTCCCGCACCATACAAAAGTCCTGACCAAGTACTTCTGGCTAGGCCCAAAATAACTGGTCCGAAACATACGAAGTACCAAATAAACACACAAAGTCCCCAACTTAGGACAAATTCCCAAATAAGTCCCGAATTGAGTCCTATCGTCCTACGGACTTAATAAAAGCGAGCTATCGAAAGTCCCAAACGAATAACAAATGACTTTCGACTTATTTATTGAAGGCATTGTTACGCCCATACAAAGGTCTGGGCCGTAACACAAGCTACTGACCAGTCACAAATCTACTCACGACAACATAGCATGCAAACAAACACCCAACCCAAGTGCTGGAAAATACCTTCCAACCATGAACATAAACCTAGCCAGTCCTGCCAAACTGATCATAAACGCAGTCCGTGGCGTAAATGCCAGAAGTTGCGTACTTGTCCGCATTGCCCTCGATCTGGGCAACCGCTGCCCGACCAAACGCGCGGCCCAGGATGCCATGCGCAGCGCTCGTGCTGTTGAGCTCCTTCACTTGCAGGTTGAGGAAGTTGCGGCCAGGGCCGGTGCCAGCCTCCCAAAACGCGGCGCGCACGGTCTCCACTTCGATGGCGGCGATGCCTGGGACGAGTACCAGCACACGCGTCTTCTTGCGCGCCACGGTCAGCCCGGAGGATAGCCTTGTACTAGCCACGTTGCCCAGCAGGGGCTTCTGCAAGGCACAACCACGCATCCAGGTGTACGAAAGGTACATGTCGAAGATGGTTAGTACCCGGTGTCCACGGGCTCGATATGCTAGCATGGATGATGACGCACATCCATGTATTATATATGCTAAAATCTCTCACAGG